>CAEFZP010000699.1:0-142621 GCA_903064625.1 Mallotus villosus
CTGAGTCCTCCTGCCTGAACCACATTAGCACCAGCAGTTTTGCCTTTTGGGTAGGCACTATTGATTCAGAGACTTCTAAATAAATACCTTCGATTTACAATACACATACAATGTTTATAGATGTACCTTGATGAGAAGTGTTTGAAAAGGTCTCCACAAACGGATCCTTCATGATTGCAGAAGATATACATAGCTCTGTTGCATGGATGTTTACTACATGCTTTTGCTCTGCTATTGTCATACTCGCCTTTAGTTTCTGAAATGTAATTTTTGTTGATACAATAATAACAGTAAAAGCTATTTACAAGATAATGTGACTAGAATAGTGTTTAGAGTTTGCCCATGACCAGAATACATTTAGATAAAACGTTTCGTGTATGTGATCTTATTGTTTATGTTAATTCATACTACGAGATTTGCCAGTGTTGACGTTTTCTGCATGGCTAGAGGAAAGTATGGGGGCCTTGGATTAAGTGCAAAACATCCCCAAAGGTTCAATAGTCGTTGATGAGCAGTAACGGTTCATTTTCCACAAACCATGAATATGACATAGGCCCACTTCTGTGACAACTTTTTCCGATGAAAGATTACATATAATGACTTAGTGTATGATTAGGTAATACACTCAAATTAAATATCCAACGAAATGCACACCGTCATTTTAGTCAACGTATGTCGCGTCAGATAGAGGGTTTATGAAGGTATCACGTGACCCATGCAGTTGACGCTGCTTTCAGGAGTCTGGAACATAGAGCGAGGCAGAAGCAGAGTCCGTCGCCGCCGCATGCAAGTGTCTACTTGACATTGTTCAAATAGGATTTCCTATTCCTATTAGATTTAGTTGTATATGGACACTATGGGAAGCTTCTCTATGACCACATCCGAACCAGAAGAACGGTAAAGAACACTGCTGAAATATTCAACGCGGCATTGTATTGGGCAGAACAATGAAGTAGAACTGTTCCTGAGTTTTGAATCTCTGTCAGGCTGGACTTTGCGTAGTCTACTGTTGTTTTTAGATCAACGTTGATTGGATTCGATATTTTTGACCGGGTGCATTTAATCTGAAGGCAAGCATTTGTTCTCTCTATACAGAGCTAATTTTGTCCGGAAAGTAAATTAACCATCAAATCACTGCGCGAGGTATGCTGAAGTAGCCTACTGACTAACAAGCCGTGGTCGGCATTTGAGACGAAGCACCAAACCTATATTCACGACTATAGTTGAATGATTTTAACTGATACTTAGTATGCAATAACATTAAGTTATTCATATGGTATGTTCCTCTGTTTAACTTGAAGACTCGGAAAAGGTTTTCAACATAGTCACACGTCTTTGAACCCATTATCAGTGACCGGCTGATGGTCTCCAAATGTATCAAGCCTACATGCACCTACCCACTTGCTTTGGGTCCGGAATAATATCGTTGTGTGATTGGTTTCGGGCCATTGGAATCAACTCTAGCTGTGACATTTAATCAAAAACATATTCATAAATCATTTGGTTCCAACAGCGCAGACCTGTTCGGATGTCGGCAAGTGTGCGAGCCAATACATCAGAAAGGGTTAGTTGCTACCTAGTCGACGCTATTAGCGAATTAGACCTAGACTACTGCGTGGTCTACATTGGAAACACGGAGTCTTCAACCGGTAGTCTCTTTCATTGAGGACGCAATTTATTTGACGTGTGGGAGTCTATAAGCCACAACAAAACGGATTCATGTAACTTTCTTCACCCGTTTGGAAAATTAGACCGCATGCTGATTGTGCCATGCGTGCCATTCAAACTATTACTGGACTAAACACGGATGACAAGACTTGCTATCTACTGTTCAAGTGAAGCACAATATTTGTTGTCAAATATATTACACCAACTTTGGACACTCGAAGAACCGTCGGTCGGGAACCTATATTTGAAAAGACCTTCTGAAGATTTTATTACAACTGGATTTACTGGTACATCTACGATGTCAATTGTACACTCCTGCAGAGGAACTCTGCTGCTCGGCATAGTCCTAATTTCCAACGGTAAGTTGCTCATCACGATGCATGTTATGTGAGCCACAATGATAATGACACCACAACAGTTGTAGGCTATGTTGTAAATCAGGGGATATCCTATTCCGAGATTGTTAAGAAAATCCAGCATCATTGCTGTAAAGTCTCAAATTCTGGTTATTTTACGCACACACACACCACACACACCACACACAACCAATCAGTCAATTTACACTTAAATGTCTCTATGTTTTTACATAGTAAACACACTTCACTCACATTTCCTTAGCCTTAGGTAAATTCATTTTGTGGATCCACAGACGTTTCTCTCCACAAGGTGGGAGCAAGGCTGTGTGCAGTATGTGGTTCTCATGTTGAATGTCAGGAAGTTAACCATAACCTACCTTTGCAAACTGTGGGATCCTATGGAATATTTGAGTAACAAGTTTGTAATATTTTTTAGAATAAAACCATTATAAACAACGTGATTGCAATTGAATAGCAAATAACTTTAAAAAGAATGTATTATGCATGTTGCTACAGTAGCTTACCTCAGCCCACTTGTAAATTGTTGGAGAGATGCTACCACCTTCAAAGTGATGCTTCTAAATGTAATCATAAGTGAGGATCCACACGTTTTGGAGGACATTCTATAAGCAGGAAGCCTAAAAAACATTATTCAGTCTCTAGCCCCCCAAAAATGATATGTTCCTTTTTGGGTTCAAACTAACTTTTCATTGAAGTTGAGTAAGTCAATTCTAAGCCACATGACCCACCTTGTTCAGTGCTTATTTTTCTTTTGCAAGCAGTTCTGTTCAAGGGGCCCTCTGATGGGGGAAAAAACACTTATACACAGGAAGAATTTTATTTAGTTTTGAAACGGCCTTGATATGATGATCTCCCACTCTTGTGATACTCCCTTTGCCTTATTTTCAGTACAGCACATTAAAAGCCCTCTGCCACATTACAAACATACTGAAATGGGTTTTAGTGGCATGAAAAACCTACAGTGTTTCTGTATTTTCCCGACACTAAAGTCAGTGGTCAATGTTTCTCCCGGTTGCCAGCAATATATCTACCCTCCTGGAGCATGGAGGGACAGCTGCCAAATGTAATTTCACCAATGGATCATGCACTTGATCTACTGCTTCTGAAGTGTGTTGCACATAGTACATGCAGGCGGCTGAGGAAGATAAAGGCCTGCCTTCCTGGATAGCGTGGATTTGTCTAATTTAAATATACAGTGTTTTCTGGGATTGTGTTTTGCATTTAAAAAATTTGTTGACAATTTAGTTCATGAAAATAATGTTCTCTTGATGGATGAAAAGTCATTTCCATTCAGCTTTGTCAGAAAGAAGTATTGTATAATGTGCCCTAGTGAAATGGTTAGGTTAATTATATTGGTACACAACTAAAATACTCTACAGCTTTCCTATACACAAACTCAAAGATGTAGGGGGTAAAAATATGGTCGAAAGAACCAAAACGAATTCCCCTATGGTTTAAAGGAAGATGGGAAACTGAACAGTATTAGCATGAACCAAATAATGCCAATACAAATATAAATGATAGTTATTTGACTCTATGGGTTAAATCAGAGCAAGAATGGTCAAAGTACGGTCAAATACAATACGCATTTAATAAAATGAATGAAATCAATTGCAAGGCACACATGTTACAAATGAAGGCTTTAAATCTTACTTACTCTACCGTGATCATTGTAAATCAGAGATGAAGCAAGAGTGAGCAAAGAGTAGGACAGTAGGACAAAGCAGAACTGAGAAGGTCTCAGGAGATGAAGAATCCAAAGAACAATGCATTACAATTCCCTTTATACACAAGAACAACCAATCAGACCACATCTTGAATGGGGTGTGAGGGCCATCAAGTTGAGACTTCCAGAAACTCCAGACTTTAGCATATGAGAGGTGGGGGCAGGTTTGACACCCAGCCTTACAAAGATAAAGAAGCTGTACTTGTTTGTCAACTACACTCAGCCTAAAATATCATCAATTACTTTAGGCTACTACATCAAAATATTTGATGAGTGTAATCATTCTCTGTTTTGATGGAAACAACAGTTCTTCACAGTGAGTTACTCACGTCAACTCTTAACAAAGCACACCAGGCCTATATGAGCACTGTGATGACAGAGGTACAACTTTATGATGCATTTCCCACACTATTCTAGACAGAGCCCATCTGTCATCAGTTGATGGTAATGCCTGTTGTCAGGAAGGTGGTATTGAGTCTTGTATACATGCCTAGACATAATTTCTCAGGATGAAAGATACTGTAAGAATGACCCAAAGTAGCATATACATCTTTAAAGATCTATGTCCAATGCTGTCCAGGACATTGTATTTATGCATAGCTCCTCTCAAGCCTTTTTCATATTATATAGATATAAATATATTGCATTTCCATTGCTCCTACAAATGTATGTTCCCATATGGCAAAGCTATCTGTTCATGGCACTTCTTTGTGAAGGGACTTTGTGAAGCTTTTTTGACCCATGATCAACCCGATAAGGAACCATCTCAGAATCTATTGACTTTCAACAGGTGGGCTACTTTTTAGGAGCATGTAGACTTGATCTATTATTATATCCATCTCATTGATCGGCTAAGACCAATCAATGAGATTCCTCTATTATTGTGTAACATGGCAGAGGTAGACGAGTCTGCCAAGTCATGATTTGTAATTGTTTGATTGGAGCATCTCCAAGCAATGTTCCCTCTAATTATTTTCTGCACTGAGCAAATAGAAATCTGTCTGAGCGCAAACCTCAGTACTCTGAGCAAAGTTTGCAGAGAACCCCGCTAGCTTCTTCGTAGCTAAATATGTCAGAACGCTTCACCAGCCTACCTGGACCATCGCTTGTGTCCGTTGGAACGTTTTCATCAAGCCATTTGTGTTTAAATGTAAAACTGCTTCCTTTTTTTGGGCGCCTGTAAAGGTACTGTTCCTGATTTTAGTTGCTAGTCAAAGCTTGAGCTGAGCGTCAGGGTCCTTGTTCTGTTAAAAGCTTGCGTGTAGCCTAGAGTGACATTGAAACGCTTGAAGTGGACTTTGCCGTATTTGTCCGTTCAACTGAACATTTATAGTATTTCAAAAAAAAATACTGATTTCATTTTGTGCGCGGTCTGAAAAATGTCTGTGCGGCCGCGCAGGCGCGTAGCTTAGAGGGAAAATTGTCTCCAAGTACAAGTTCATTCCACAGAACAGACAAGGTGGCAGGGAGCAGACCACTTTCTACACCGCAGTGTAAAAGTCCAAACCCCAATGGCTCCCTTTAAGATGTGACATTTTATATGACTCAACAGTCGTTTTCTACATCTGAAAGTCAGTGGGTCGATAAGTAAACAATTGAGACTTCTCTGTGAAAGGGGATGTTGAACATTACTGCTGTGAGCCATTTGAGGAAGGCTAGGGTCAGGCTATATATGACTCATTACTCTCCATCACATCTGGTACTGGATCAGCACCATAATTACTTGTTTCCAGATGGGTCTGATTTAAAAAAAAATATAACTATAATGGACTTGAATCTCATTAAACACTATTTTTTTTTAATAGGAAATGTAAACCTTTTGTTGTCAACATGGCCTTCAAGCAAACTGTCAAGGACAACAATTTAATCTTCAGCCTTATTTCTTTGTTTGGGGAATAGTCTTCCACCACGTGTGACATGTGTTCGGAAATTGCACAGTAATATTATGATGGGACTAATGGCTAGGGTTGTTGGAATTCTAGCGATGCGCCCTTGTATGATGAAAGTGATCTTTGTGATGTGCTAGTCTCTTCAGATGTAGCTTGATTCTGGACCCCTTGCTGAGTGCTTGAAGGCTTTCATTTTCTCGAAGAGGACTCAGTTTGCATGCATTGCACATTACTCCTTTGAATGATAGGCATTGTTATCCCGATGATTTCAATCCTGAAGTACCTCTGGTCATAAAGTGTATTTTTATTCTAATAAATGGGTTGTTAGCGATGGTGTACCTCTATATTGACAAATGTATGAATGTGCATCATCTAGTCTTATTTTGTGAAGGATTTCTGTATCCACTTAAATAATAATTAAAAAGACTAAATTGCTGTTCATCTTGTAGGGGACAAATTAACTTTACCCACCTTATTCTGGTTTATTCGATTAGACTTTATTGATACATCACTCTCCGTTGTGTCCTACCTACTGTACTGAAAATACCCTATAAATTGCTTTCCAGGATATGCAGACCTTTTTAAATTAAACTATATTTGTTGTCTTTTACGGGCTCATTTAATTTGAGAAAGCTATGGATAAGACTATTAAACAATTTTCTGGGGGTTTTCTCTGCCATAGTGTGCCCTCCAGATCATTGGGATTAACATCTTGACAAAGGAGATGCTTATTTTTGGGTTAAAAGACAAAAAATAATTGGGCTCTTGCTGCAGGAGTATGATAAGAGAGTATGTGAAATGGCTGGTTTTGTTCGGCTGTGAGGGCAATAATTAACAGTTTCCTGGAGGGGAACACAAATGGATTAATGTGGAAAAACTGCTAACCTCCCTGTAGAGTAGACTTATCATTATCTGAGGCACTTCAAAGAAGTGTCTTAAAATGTTGGCTCCTCTCTATGGTTCAGGATAACTGCAATCACTGCAACATTTGTTGACTTTTCATGTGAATTTATTTTCCCGTAACCACCCATATCCAGAGAAGAACAGATCAAAGTTGCTAACCAGCTACGACCGAGGTCTAAAAGTCTTCTCTTCCAACTTATATATTACTCACATCACTCAGTGGATGCTCTGCTGTTGCACAAGGAATTGGGGATCTGTGATTAGTTCAGTGAAAGCTTATGAAATATGGCCAGATTTTTACCCTTGGGCTCTTTGTCTATCTACCCCCTCACCCCCTTTCCTTCCTTCACTCCTCTACTCATCTCCTATGTGACAAATCTGGAGAAGTCACATACACATTGGCCATGCTCTTCTTTGGCAACCACATGGCTGTTTCCCCCCCACTGTGGCAAGCTGTTTGTGCTTTGTTAGTAACTGTATTGTTTTCAGAATACAGTGAGAGCTCTCTGTGGAACTGCAGTTACCCATGTTGGTTTGCGCCGAGTTCACAACCTCAAGTAAGCCTGTCTCTTCTCTGGTAACCACCAATCTGTGTGAGATTCTCTGCTACCCGGATCTGAGGGTAAAAGTAGAACATCTCAGAAGTGGTGCTTCTGTGATGGCTCTGAAACTGACAAGGCTCCAGACTGTCATACTGAACTCTTCACTGCAACATTTTACTAAGAGTGTCTTTTGCTTTACGAGTAAAGTGGGTGTACTTCCATTCAGTCCTCCCAATAGGATCCCCCATTGCCTTGAGCAAAACTTGTGACTTGTCTTTAGTGGGGTTGTGTAGTTTCAGCACGATTCATGATCCTGTAAGCCTTTGCTGGAGGGCGAGTGTTCTTGGTTCATGAAAGCCTCATTGATGAGCTTAGTATCTCAAGATGAAATGTTAAGACCTTGTATCTTAACTGAGCTACACGGCAGATTGACATGCATGTCTAAATTATATCAGGGACTTTGATAGTGGCTGCTTTTTTAAAGTGGTCTTCAATCATTTGATCTGTAAGACTTATTGTTCTTTTGACATGAATTGTGCAGTACATTTTGCACCTGCAGGTCATAACAAAAGTTATAATAGGAGGGGTAATTACAAGAAAATTATCTTTACCTCCCTCAGTTTTAACTGCTTTTCAGCAATACCAATTCAAATGCTGCCAACCCGCTTGACTGATTTGTGTTGTTTTGCTGACAATGGATGACGACTGAACGTATGAGCTGGGCATTTAAATTGGATGAAAAAGCTACATTTTCTAAAATGAAATACTACTGTGGCACAGCTTTCTTTCTCTGCAGACACTTTCTTAGTGCTCAATGCCTAAGCAAACTTTGAAACCCATTGAGCAATGAACCGCCATTCTTCGTTTCTCTTAATCTTCTAAATAATTTATCCATCTAGCCAGAGCACTCTCACTTAGCCAGATAGTGAGCGCATTTACAGCCTGGCTGTAATTATAGGAGATGATATCCCCTAGGTAAAGCCTGTTGACATTATCGCATAATCGCTAATCTTAAACATAACAAAACATGAAATCACTGTTTAGCGTTGGCACACATGTTCAGTCTGATAATCAGTGAAGCTTCTTTGAATGAGTAGTTCTGTTGTTAAATTTATGTAAGCTCGTCTATTGTTTGTTATTTGCTGGACAAAATGAAGTCAGAAAAAAATATACATGAGAGAAGGCAGCAATGGAGTCAAGCCCTTTCATCCTATTGATCCAGAGGTAAAAGTCCAGATGTTATTGTAAAAGTTAAATCATTATTTAGTTTTGGTGGGCTGAGCTGCCAGAAACAAATCTCTTTGCTGTCTCTGGGATTGATTTTAATTAGCTTGATTGCATTTTATATTTCTCCACTCCAGTATGTTTTAACTAACTCTAGGATTAGAGGTATGAGCTGCTGCAAGAGAGTTGTGCCACTGTACATGAAATGTAAATGTAAATAATTCATATTGAATTTATAGGTAATTGTTAAGTATTTGGGGAGTCTAACAATCAAAGCCTCCCCAGACCATTTAACATGGTAATGACAAGCTAATGTGTTTCAGGAGAAGTGATGGGGAGAGATGAGTGGTGGTGGTTGCCTTGGCAGCATGATTATCTGAAACACAATGCACAAGAACCCATTTTAAAGACATAATTGTGTTCAATAATTATGATATACTAGTGCATAGCGTCCACACACAGTGCCCGCGATGATGTCGGTGACACATACATTTCTGGAATTGCAGTGCCCGTGATGCAGCTGGTAATGACGGTTCTTTACAGTGGTTTTTCTACCTGTATTACTCCGATCACAATTGACATTTTCTGTCATCTCTGAAGTACTTGATCAACCTCCACATTAGTGTTGCATGGTACACTGAAATGTTGGTACTTTTCTGTACTTTTTTGTTCAATGGTTCTGTATTAGAATTTCTCAATATCCGATACTTGGGTCAAATGTGCTTCCGAAGTCTACTGTCGAACTACTTTGCCTACAGAGCCAATGTTGATGGCAAACACAGATATCGTAACCTTTTTGTAAAAGGTGCTATAAAAGTGTCATGCGAGGAAGGAAATATTTCCAACCTTGCCAAGCACGTCCAATGTTTCAATATTATATTACATTTCAAAATTAAGTATTCTATGCCTTTTAACATTTCTAAACATTGTCACTGATTTGCTTCCCTACTTAGCCCAAACCTAGGTCTTAGTATAATTTTGATGTGAATGTAAATAGGCCGTAACAGTTTTTTGCATTAATTTGAGTGCTAAATAGTTATAAACATTACGTTGGACTCGTATTACTATTTACTATGGGGTGCAACAATTCAATAAGCCCACGGTTCGGTTTGGTTTTAATGGTTTCGGTTTTGGTTCGGTTTGTTTAGCACATTAGGGGGAAGAAAAACACATTACCATTTCAGTGTTCTCTCTGTATTTTCAGTGTATTTTCTGTATATCCGGCTGAGATGCCACATCATGTTAGATGTATTACCGTTAGCACAGGGCTGCCAACTTTTCAAAAAACCTTGGAGTGAGATTTGGTGGGGCCAACCCAAATTTTGCTGCATTCTAACCCCTTCCACGGGTGTTCACGCATCTATGTTGCTTCACACTGTGTGCCTGCGCCTCGTCCATTACAGTTTACAACGTTAGCAGGACTACATGGTTGGCGTTGCCTTCTCAGTTTGAGAAATACAAGGTGTGTACATTTGACATTTGAAATTTGGTTGAAATTTCGGTTAGGTTTTGCACCCCTACTATTTACATTTAGTCATTTAGCAATCGCTCTTATCCAGAGCGAGGGGGGCAAG
Organism: Mallotus villosus; assembly: GCA_903064625.1. Taxonomy (NCBI): domain Eukaryota; kingdom Metazoa; phylum Chordata; class Actinopteri; order Osmeriformes; family Salangidae; genus Mallotus; species Mallotus villosus. The sequence continues at coordinate 9,904 of CAEFZP010000699.1, forward strand.
AAGCCTGAGCGAATCAATGCGCTGCTCGCAAATGTACAAATATATATTTTTTCCATTTTAAACAGTAAAAAGATTAATACAATTGTGGCGGGCTGCCACATATAAATAAATGTATGGGAAACACTGACGTCAGTGACAGACACCAAGACCAACACGCGGAGTTCAAAAAAACGACATGTTAGCGAATAAGCAAGCTGGTAGGATGTTGAAATATGTAGCCTATGTCTATAGAGGACCAAACCTGCCATAATTAAAAATAAATTAATAAAAAAATGTACTTGTACACTAAAAAATACAAATATATATAAATACATGTATGAAATAATATTAATTACGTATTTATTTACATGCCCATTTATTTCTGTATTTATTTATTTTTGTATTCATTTATTTCTTCCTTCATTTCTGTATTTATTTATTTCTGTGTTCATTCATTTCTGTATTTCCTTGTCCTTAAGCTAATGAGGTAAGCTGTCAATCAATGTATGTCACGTGTCACCTTAACCCCATTGGTTGATCGGTATCAGAGTGCGAAGATGGACTTTGATACATAGGCCGCTATTTTAGAAAACATGACTGCACACACGCAACAGATTGCCAGAGACTTGGGAGTTTTGGCTAGCTAACCTTGCTGAAAAAGTGTTAGTCCAGATGTTTTCTTCATGGTAGGTTAGATAGTAGAACTCGCTAGCATTAGTTTCAAACACAGCAGAAGGATTTCCATACAAGGAAATACAGAAATGAATGAACACAGAAATAAATAAATACAGAAATAAATGAATACAAAAATAAATAAATACAGAAATAAATGAGCATGTAAATAAATACATACGTAATTAATATTATTTCATACATGTATTTATATATATTAGTATTTTTTAGTGTACAAGTACATTTTTTTATACATTTATTTATTTATTCATTTTTTTTAAAATTATGGCAGGTTTGGTCCTCCATATATGTCAGGCTATTGTGTCGTAAATGGCATGACAAGCAAGCAAATGATAAAATATAGAAATTAGATTAGAAAGTATATTAACAATATATCACTGTATTTTACGGAAAGTAAGCCGCATTTTGTAGCCTTCATTTGTCTGCTGTTTCACTAATATATTCTGAAAGTATATCCACTTTATATTGTCGTTCTGTTAGTTAGCCAGCCCCTTTGAAAGCAGCTGATTATTGGGTGTAAAAGCAAATTTGCTTTTAAATAACAAAACAGAATTCTACTCACTACAATTAGTTTCATTTCGTTGCAAATGCCTTTGTTTAGTAGCGTTAGTTCAATTGTCGGACTGGACTCTGTTGAATTATAAAAAGGACACATGAAGAATATGAATTTTGCAGAGTGTCTGGTTCTTGAGCTGATTGTGGGAAACGAAACCCATTCTAATTTGTACACACACATTCCTGTCATTTAGAGAGATGTGAGGACTGATGCACAATCTGCCTTGGCTATGCCTACCTGGGGACGAGAACATGTGAGCCGTATTTCCACTTATCATTGTTTTTGGTTGATGGGGTGTTGCAGACATATGCTGACCAATTACCGGCTTTGGTAGGGGCAGCTTGCAAACCATAAATGGTGGGATGAGGAGTCTGTAGACTACTGAGATTCACCATTTCAAACTTTTGAAATGTGAACTTGAATTTCAACTCTGAGTGAGTGATTATTCGTGAGGTCTGTGTAAGAGATGAAGTGAATCAGTAGGTGGTGAAAAAACAAATCCCCCGCAGATTTAGTAGAGTTCCTTGTTGTCAATGATTCGTTTTCCTACAGACACTCCCCAGGTGTCTTGAATAAAGCAGTACCTCCTCTTGAGATTTCTGGATGTTTTGGTTTATTTCATATTAAAGGTGTCAAAGTCAACCGCCTGCTCCTCACCAGGCTTTCAAAACATTGCAAAGAGTGCTGGCAAGTGTGTCCATGTGTGATGTGTTGTGTCAACAGGCAGTTCTCTGAACCAAAATAAATGGCCATGTGCTGACTTCCTGTTGAACATTTTATTAAAAAAAATGCATATCCAAGCTCCTAACGTGGTTTTGCCTTCTTGTGTGTGTGGTTAGCTGTTGACTGTCTGCTAACTAAGACAGCAAATGACTGACTGTTCAACCATAGCCTCCAATTGGCCAATGGGCACTGGGGTAAATGGTGTCGTAAGATGGAGTAGCTGACCAAAAAATAGATTTCTGGGAAGGACGGATCACATTATGGGCCATTTTTATTTTTGAGTAAAGATGTGGCAACTCAGATTCTGACACCCCTTCAGTAAAAACAGATTAACCCGAGACGAGCATGTTTTCGAATGAAAGATGAGAGCTTCAAATCCCTGAAATAAGCACTCTCTCCCCTGGGAAATCAAACTGAGGCAACCGGGAGAGCAACATGCGTCCGACTCGCCGTTACAGTAAATCACACATGCTTCGTAAGGGGACATTTTTTATAAACTCCTTCAGCCCTCGTTTCTAAACCATAGTCACACTTGCAGACTGGGTGAACTTGACAAGTTCTCAAAATGTTTAGTCTTAAAGAAAGAAAAGAAGAAAATAAAAAAAAGCCCATGTGAAATAATGGTGCCATGGTTGGTTTTGTAGCCCACATTGTCCACCTTTCTCACACACTTTGAAGGTTAACAAAGCTTTTGCTCTGCTGCCTTTGTTTTTTAGTCTGAAGTAATGTGTGCCTGTGCTTATTTAGGTTTTAATCAGTTGGGAAAAATGTAATTGAGATTGTCTTTGTCCAAAAATAATCCTTCCTTTGTCTTTCTTTCTTTTCTTTTCTTTAACAAATTGAAATCTTTTAAAAATCAAATTTGTGAACCGAATAATCAGTGTCTAATTGAATATTCAAAATCTCAATAAAAAGACTCAAAATGAACATCACACATGCAAATTTTGGTTCTCACTCCAAATATATTATTGTTTTTCTTTCTTGAAAGCAAAAAACAAAATTAAATGTTCAGATTCCTTGTGCATGATGGGTAACCTTTGTTTGGTCTGCTATTGTTTGTCTGCATAAGCACTGAAGTGTTTGATTGACAGGATCACAGCATTAACTGGTTAACTGATTAACAGACTTTGATGTCCATTTTACATTTTAGGTAACATTTTACAACCTGTACCGTATTTCAAGGGGATGGGAGGTGAGACAATGGTTGTGTTTTGAAGCTATGGTTGAATTGGCTATGTAGAGGCTATCGTTTTATGATCTCACAGCACTATAATATTCATCTAAAGTTTGAAATTAAGTTTTAAAATTGGCAAACTGAGTATTAGGTTTGAGGAGTGTAAAATCACTACCAATATCAAAAGTCTAAATATAAAAACCTAATTTTCAAAGCTGCCTGCTCATTTGGAGCGGGGACCATTTGTACAGCGGTGACTTTGAATGCCTGCCCATTGTCATGATGGCTGCACCAGCTTTTATTTGATGTGTGGGCATGACTCCTCAGAGGCAGGGGGAAGCTAGCTGGTTGCAGATGGGGCTTCAGTTCTATACCATGCCATGTGCCATTACTGATTCCGTGACTTTGCTCCAGGGCCTTTCATCTGCTCTAGACTTTAGATGATGTGTGTGTGTGTGTGTTGTTTGTGTTAAATAGAAAACAATTACATCAAATGTAGTGTATTGTCAAATAAGTTGGCTTTGTGTATAACTGAACATGTGGCAGAACTTCACTTTATTATTCCATAAAAAGTCACATTCAAAACAGCCGTTGCACGCTTGCTTTAAAAGGATGTATTAGTACAAGGCTGTTAATGATAATTTGAATGTTTTTAGCCTGTAGTAAGTCTCTCTTTAGTACGTCGGTTTAAATTGAATGTCATACAAATCATTTACAGTAAAATTGGTACATTAAAGGCACAGCATGTGCCGAGACTGACGTAGGGACTAGTTTAGGTGCTTTTACTGTACTGTTTTATTTTGAGTTGCAGTTATTTAATGTTTTGGCAATAGGTTACATTTCTTTGACGGAAATCTTACAGGATTATACAGTTTGTATTAACAGTTGTACCAAGCCAGTATTACAGTGTCAGCTTTACTGTCAGTGCATTGAAGTGACAGACAGCTTGGTCATTAGTGGAATGGCTGGCATGCGAGAAGGTTTTCCATTTTGAATCGCCGTCGGACATTGAACAGGACACTAGTGACACAAGCCATTGAATCAGTAGCTTTTAATAACTTTGCGGTGCATGTCACAAGGAAACTTAATCAAATGCAGTGGCTGCTGCTTCTGTTGATATGCAAATAACAGACCTTCTCCCCAATGAGCCTGATCTTTTGTCGATTGCTATCTATCTATTTGGACAACCATAGTCTGGTGGAACTGTGCCTGCAGCAGCTGTGAAATAATCTGAAATTTGCTGCCTCACGAGTGAACCAGCAGTCAGTTGGTACTTTCTTATTTCCTGCTCCCTTTAAACTTCCTTTTCTCTGTCCGCTAACTCATCCTCTCTCTGTCTCTTGTTGCTCCCTGCTCCGCAGCCTGCAGTCAGTGCTTGTCCCAGATTTATTGCACTTTTTCCTAGTTATTGCTCACTTACAATTCTTTCGTTCTCTCATTCTCTCTCTGGCTCCCTCATTCTCTCCCACACACACTTTTCTAAAATGCATGTTTTGAATCCCACTCCAATTAGCGAACAATGTATTAGACAGACGCCAAACATAATGACACTTTGATATTTGTTTCATACCTGCTTTGCCGAAGACAACATCGCAATATAACCACAACCTCAAAACATAATTGAAAACCATTCCTTAAAAATCTGGATTAGCTTCCTTTTTGACAATGGTTATGAAGGTCAGCAGTTCAGGAAAAATTCAAATCCATTTTTATATAACCCTCTGGAGTCACACACAAGCTGTTGCTTCAGCTTCAATGTTGGGATGATTTTCCATTTTAGTGGACTGATAATTGCCAATAATCATCATTTTAGTTTCATGAGGACTATTGGGAGCAGAGGAATTAATGCAGATGTCTTTTTACATGACATGACACATAAACGTGTTCATACAAACAGCTGGCCTTGCATGCATACTTAAAATGTACCAAAGTATTAACTTTAAGCAGATTGTTCTCCTTTGATGACACACAGCATAAAAACTTTTATAGATTTATATACCATAGCTCACGTGGTTTAACTTCTTACGTTAAATCCAATTGCACAACCTCAGCAAAGAGATAATTATGTTGACAGTGCAAATATACACTGTGTTATGACTAAAACTGTAAAAGTCAAGACTTTTGTTTAGAATATTCTTCTCCATTAGAAATTGTCATCTGCTGTAAGGCGTAACCTTTGTTTTTGTGGCTGTAGTATTGTACAATGAATGTGTTTTAGGAGAAGTTTACAGTTGGTTAAGAAGCTTGATACAATGAATGTTGATTCAACTCTATTTGGCAGAGATGCTAACTGTAGTTTTATGACACCTAACTAGGAGACATGAAGTCTAGGAGACGTGAAGTCTAGGTGACCTGGGAGAGTTCTTGTCACCTGGTGGGAAGAGACAGTTGGTCTGAAGACGTGGAAGATGTGGATTCAACTGTATTGTTTTAAGGAGTTAACCAATGATTGAAGAGATTTGGTATAGCTGCATGTCTGTAGGATGGACCAATGACTTTTGAGAACTGTCGTATCTATAAAATGGTCTGTTGAAGAATGTTCTTGGGGGGTTCAGGGCCATCAGCTGGGTAGTGCTGGTGGGCTGGATTCCTCCCGGTCCCATTCTAGAATGCTAGATGGAGCTGTATGGAATTGTCTTTGTGTTATTGTCTTATGTTTGTGTGCCGATGATATTATGTTGATAACGTTAGTATGTTTACATCTGTCAAATAAACATTAACTCTATACTTCACCCGACTTCAGCTTAAACGATTGATTCTCTCAAAAATAACAGCACCGTATACTTTGGTCCTATTGCCAGCAGCCATCCTAAACATGCAACACATTTGTGTGGAATACTCATTGGGTTATGGGTGGAGGTTATAGATTTTTTTTATTGTGTTCCTGTGTTGCTTTCAGATGCAAGTGTTCAGTCTAGACATAAGTGGGGGTAGTTTCATGCACCTTGATACTTTTATGAATTATTATTTATGAAAACCTATACACCATCGGTTAGTGTGAGAAATACCCTGGGTGTTCTTACGCCATACAATACAGCATGGCTAATCTGCTCTACCACTCTTGTAACCGGTAAACAACATCTTAGTTTGTAATCTATAGTTTTATGCACAGTTTTATTTTTCTAAATGATACAAGCCTCGTGTAGAATGTCCATTGTGTTTACTGTACTTTGCCCTTCTCTTAAGAGTTGCACTGCAATTATTTTGCCTCAGGTCTGTTTTCTCCCTCAAATTTCTGCTTTAAGAAAGGAGGTCCATACCATCAGGGAATCTTAGCCCCTCCTATCTTCTAACATTTATTTACATTTTCAGAGAATATAGGCCTACAAGCAATACATTCTGTTGATGTTCTTTATTCCTGAACCTAGCAGATGGAAGGTCCACACGCACACATCCGCTAAGTGCAGTGCAAGTATACGCAGAAAGAAAGGAGAGTAAAGAAAAAAGATAGGGATTTGTTAAAATGTCAAATTTTCCACTTCAGAGGAGGTTAGTTCCACATGAAATAGAATGAAGAAGAGGTGCAGGGAGAAAACCGCAATAAATGTTTTGGACAACTACTGATTTGAGTTTATTGTTATGTTTCCCAAATGTGAACTCACCTTTATTAATCAGAGGGAAAAGTAGATAAATGACAGTCGTGGCACATCAGCTATTTCAAAGCAGATTTCTTTGTCCTTTTTCTTTTCAACAAACAGATGGCATTCTTTGATTTAAAAAAATATAATTGTGTCTTGTTAAATTTAGCCATTGGGCCTACACAGCAGCAACATCGTATTTGGTACACGTGTGGGAATATTGAAGTAATGCTGCAGATGCTGAAAAGACGTTGCATATTCATGAGAAAAGACTGTTTCATATTCCCATTTCCCATGTTTGTCTGAAGTTTTACAAGCACTGTTGTTGCCTTGACAAATTACAGCAATGCCACGTTTTCTGGTTTTAGACAGTGACATAGTTGTCTGAGAATTCAAACTTGACAACGTGACCTTGTTTGTTCACTTAGTTTGACACTCACCTGTCAGTGCGTGTCACCCAATGTGAATTAGAACAACAGACGAGATCTGTACCTGTGTTCCAGATACAAATGGAATATCCAAACCAACTTGATGTTTTGAACAATGTTTCTGAGTAGTTTCTCAATTAATCTCAAGCACAGGATTTCAAAGTAATACTTCGAATGCTCGAAAGGAGCTGTGTTAAAACTACTACTGTTTTACTTGTATGGTAAGTTTGCCTACATACTTTGAACTTGGTTACAGCTGTGCACTTGTCACTGTCTGGGCACAAAGCTTTTCATCCCGCCTGCTCTGTTAAATGCAAAAAATGGACATCCAATTGGTTGTTTGTCTATTTTATTGTAATTGTTTGTTACTGTCCCATTGATGTCCAGTGGTTTGTTACCTGCCCAAGCACCAGTGCCTATCAGATGAAAAGCCTCCTCCGGATCCTAGCAGCCCATCAAACTGCAGGTGTTTGTGTGTGTGTGCTGCCTGAGCCTCACCGCCAACCGCGAGCCACACACCCGTGTCATGAGCTCCTGGGAGATATCCTGTCATCTTGCCTCCACATCCACTCAGAAGCAGCTGCAGCTGCAGCAGTTCCGGTTCCCGAGTCGGCAAAGCAGAGACCAATCCAAGTCTGAACACTTAAGATGGCGAGACTTGTAATCTTTCTGTGTGTTGTAGCACCGTCAGAATTAGAGATGACATTGATGTGATGCGTATGAAAAAAAGAAAGTAGGCCATGTCTCTAGTAAACAGTGTACTTGTCACGCATATGGTTGATTTGTATTAGCCACCAGCTTTCCAAGAGCCTGTTTCAGGTCAGAATCGAGAGGAGCTACAACCTTAAGAAAAAATGAATTCCTGGTTATCTTTGATGCAGACATATTTATTCGAATCTTATCTGTGTTTTGAAGCTTGTCAGTATTGGAAGTGTGATTGAAAAAGTGTTGTTAGCTGTAAATTGGCTACTTTTTGGGGGTCTCTGTTGGCTCATATGTCATTTTGTCAATACTTAATCAACTGTTTGTGTTACTAATTAGTTTAAATGTTGTCAGAAAGTGTATTGTTGGATTAATTATGAATTAATTATGTGCAAGTCAAAGATGCCGATGTCCTGCTTGGCAAATGGTAGGCTTGTGTCACAGAACAAGCTTTGAATGGCTGTCCTATTAAATTCCGTTTCAGCTGCATTAGTTGGCAGGACAGGGAACATTGGGTGATGTGATTCCTTCCAAAATGGAGTCCCCCACTTTGAATAGAATGACTTATCTTGCACGAAGTTGTCCATCTAGCTTAGTAGGATCATCTAAATCTATTTTGTTTTATTCACCCCCATGCTATCATGCTCTTGCATGCCTTTTAAATCCTTTCTTTGGATTGTCGTGTTGCTTAGTACACGATCCATATTAAGGCTGATAAGAAATTTGTTTTGAATCATGCTTCAGAACTTACTTCAAAACAACTAGTTGTGTTTGACTTTGTACATTCAGAGACCTCCTTTTTGAACATGTGCTTTGTGTCTATCTTCACTAAGAGAACACATGCTCCTTATGGCAATTATGAATGTACTAATAAGTCATTACTGTGAGGTGATTGCCTTACGAAAGGTACTTTATAGTCCCGAGTACACTTGAATTACCCTCATTACAATTATTTTCAGAAATTCTTCAAAGTGGAAAGAAATCTAACTCACAGGCACACTTCTAAATGATTGTCTTTTAACCTTTATTCTAATCTTTTTGATCTGGGGCATCTTTTGATAACCCCCCTTCTCTCCTCTCTCTCTATTTTCCTTTCTTCTTCCGATTCCGATCAGCCTGCTCGTGTTGTTGTGATAAAGAATCCCAATGAGGGCAGTCGCTCCAGTGTTTAGTCTTTCATGCTCTGGGCCTGACATGCTGACTCTGAGCTTATGATGAACAGCAAGCTCAGCAGCCTGGACCTCACTACCACTGCTGGCCTAGGGGTGAGGGAAATGTGTCTGTGTGTGTGTGTTTTTCAGTTGCTAATCTTCTGTTGCACAGTCCTCTTTCCAACTGGCTTGGGTCATGCGTTACACCCCCATTGAGTCCTTGAGGTCAATTTTCTATAATGTGCCCAAAATTGCATAGAAAGAGCCACTCTGCCATTCAAATATAGCTGGAAGCACTTTAAGTAAAAGGCAATGGCAAAAGCTCTTGCAAATGATATTCAAGACAACCACAAAGGTATCTGAACTGCTGTCTTTAACTTGAATTGTGCAGGAGAGGTTAAGAGGACTTTACAAGTAGGCCAACACTGTTGACAGTGCATGACCGTAATCATTACCACCCGCTGCTACTTCCAATCCCAGAGTTGTTTTCCGATTTGATGTGCTATACTGTTCATTTCTCAACGCCTTTTGTACCTGTAACTCAATTTGAATGACAGCTTCTTTGATCAACAACATATGGAGGAAAACAGCCTACACACACACCCTCAGGATGGAAATGGGGGGTGACTGACAATTTGATATTGTTTGCCAAGGAGGTGAACTTTGTAAGCAACAAATGTCGTGGTCAAAATATTCGTCTTGGTCCCAATTGCATTGCTGGCATCCACACAAACGTTCCATATGATGGTTTAGGCATAATTTAAGTTTTTGTATAGAAAAGTGAAGCCAACGGTGGCGAACTAGACCTCTGTAGCCTATGTGAACAACTCCAGGTGCGGCCATGGGCACTCGTCAGACGGTATTTCTTTGTCATTTTCAATTAGTTTGATTGGTGGTTGTCATTAATATCCATCATGTGGTTGATTTGCTTCTCCAAACCTTCAGTTCTGTCCATAAATTAACTGTGCGATTATTACGATAAACTCTCTGAAACCTGCCGCAGCAGGGACTTTTTTCCGTCCAAATATCAGGGTTTTAATTGGTTCATTTACGATCGGATATCGTTTTTTATGGAAGTTTATTAGACTCTTTATTCAAATGGCCATGCATTTGTCAAATGGCAATTCAATGTGCAAAGTGGCAATGCAATCCGCAATTCAGTTTGTATTATTTTGAATGAAAATTTTAATGAATGCTTATTGCATTGCATTTCATATTGACACGGTTTTTCCGACTCTATTCAAATGGAAATTCAATGTGCAAATGACAATGCAATCTGCAATTCAAATGGGAAAGCAGTTGTCAAATGGCAATTCAATGTGCAAATGACAATGCAATCCGCAATTCAGTTTGTACATTTTAAATACAATTTTGAATGAACGCTTATTGCATTGCATTTCAGATTGACACGTTTTTTTCGACTCTTTATTCAAATGGAAATTCAATGTGGTAACTAAACAGCGACACTGTTGGACTGAATTCTCACTCCCTCGCAGAATTCCACTCCCCTACGCGTGAACGCGAACCGAGGCGATTTGAGTGTGGTTCCCTAGTCTAGGCTTTGAGGAAACTGTCAGTAGGCCTAGGCTATTTAATTAATGTTTCATTAAGATATAAGTTATGTTGCACTGCACTTGAGAGCCTATAAAATGTGTATGTCTGCTACATGTAAAATCTGAATGATTGTCTTTTGTTTTAACAACTCAGTCATTTGGAGCAGATAAACATCTAAAAACATGCAGGGCTACAGTAGGCCCAAGGACCAGGAGCAATGACCAGGATTGAGAGAGGTTGATATAGAAGGGAGTATTAGAGAAGCTGACTTGCGTTGAATATGTTTTTTTCCCCCTACTTACAGTGCGGATAGCCGGTCACATGAGCACCGAGTCTTCAGACCAGGGATGTTGTTACAGTCAAGGATCACTTCCAGTAAGCTTTTTATATTAGCCAGTTTCCCCCCCCAAAATTTGAGGCATATTTTTAGTTTGCAGATGGTAATGTTGGAATAGGGATTCCAGCTGAGATACTGCCAGTGAGAAACTTTGTTAGAATCAGCTTGTTTCAAAGTGGGTTATTTATTAAGGAATGTAATATCAGTAAATTCTTAAAAATATCACTAGAAGGGAAATACTTAAGGGGAAGTTTAAGTGATATAGGTTAGGATTTTTTTTTACACAGGATTGCCCAATTTCTTTGTTTTCATGTGACTGTTTCAAGTAAGTGAGGCTGCCACATAGCCATCACCATTCCCTCTTGCAGGGTATGAGAAGATTCTCAGGGAAATGAGAAGAGAACTGTTTCATTATACACTTCATTCTTTGTATTTTGAAGTGTAAATGAGCAGCAATCTTATTAATAATAAGTATGCATACTTATTTAATTATACAAAAATATTCGTTGTAAAATCGAATTAAAACTTCAGTACACCTCATAATTTCCCCAGAAATTGTACTCTCTCAAGTTCATTTAACATTTGCACGTTTCTCATAGTTTTTGCTTATTTAGTGACAACAGTGTCAACCTTTTCTCTGTAAACTAAGTTAAGTGGGTCTATTTTAAAAACACGGTAATGCACAGTATGAATCTATATCAAAGTACTTACCAAATTGCCTATTCCAGTAGGAGGAATTTTAAAAATCAGCAAAACATCACAAGACTCCTCCTACCTGTTAGGATAGGACCCCACCATTTGACTCATGTTATTTAAAAGAGCCTTAAATTGGAGCCATGTCCTCAGACTAGGAAAGAAATATGGGATAACTGCGGGCCTCCTTGAGTGCTCTGGAAGAAAACAAATCTGATGTCAATAGTTTTTTGGCATCACTCATCATAAAAACCTCTTACACTCCAGCGCTTTTCAGGCTGCAGTAAAAGCCTTTTCATTCATTGCCTTCCCCCTCCCCTCCAATGTGCTCAAGATAAGACTATCTTGTCCCTATTGCTTCTCTCCCCACCATAATGGATCAGTGAGGGGTGGGCACTGTTTTTGTGTAGGTTTAGAATACACTTTATTTTGCTCTTACTTTTTATGTTCCTGCCTTTTATTTAGTCTCATTCCTCCTGTTGAGAGCAATTGGAGCGAATCAGAGTGCTCCACGGTCATTAAAGAGCCTGCGTCCATCCTGGAACACTTGAAGAGTCGAGTGCATCCGACTCTCATGGTCTCAGAAGACATGTTTCTCATCTCCATATGAGGACGATATTTTCCAAGTTCCAATGAATTGTTGTTGCGTCAGCCTGATTGTAGTTGAATGTCTTTGGCGGTGAGGCTTGGACATCCTTACAGTATCCTACTGTAGATATAGGAAGTTAAATCTGCATGTGTAGGATGTGAGCATTCGCCTACATTACCTAGCACATAGACAATTGAGCATTTACTCAGCATAAAGCACCTTTTGACATTCAGCAAACATCAGTACCATAGGCTAAACATTCAATACAAATTGTTGGTTAAACAAGAACATCGTGTGTCTATAGAGGCTATGCCACTACCTTGAGCTAGAATAGAGTGGCAAGTGACTAAAGCATCATAACTGATCAACTTAATCAGAACAAAGCGCATAGTTGATATGGTTCATAAATAAGCACAGCAGATGCACTAGGCATATAGCTTTTAATGCCATTTGAGCAGCTCATTTCCATTTTAAATACAGATTTAAAACAAAGACGTTTCTCGATAATAATACACACACACACAGGTTTGTTGCTTTGTGTGGACACAAAATTGTCCTGAAGCCTAAGCCACTATAGAGTCTTTCCCAGATGTCTTTTTGGAAAGAGATGCCATGAGGCTGATGGACACATTCAGCCAAACTGGCACAGAGTATACTGTATAAGCTGTTTGAGTGCACTTTTGTTATCAAATCCCTTGTTTATGAGCAGGTATCCATTTCTTGTGTGCTAAGTGAGTATATAGAATGGTCTCCCCAGCTCCCATAGAGTTGTCATTCACCTCACAAATTGCTGCATTTTGGCATACGTTGGCTCTATCAGGTGGAAACCAAACCTTAGTAAATAAAAACCTTTTCTTTCTCTGACCACAAGGGAAAACATGACCTTTGACATGACAGGGGTTGTTTCTCCTTGTGTTTATGCTCTAGTCATCTGGATGTTTCAAATATCTACTGTATACTGTATTTTTGGAAAATAAGACGCATTTTCGATAAACTCTACCCCACCGGAATGGGAGCCTTGTGTTTGTAAATCTGAGTATAAACCACACTGGAATATATGCCGCACTTGATACCAAGCAATGCACGAGTATAGGCAATCTTACAGCATGCCGTTGTGTAACAAACTTAGAAAACTAAAGTAAGTAAGTGCGTAATGTATGTTTTCTATTGCCCGGGAATGAACTAATATTGCCGCTTTGAAATATGAACCGCACCACCACAAGAAAAATGTAAAATCGGAGTATAAACCGCGGTGTAACCAAGTGTCATGTAACTCACACAATGGTGGAGCAGGGTATCTAAACCTGCAGGACAGGCATTCACACACACGCAAACCAAACCAGCCCATTTTTGGATTAAGATATGTCTTGTAACTTGGTCTCTGGAAGTCAGACACTCGGGTCCCACTCCCTGCACCTCTTGATTGAAACCTCCTCTTTTTGCATCTGCCTTCTCCTCTCTCCTGACGAGTCTGCAAAGGGAACACAACTAAATTACATGGCGCCCTCTGAATTTATTGCTGCAGTGTTGGCTTTAAAGCCTTGTGTTGCTTGCAGGCTCCCGACCAGATGTGCAGCGGAGGTAGCAAGATTGCAAGGCTATCACTTCTCGGTTCCCCTTTGTGTACACCTTTTACATTTTATTTATAATAGTCTCTATATATTAAGTAAATGAGTACTTCAAATGGTAAATCTGCCAACCATAACTGTTTTCGACTGTCTGTCTGTTTGTTTCTTTTCACTCTTTCTCATCTTCCTCCTTTTATCGCTTTTATCGTTTGCATTGAGATGTATGTAAAATATTTAAATAAAGGTTAAAAAAAAGAAAGATGCCCCATTTCTGCAAGTTAAGCACGTTATATCTAACACAGCCTAAGAAAAGCATATTTGACCCAAAAGCCAAATAATTGCCATAAAATCATTTTCTGTTGCCTTCTCCCGACTTCCCCAATCAAGGTTATCCGAACAGTTGGTACATAATTGAGATCTTGCACATTTTGCCCAGTGTACTCCATCATGCTCTTCTGCTTGTCATAGCAGTTGGTGAAGTGGGCATGGTTGCTCTCGGTGTCAAGCGCTTGGAGTTTCCCTCTCGGCAAGCGTAAGCACCCGGAACAGATGCTTTCTTGATTGGTCAGTCTGTCCACTAATGCCGGTGAAAACGGATAGTATTTAATGGGCTTTTCTGAAGTGCATGCTTAGCCACCGAAGCCCAAAGTTACCAAATGATACCATATCTATCAATGGTACTTGAATGCAACGTTTTTGACACTCTCAGGTTGGGTATTCAAGTATTGGAAGCTGATCTCTTAATAAGGTGTGTGTGTGTGTGCGCAAGTGCGTGCGGGTGAGGGTGAGGGTGGTGGTGGTGGATGTTCTGTTTTTCCCCTTGCGTGCACATGTGGAGTGTATTTTGTGTTCATCCCCGCTAGAAAGGGCTCACTGGCTCACACCCAGGAGATGCCTGGATGGCATCAGACAGGATTATATTCCACACCGTAGCTGATTCCCCCACACACTGGAAAGCCTACACCCCACTGAGGGTGCTTGGTCGGCTTTCATCTCATTTCACAATGTCCGACAACACACCAAAGCCAGACATTGATCAAAGAGGAGATAGGATATCTTCTATCCCTTCCACTTTTATATTTAGTGACAAAGGTATTGTCTGCTATGAATCCTTGAAGTCACTCACATCACGTATATTTTTTTAAATATTTTATTTTGTAAATGATGGCTACTTTATAGTTTATTGTATATTTTATTTTAATTCAAAATCCCCTTAGTATTTGCTGGACTATGTATCTTTAGTATAGCTAGACCACATATTTAAGTTTTTAAGATTCCTTTATGTTTAATATATGCACCTTCCTGCCAAAGTAAATTCCTTGTCTGTGCAAACTTTCATGGCGATTTAAAACCCATTCTGATTCTTGCATGAAAAACCAATAACATGCACTCACCAAGATGAACGATACAGGATAAGGAAGGCAAGTAACTATCATTGATCTGCCCCTTAGATGATGATGTTTATATGGGAATTGGGCCAATAATTGTAGGCTTATATGATCAATGGTCCAACTGGATGCAGTGACATCCACAGTATGCTGTTTCTTTGTTTTGAGAACCAAATTGTCATATACAAATTTGAACATGACTTGATACTTTGATGCAAGCAGAGTTGGCATTTTAAATACTAGTCCATAGTGCCTGTGATCAAATTGGTGGCACACACACACACAGATTGCTGGAATTATCGATAGGGCACAGTGCCTGCGATGTCGGTGACACACACAGTTATAGATAGTTTCCAACATTTGTAAACCAGTGTAGTGGGGTTTGCTCGTGTTAGGATATAAATACTTAATGTATCAAAGTCTCGGGGCACCACCCTAATTTTGGTTTTAGGACATTGAGGGATCCTATGTTTAATATATAATAGTCAGTCTCATCTTTAGGAATGAAGTGTAGAGCCAATCGTAACATTAGTGAGCACGCACAAGTCAAAATATCGTTACAATGAATTTATTCAAGTAAGGTATTTAGATTTTATGAACAAGTTGTTTTTTTAAATTATGGATTTGATATGAGATATTGCTTTCAATGAACAGAATGAAATGATCTAACTTAAAGAAAGACAGAAAATGTAGCCTACAGTCAATGATTACATCCTTACAAATCATAAACAGCCCACGCCAATGCCATGTCGGGGAGAAAAGAGCCTTAGCCATAGTTACAGTGGATCAGGGGTTGATCAATGAGGTTGAGGCCGGTTTGCGCCAAAGGTCCATTTGAAGAATCTGAAGTCAAAGCGCGGCTGCGTTGCATGGGACTGAGTCTGCGTGATCTCAGTCAGGTCGCAATTGGAATTGCGTTTTTGGTTCTTCTGTTGAAACATCCAGATAGTAACGCGTTCACTATAAAGTTGAATCTCAGGAGAAGCTTGGCGACGTCCTTTGGAACGCCAATCCTGATGGCGTTCATGCCATGGTTGGTTTTCGCTTGAGTCCGAGATCGATGGTCATCTTTGAGTTTTATGCAGTTCAGAATTCAAGGGAGGACCTGTCTGGGGTCAGAGGTTGAACTGGGTTCTCAACTCCCCCCTCCTTCCTTCACACCTACCAAAGGTGTGATCTGGTCTCTGGCTGGTTTATAAGATTGTTCAAATATTGTTCTGGACATCCTGGTACAGTTACAAAATATAGTTGAACTAGAGAGCATGCAATTTCTGGGGAAATTGTGAGGGTGTGCCTGTTTGCGTAGGTTGCAGGTGGGTCCGTCCCTTTAATTTTTTCCCTTCTAGTGATATTTTCAAGCATTTAGCCTACTCATAGGCTATTGCATAATTCATTAAGAACACCCTTGGAAAGAAGCTACTGTAACAACGTTATCACTGGCAATATTTCAGATGGAATCGCGATTCAAACAGTATGTCTGCTAACTGAAAATATGCCCCCCCCAAAAAAAAATAAGTTTGACATTTATTTAGTAGAAAATCGCTCATGCATAAAAAGCTCAATAGCGATCATTGTCAGTAACAACGCAAAATGCGATATAGCCATTTGTGGAGAAGCTGCCCCGGTAAATTGTATACTACAGTTCGTCTTGGTAGCTAGCGATTGCGTTGGTGGCTGGACGAGCTGGTGGCTGGACGATTTGTACAGTACCTCCCAGAAGCGGTTTGGAACGGAAGACTTCAAGGTATCAAATTAGCTGTAGCTAGCTAGGTTTAACACTTTTGGTAACAGATACAGTAGTAGAGATGTGCCGGTGTAGCAGCTAGAGGTAACTCCTCTCTGAAATAGCAGACTACTGTTTCCGAAAGTAGATCTATACTAGCTTAGCTCTAATATCAGCGTACAGTTCTATAGAGCTATCATATTTTAGCTGCCTACATTTCAAAATTGTGTTTCATAGCACAATGTTAAATGAGTAAATAATTAGCTATCACCATAGCCTCTTTGCTTGTGGTATTACAAATCGTTGACTTGCAATGTCATGTCTAATAAATACCAAAACAAACATTTATTTGTGAGGAATGGTTATTTTAACAATTGAAAACAGATGTATCACAGACCGCTGTCGTATGTGTCGCATGTCGCCCGGGCAACAGAGGGTAATGTCATGATGCTAACTACAGACTACTGTTTCCGAAAATATATGTACTTAATAATATCAGCATATATGATATTGTACATAACATTTCAGAATGTTGTTTTGTATGACAATGTTAAATGAGTAAATAGTTATCACCCTGGCTTCTTTGCTTCTGGCATTTCAAGTTAGCCTAGCTAGCTATCTCCCAGAAGTTAACGAGCTGCTAAACGAATGTTCTTCTACAGCCTGGCAGTCACGCGTGTTTTCGTGGCGTTAGGAGCGTCAATGACTGTGGCTAGCAAGTTAGCCACATTAGCTTCACTTTTCGCCACAAAAATGTACTTTAAGCTTAAACCATGCATCGGAACGTAAATTCTGATACAAGCAACTCAATCGCTACCAAGACGGAACGTTTGACCGGGTCGTTCTCTACGTAGTCCAAATATTGACAGAGTTTTAGGGGTGGGAAAATAAACAATAATAAATATATATGTGAGATAACAAAGGTTGGCGCTCCTTGGTCAGTGATGACTTGGTTATCTTTTCAAGAAGGAGTAGTTACTAGAATGAAGATTTCAGTGAACATTAAAACAAAGTAACAAACATGACACAAATATCCCTGTCATAATTCTTCACCTTCTACTCTTGTGGTAAAGGTGAAGTCTCAAGAACTTTCCTCAAAAGTTCTGATCAAGGTATGTTCTTTGTTCAAATCGCACGGAGAGCATAAATGGGTTCCGGAGACGTGTTGTCTCAAGCAGGCCCTTTGAAGCCTGCAAGCTATCAGGGGGGCTGATTAGGTAGATTGGGGAGGTCCCCCCCCAATTCTATGGTTCCTTTGCATCAGCATTTGGTGGGTAATCAGCATACTGAGGGTATCACAAGAGCTGATTAGGTTTGTATGGAGTGATTGAATCACTCTTCAGGTGTGACAAGATGTTGGTCTGCTGACCTCACTACACCAGCAACATTTCTTCTGTGGTTTTTGTACCTATATTTCTCAGATCACAATTAAAATTCTCTTAAGTACTTGTTCAACCTCCACATCTATTCTAGTCAAATTGGCAATGCTGTGGTAACCTACATTCATGCAAATGATTATGTAGCCTTCATTTGTCTGCTGTTTCCTCCTTATGAATTGCTTATGTTATGTTGATGAAAACATAGGCTACTGACTCAAATGCTCAAATTAATTAACTTACCATCTTAACATCTAATAACGGTTTCTAGAGCCTGTTTACCAGAAATGCCAATTGAACTGTCTCTCGCTCACTCTAAAACCCCCCAAAAAACGATTTCCGGGATATTGTCTAGAATTTGCGGGGGTCAGGGAGCCGCTATTAAAATGCGCGAGACTCCCGGAACTTCCGGGAGAGTTGGGATGTCTGCAGAGGTCATTACATGCACAATGGTTGAGCCAGTTGTCATAATTGTAGGCCTAATTCACCATACAACGCTTGTACATTTGCAATGTGCTGGCAGTTTTTACATCAGTTAACTCATTCATTTATGTAACATATGAAAGTATATCCACTTTATATTATCGTTCTGTTTGCTAGCCAGCCCTAGAGCCATGTAAATATACTTTACATGGCTCTAACCAGCCCCTTTGTAAGCAGCTGAATATCGGTTGTAGCCTAACAGTGCATTTACACTGCAGCGACGCAAATCGCTTGCAATCGCTCGCCTTCCCACAGTTCACCACGCTCGGGGGCGTATCAAACAGATGTAGAATTGTAGTTCTCTAAAGTCATTGTTGTATTTGCCATTGCAAAGTGTGCAGACTTGGGTTTACGTACTCGCAACATCGATCAAAATACAACTACAAAATACAAAATACAAAACTATTTAATAGACATACACGTTGACATGTGTAATTTTTTAAACTATATTACTCTGCTAATCTGTCGATACGACCAGGGAGTTCCAGCCGGGCTAACTAGCTAGTTACCACAGAACGAAGTTACGTAATGTGACGAGAGACTGAATTTGAAAGTACAAAAAACCCACCAGGAGCACCGACAACGTCGGCAACCCTGCGCTAGGACTCATTCTTTTTATTAATGTTTAATTAATTGTTCAAATACAGAGACGTATCGTACAGGACTGGATATGCAGCCACACAGGCGATTAGTTTCTCCTCCATCTTAAAAACTGAAAGCTAGAAATGTTTACCATGGTTGCTACGTTACGAGAAACAAGAAAACATTCCGATTGGCCATCACTAGCGTAAATCGCTCCTCATCTGCATAAAGTTGGGAAAATCTTAACTGGATCGCGTTGCGTCGCTACCCACAATGCACCACGCAAGCGATTCGCCTGGCTCCATTGAAAATGAATGGAAAACATGTTGTCGCTCGTATCGCGACACTGCAGTGTAAACGCACCATGAAGGCGAATTCACTTCTAAATAACTAAACAGCCAACAGCCGGAATTTTCCTATTTTCCTTACTACGCTTAGTTTTATGTAATTGCGAATGCCTTTGTTAATCGCATTTGTTCAATCGCGGTAACCTACTGCACTAAATTGGATTATAAAAAGGACACCTGCAAACCATTAAATTTGCAGAATGCCCGGTTCTCGAGTCGACATTTTCTTAGGAAACTCGCAGACCATAGGACCTATAGGTGTGAAGTGGGTGTGACGCGAATAGAGAAAGCCAAGCTGCGGTGAATTATTTATTAATTTATTTTTTATTAACCTTAAATTCCATTATTTACGGTCAAAATCCTTATCCAAACAACGTCAATCCCGACACTGCACTCCGTTGGGTTATAGAGGACACCTGAAAATATGAACTTTGCAGAGTAACCAGTTCTTTCTCTGATCGTGGGAAACAAAACCCATTCTAATTTGTACACACACGTGCACACACAGAATCCTGTAATTAATAAAGAGAAGAAGGGGTATTGATAATGAACTAGCAGCATTTTACCCCCCCCTACCATCAAAGTGTTTTCTAGAATAGTCAATGGGCACATAAAAAAAAATGAAATTGCCATTGTTTTGACAACCTGATAATTACCAGGGGTTTAAAACAATATCAGCACTGCACTGGCGAATGAAACCACTAGGAGTTCAATTACCCAAGCTCACACACAGTAAACACGAACCACCACAAATCTTCCCCACTATCACTTTTTGTTCATAGTTTATTTCCCAATTTACCTTATTCCCAGAAAATTCAAGGACATCCTGATTTTGCCATAAAAAAATATGCAGAACCACTTGATCTGTTGTCTAGTTTTAATGGTGCTCCAGTAGTAAACCTGGCCTCCTGCTGGATACAAGGTTTGAGGGAGATGACAGCTTGTCATCTCCCTCAAGTTTTCCGACTTGTTACCCATCTCCTGTCCTCATGCCAGTAGGAGGGGGAGGAGGAAGTGTACTGCACAGGCAGGGCTCTGTGTTCTGTTAAGATGACTGAAAGTGGAACATGTCAGTTCTACTGTGACATCTTCCATGGTGTGTGTGTGTGCGTGCGCATGCGCCGATGAGTGTAAGTTGATGTGATTTACTCCCTCTGTCTGTTCGTCTGCCTGTATTTTAGCTTTACCAAGGCTTTTTGACTGATTTATGTGGCTGACTGGAACTCCAAGTCCTTCCCCCACGACTCACTTGATTTGGTTTGTGATGTCTGTGTGTGTGTATGTAAGACAGAGGCTGGGGGCATGTGTTTGTACTCATTTTTGTTGTGAGTGTGTGGGGAGGGTGGTGTATATTTATGCAGTGTGTGGACTGTCGTCTCTCAAGACAAAAACATTTTCAAATTTGAAATGCGAAAAGTAGAATTTTGTTTTCATTTCCCATTAGGCTTTTCTAAAATGCTTTTCACGTGAATTTTAAAAAAAACACAATAAATCACTTTTGTCAGAGTGTGGAGCAGTTGAACACTCCAGTAATGAGACCGCTGTCTCCACCACATTCTCCAAGCCGTTCAGTTTGAAAACTGTAAACTCTGCCCAGGATACAGTTTTCTATCCCAGTCCAGCAATCTGATGTTTACACAGTGTTCATCAAGTATAAATTACGCAAGTGTAGTGGGATATATAAAACTCAAGTAGGAGAAGAGAGCGAGTCAGGAGGGGGTTGATTCGAGATGTGTCCACGCAATTAAAAACATCCCGCAAGAAAATCTAAAAAAAGATTAATCTTTCTCTGTATATCTGTCCATATGGCTCCAGTCAGAAGAATGGGTTTGTTTTACATTTATTTTTGGTATCAATTATCAATTAACGTGGATTGTCGTCACCTTTATTTCAGTGTTCCGAACTGTTGGGACATTCTGACATTGTAACAAGAAAAGTAAATCACTATACTAGTGGCAACCACTACTAGTGTAGCTGGTGTTATATTCAGTTAAACTCACTCCTCAGGCATGTACAAAGGCCACTCTCGCTAGCTTTTTGTTGGCGTAGCTGGTAGTGGTTGTGATGTTGGAGGTGGCAGGTTCAATCCCGGGTGCGGGCGAACGTCAGCCAAGTGTAGCTCTGACAGGGGCGCGGCCACATCTGTTAAATTGGTGTTGTGATATGGATACGTCAGGTTAGCCACTAGCGACCTGCTGAGATAGCTGTCATGTGAGGGGTGAATGTAGCCGGTGTAAATCGGTTAAACTCACTCCTCAGGTATCTATACAGGTCACTTGCTCAATCAAATCGCTAGCTTTTTGCTGCCGTAGTTTTTAGTGGTCGTGCTTGTGACAACTTAAGATAATTAAGCAACCACAATCTTTCCAAGAGCCAAATGTCAACATTATGAGAATTCTCATATAGGCCTTTTATATAGGCTTTTTTGAATTATCCTACACAGTTGCTCATGATCTGTTTAAGCTGTACTTTCACAACAATCCAATTTCTCTAAGTGATCTTGTTCTTTGTTTCTCTTATATTTATATACAATGTTTTCACTTTGGCACTCCTGTCAGTTACAAAAAAACACTGCCTAGCCGTTATGGGCATAGCCCTGCTACTATCGACTCCTGTTGGGTTCAGGTTTGCTCACCTCGCTGGCTGTTTCTCTGTGGCAGGATTGCTTTGGTAGGCAGCAGCCGTTGATTGGGTCCTCTGGGTAAAGTAATGGGAGCCGCAGCCACGGAGACAAGTTCATTGTACATTCATCGATCAAGCAGCCGGCCGAGATAAGGAGTGGGTTCTGAGCCGGGCTCCCCCGCAGTGAGCAGACACTGGTAATAAACACTGTGGTCCTGCCAACCTGCGGATCTCATGGGTGAGAAGTTTCAAAGGAGGAACCGAACCAGTCAGGGAAGAAGGAGAGAAGATTAGCCAAATAGTTAAAACGTGGTAAAGGGATTATGTGGTTTAGTTTTACATTCGCCATCCATTAAGCTTTGTGTTTATCCTTGCTATACTGTTTTAGTTAGGCAATATAGTACTACCCATTAACCTTTGTGGTCAATAGATAGTACTACTAAAGAGAGGCGCTGGTGCAAAATGTTTAAAAATAAAAAGCAATCCATTATTATAAGTTTTGGTGTTTATTCACTTAGTATTGCCTTAGATTCCTTCAGACAACAACAGTCTACTTGACTCATCAAATACAGACAATACATTGGACCCTCCAAGACAGTTCAGTGTTCTCCTCGACTGCCACTTCTGATGTTGAAAATGTATGCACCGTGGCAACAGCAGTGCAAGTTTACGGTCTGTCAATACGGTGACACAAACGCCTGTTTGTCTACCTTTGACTGAAGCATCTGTGAGGTGTCTTCGCCCTCCCCTCTCTCTTTTTTTCAGGCACTTACTAGAGCAACATTGAGGTGCTATGGCTTGACAGGTCTATTCGACCATCGACAAATAGTGTCAATACCAGATTTCCGATACGCCCAGACAGCCCATCTTTCTTTCTCTGGCTCCCCAGTCTCTCTTACTCTGCTCCTCTCACCTTATTTTTTAATTTTCCTCACTAGTTTCTCTTATACATATCAACAATTATTTATGCTTGAGAGTTGGTGTGTAGTAATGAGTAAGTCATTGGTTAAATCATCTGCATCCGGTAATTGGTAATTGGTGCATATATGGTCTTTAATCATCATGCAAGGGGCATGGTTTATAGTCCTATTCCTTTAGCGTTTGTGCTAACCATGGCATTGATTCGTTTAGCAAGCTTCGAAAAGGGCAGAGTTGTGGAAAGGGCACAGTTCATTGACATGAATTCCATTTCACTCTTAAGTAATTGATTGGCTTGTCGATACCTATGATAAATGACTGTTGCTGGGTAGTTGTCTTGTTACATTGTGGTACCTTTATTCTTCTTCTTAATTTGCCTGTATTGTTCCTTTTTGGCAATTTCCAGGAATGTCCTTAATTTAAATGAACAATCAATTAAACAATGTTCTTAGCACAGCAAAACATGTCATGTCAAATTGGTTTATAAAATGCAAATGAAATAGTTTTTACAAAACATCAAACGGGCACTTTTTTGTTCTGAACAGAACAGCAGTCACTCCAGACACATTTCACACTATGCCTAATTGATGGTTTTTGCTAAATCCGGAACTTGTCATGTATTTTCATTCGTAACATATCCAAAGGGTCCAAACCATGCAGTTGCAGCCCCCATTTATGATACAACAGGGATCCCTGGGTTTATTACAGCTCAGCAACAAAGCCCCTGCCCAGCCCTTCTAATGAAGAAGACTGATGGGGCCGGCACAGGGTTATTGCTATGCAAGGGACACTCCCCATCGCTCCCTGGCCAGGATGAAAGAGATGGAAAGAGAAAGACGAGGGAGAGAGAGAGGGTGAACAGGACACAGAGAGAGGAAGGCCCTGAGATAGAAAGGGGGAGGGCGTTTCGTGATTTGAACGAGGCGAGGTGGAGAGAAAGAAAAGGGGATGAGTAATGAGAAAGGGTAGAGCCAAGAAAGAGAGAAACGGGGCATACTGAGGGGGGAAAAGAGAACGGAGGACAGAAAGAGGGAGAGTGGCAAATGGAGGGTAACGAAGGGAGTTCATTGGAGACTGAGGGGAATGACAGCAGTGACCCTGTCCTCTGGTGCAGATCCCTCCTCTCCCACGACCAGGTCCCAGAGACACGGCAATGTGCTGCTGCTCTGCTGGGTTTCATTTAGACCCTCTCTTCAGAAACACTACTTACAAAAAAGGTTTCCTTTCTACCACACACACACACACACACACACACACACACACACTCTCCCTCATTAAAAAGTCTGACTGTTTTCTTGCAACAACTGCATCCATCTCGGTTCCTCCAGTGGCCAGTCGCGGTGGTTTGATTTCATAAGCCCACAGTATCGCAGACGCAGGGGTAAGCCAAACTGATTGGCGTTCCACCATGGCCGTAATTAAAGGGTTGGATCAGCTTTGCAGACTTCTGCCCCCCGGCCGTTGTCACCGACACCATATCAATCCACTCCTAGCTCACAAATGGCTACACAATACACACACATGCACACACATTGCTCCTTTAAAGGCAGCTAGAATGGCTGTTCACTTTGATTGTATTCCATTGTGAACACTCTGGTAAAAAAGACCCACTTGAGTGATTACCCTTGTCAGACAGGGCAACAAATTTGACTTTGTACTGGGCATGCGATTCACTTTCCTTACCCCTCCTTAGAATTAGTGGATGAATTATTGTCTTGTCTCAATACTGCATGATTGAGTGAAAGTTGTCTCTAAATAGCTTGTTTACTGTGAAGTGTTTCCTGTACCAAGGGGGGACTTGAAATGAGAATAACATTCCCAGCTTGTTTATCTCGTGGATGGATATGAGGTTTATGTTAAGATGCAGTGTATCTTTAATTCTAATCAAATGCAAGGTGCCCATAGAACACTTTGACAAGTGTACACATGTTGTACACAACAGGCTAACTTGTGTAAGAAACATTGTGGCCACATAAGAAAATACAAGCTCACATTAAGACGTTATTCACTTGAACACGTGTAGCCGATGTGTATCGGTGAAACTCACTCCTCAGGTATGTAAGAGCCACCCGCGTCACTGAGGAGCTAGCTTTTCTTTGGCGTAGTTGCTAGCGTTCGCGCTTGGGAAGTCAGAGATGGCGAGTTCGACTCCCGGTGGGAGCGCTCCCGATGGAGCCATCTCCTAGTTGGTGGGAGTGAACAGTGCCAGGTCCTCTGACGGAACTTGCAAGATCACGTTCGTTACATACCCGTTACATACGCTTGCATACCATGAAGCATTCCTCACCAGCAGTTTACATGAACGTAGCACTGTAGCGGGAGCCGAGATGGCCATCTTGGACGTTCTCCGAAGAAAGTGTGTGCTGTCTCATTTAAACATTGCCATGAAAATGTATTTTGATTCCTCAATGTTCCATGATTGATGAATGCCAGGGCAGATGTGCTCTCTATTTAGCACACAGACATTTGCACACCCATCTTGCATTTTAAAAAAGCCTGTCTCAGCCCTGCCACTCAAGCCCTTTAGAATCTCTCCAGGGGGGTGTCTGATGCCAGGCCACAGAGGCTGATGTCATCGATGTAATGCTCCCCCCCATGGTCTACTATCCCCCCAATGTAGTCTGATTTCAAAGCTTTTCTTAAAGTCTATCCCTTTTCCTCAGTTAAATCAGACTTGAACTATTAACTTTAACACTTTGTTTGCCAGACACTTGATTTCTTGCGTACATTCGACAAACTGGTCGACATGATTTTGATAACAAGAGGCTAGAGTTTACTAGCCTAATTTCTAATATTGCAGCTCTTGTTTTGTTTGTATTATACAGCTGAAGGCATTTCAGTGACTTGGATTATCGGCACATATTTTGCTGTTCTACTAAAACAGAGTACTAGTTTGAAGTAATTTTATAGCTTTTTCTGTATCAGAGGTTTGTCATTCTTGTGGCTGATTTGTGTAGATTACATCACAGACATTGCAGGGCATATGTCCACTTTTCCACTGATCATTGGTTACCTTGGTTTCCTTGACCTTTGGCGATAAGTGCATAACAATTCCCACAACAGGTGTGACTGAACTTTGCACTGTCTCTCTCAATCACCACAGAGACAACGAGCACGTCCTCCCAGGCTCTTGACCATCCGTCCGATAACTCCAGATACAAATTGAGAATTGATGGCGTGGGATCCTTGTCACCCTTTGTTTACCACTTACAGCTCACTTGATTAGAAGAGGACCCACATTCATCTTCCACCATTTGCCAAAGCATATGGTTGATCACGAGAGCTGCTGAAAACATGTCCATATCCTATAAGTCATAATGTACCTGTGACATGCTGAAATTTGGCCCCGTCAAATGTACCCGTCATATATTACCACATACAAGCTAATGCCATTTGTTGTGCTGATAAATAAGGAATATGGGGTGACAGATAGCAATATTTCATATGTAACCTAATAAATTATATCTGCAGTACCAAATGTGTTTGTGCTCCAAAACTATTTAAAGCAAGCACTCTAAAGTCACTGTTAACCGGAATGTTGTGTTTACGGTTTGAGCATGTTTTGAGGTTTAGCCAGAAACAAGTATTGTAGTATATATAGAAATTCTTAATGAACAGTATAAAAACATATGCTTATTATTGCTTTTCTCTTTTCTTGCATGACTGCCTTTGATGTCATTGAACTCAAATAGGTGAGTAAGTCTAATTTAATTTGTAGCATTTTAAAACATTACATACATTATGATGACATTTTTGACGATTTGTTCGCAAGGCCTCAAGGCAAAGTTGCTGGCTCATGGTAAGGACTCGATTAACAATTGCAAGCTAATTGGTTATTTGAGACATTGAGGTTGTAACCTTGTCTGGATAATACTGATAAGTAAAGGTGAAATTAAGATATCTAGCAATGCGATAAGTGAGAGACTAATGGAAGTGACCATTGGGGAATTTATGTTGAAGCTTTCTTGGTGCAATGCCAGCTTTAAGAGTTGTCTAAAGATGCACTCATTGTGGGGGTTCTGAGCTACCCTAGTTTTAATCTGAGTTTAAAGCAGACCTCCCCCCTTGTGTTTCACTTCACAAGTTTGGGCCCAGCTATTTTGTGTTCAACTGGAGACAAGGTTCAAGCTTTTACCTTTTTAACCACCAGGACCA
The DNA here is from genome assembly GCA_903064625.1 of Mallotus villosus. NCBI lineage: Eukaryota > Metazoa > Chordata > Actinopteri > Osmeriformes > Salangidae > Mallotus > Mallotus villosus. Next base: position 37,223 of record CAEFZP010000699.1, read on the forward strand.
TGTTTAAATTCTGTGGCAGAAACAAATTCCTGACCCCGTTGCCAACTGCCAAAGTTAATGACATAGAATAAAACAACATGGTGACAGTTCACTTTCAATTTAGTGTTATTTGTTTCATGAAATCTTTCTATTGCATAAAAGATTAAAGCCCATCTTAGTTTGGAACAGATCAACCAATTATTGCATTTTTCTAATGGTATTGTTAAAGCCCAAAATACAACATCTGTCTTATTTGGCTTTGCCATACTTCCAATTGAAGCATATGTGGTGAATTTCTACTCTGGGAATGTAATGCTTTATCGCAATTGGATTTAAAACAAATGCCTTCATTTTATTATTCTTAGAGCACATACAATATTACTCTTTGTTAGAAAAGTTAATGCCACAATTTGCCAAATGTTTGGGATTTATTGCATTTTACCGATCACTTAAATTCTCTCTTAAAATGTATGGGAATTATGTGTCAAAGGACTGATCTTCATGTCAAAACAACAAACAAACAGAAGGCCTAAATCAGGAAAATGTTTTATCAGGGCAGTCAATGGTTGCAACTTGTTTTGGTATGCAGACTGTTGTATATATGAAATTATTTGGACTGTACTCTAGTCTATCTAGCAGTGATTTGTTTGACCCCTCCACAGTCTGCCTCCCTCAAAGGGACCCGTGTTAACACTGACAGTAAGGCCTGCCCTCTGAAGTGAAGCAACGGCACATTGAGTTGTCTGACATATGATCTCTACATCCTTGAGAATAGTAAGCCAGCTGGGTCTCTATCCTTGTCTAACACAGCTTGGAACTGCCAACTCCTCAGGTTCCAGATTCAGGGCAGCCCGAAAAGAAACCAAAAAAGGAGGTCAGGAAGATTGACTTGAATCATAAGATTATGCTCCCAGTACATGGCTCAAGTGAAAATGTGCAGATGAGAGCATAAAGCCCCCCCAAAAGTAATTTCACAGATTGATAGATGTAGCTCTGCTGTACTGTGCTTTGGCCATGCCGTTCCCTGAACAGGAACAGTAATCAGAACCTGCCCTCGGCAACTTCCCCCTAGCGGACTAGCCTAATCTTGATCTTAATAGCATGAAAGTGAATTTCCCCCCTGTAGATATATTTGTGAAGTCTCTAATCTCTCAGGCATTAGATAATGTTCATGTTTAAATGGCAAATAATGGGTCCTTTTGCATGTTCAAAGCTAGGACCCATAGTCTTCTCTTGGAACCAATTTAGATGTCGCCAAGCCTAATGTGGATCCCACTTGAAAATGAATTTGCAAAGTTGTGGCGGCACAGACACCTCTTTTGTGGTTCTGACTTCTGCGTGGAAGGCCTTGCTAGGCAGAGGGCTTGAAAATCAGAAGTCTCTCCAACAATGAAATCGGCTTCAAAAGAAAAGAACCGGAATAAGAGAGAAGCTTAGTTTACACATGAGATGTTGGTGTTAAAGAGCCTGATTTACTAAATGATCTTAATGATGGAATAACCCCACTTGTGGAGCAAGTGTTCTGCAGAGAACACAAGTCCAAACAGAGCTGCTTGATCATATGACATTTGGACAAACCTTCTATGGCTAAATTAATGTTATTGTCCTTATTTTACCAACCCTATTTCTGACCTACAGGCTTTTTATTTCAATCCTTTGCATTGGCCGCCATTGTTTTCCAGAGCGATTGCTCAAGACTCAGGGTAGCAATGTCCCTTTTTCCCTTTTTAATTAACCGCAAAGGCTTCAATTGGGAGCGGATCAGGAGGATTGTGGGATTGGGTACTCTCCAATGCCTTTTTGGAAGACCTTTCGGTCTATTGGCGGATGATCGTCTTGGCATTGCAGCAAGGGAAGAGTGAGAAGAAGAAAAAAAATCCACCCATCCTGCTGGGGTTTGCCTCAGTCGAACCTCCCTGTATCTGGTCTCCCTTGCTACAGACCAAAGAGCCCACATGTCTTAACAGAAGACCTCCAACAGTGCAGAGTCACAGCCTATTGTCACCACCCGTTCCAACGTACAGACAGAGGAGACCGTGTGAGGCCTCTTTCACAGTCACAACAGGAATCAAACGAGGACGTCGGCTTCTCTGTCAAACAGGTCTCTTAGGCTTCTGATTTCTAATGGCTGTGAAACAGTGATAAATACAAGTTTGCCAACACATGCTGAGAACTTGTAATTAGCTTTTTGTAGGGAGTGGGGTGTTTAAAGGAGGGTTACATGGACACTGAGGTCATTTTACATGGTTTTTATTTGTGCTGAGCCAGAATCTCTGGCTGACCAAACACTGTCTAGGGTTTTAGCCTAGTGATAGAGAATAATTACGAGACAATCGGTAGGACATGAATTTCGATTTAAGCTTGTCGCGTTTCTAATGACTATTGGTTTCACATGGTTATAAAATGGTTGCTCAATCACTGGATACATTTCTAGGATTAGGAAAAATATTTTTTACATTAACACCCTCCAATGATTGATTGGATTTGTCCTGTAATCCTCTATGGCAGATTACTAAACTCTCACTACATTTTTTTAGTTTGGATTGATATCTGCAATGCATATTAAGTACACCTTAATCCTAAAAGTAAAACTGAATGTGCACTAGACAGGATGGAATTTAGGAAATCTTCTTTACTCTTTAAGAAAATACAAGTAATTTATTTTTATATTTCCATGTCAAAGAACATCTGATTGTCTAGACAATTCAATCAAATGTATTACAATTTAAATCTACATGTTGGGTCATATTTATCAGGTTGAATTGATTCAGATTCAAACGATCTTAAAAGTTTATTTAAGTTTAATTTGGAAAAATAAGAAAAGTCTATCTTGTCTTGGTCCTTGTCATCTTCCCTCACTTTTTCCCTTTTTCTTAAATCCCCTGGAAAAAAACGCTGTAAAAAAAGGGGGCATAGAACAGCACCCGGGCCATTTTCAGCCCAACCAATGTTACATACCCTATTCGGAGACCGTAAGGAACAGTGTGAAATACCCCCAAAAAACAATCAATCGCCCCTTTAATAATATCAGCTGAAGGCGTGAGCACACCCAATTATTAGTGGCCGAGCAACGAAGCTGCTAGGGCACCTATTGTTTTTGTTAATTTTATTATTATTAGGGGCTTTGGCCCCTAAGTTAGTATTATTATTAATATACTAAGGACCAGGAGTCTATGACAGCCCATAGAACCATATGGTAAAAAGTTTAGAAATTTGGCATACTTATTGGAGACAATCTACTGATCAATTTCACCGAATTTCATATCGACCACTTGAGCATTGTAGCGCCACCAAGTTGGAGGTGTGTTTACGCCCATAACTTTCGAACCGTAAGACCATTTTTCTAAAGGGAGGTGTCATTGAATTCAACTGGACCTTATGACATTATTGTCGTCATGATGGTTTTTCCGCCATTTGGTAATTTCAGAAAAAACGTATTTTTCGAACTTCTCCTAGGCCGTTGCTCTGAATGTTATGAAAATCTTCAGACTATGCCCCCAAAACATTATTCAAAATGTTGTTGATCAGTCAAATCGTTCACGAATAACGTGCAAACGATTTTGACAAAGAGCACGCCAAAGCGTACATGAGGCCATAACTGTGCAACTGTTTACCGTATGGAGACAAAACTTTGGAAACTTCATCACAAGCATGATTTGCCAGTTGTTGCACAGTTTCGGCATAGCGCCACCTTCTAATACGAAAAAATACTATTTTTGCTTATATCTTCTGAACAGTTTTGTCATAAATCACAAGATTGGTCTCTTCTGATTCTACGTGGCATACCGAGTCGAAATACTCCTCGTTCGCCATCGCTCCTATTTTCAGAAACATGTAATCAAATCATCTTCAGACCACAATCACTTAGATATGTTAAAATATGACTCAATTACAGCTGTTTATACTTGGATCAAATCTGACAACACTTGCCACAGGAGAAATGTTACTGTCCAGTGGCGGACTCAGACTGTTTGAAGGGCAGGGGCGAAAAAATTAAAAGGGCACATTCTCCCCATAGAGGGCACTCAATAATTGTTTTCCTATGTAAAGAGCAGCCAATAAGGCACTTTCTCTCATATTCACCACTCTAGAGAGCAATTTTTCAACCATGTAGGCACTGTAAGGGCATTAGAAGGGCACTCATTGAGCACGTTATCGGATTTTCTCTCGTAATTTGCCACTCTTTACGGCACTTTAGCGCGCTTTTTCAACCAAGGAGGCACGAAGCCCCCCCCCCTGAGTCCGCCACTGTTACTGTCAGTTACTTTTTTATACAGTAACTGAACACGGAAAGTCCCAGCACTGAGAATAACTCACTGGAATAAGACGGGCTCCTTCGAAGTGCAAGGTCATAGGTTCGAATCCAGCCACAGCCGTCAAACATGTCATGATACAGGATTATCTGTTTAACGAAACAGGAATCCAGGTACGCCGCAGTAGCTGTCTAGCAGTATAATCATAATGGTAACTATAATGTTTCATATACTCAAGAGCCAGATTTATTGTGCTTTGTAGATATAATGCTGCTACATCTAGCCAGCACATCAGATTGCTTGCATCATAACTTCTAAACGGTGTTAATCTCAATGTTAACCATTTAGTAGCCATTTTTTTAAGATCCTATGTTTTTGTCACAGACGGATTTGATGGATATCAGCCTGAAAACCTGCAAAGCTCCGCCCATTGCATGCATAATCCCCAGCTCTGTGCAACAGCTACAATGACCAACAGCACATAGCACTATCTTTTCAGAAACTATTACTCTTCCATTGATTTTCATTTTCTCTTTCCTGCTTCCCTTTCCTAGGGTCTCTTTTAATTAAATGATGCGCTGGACCTTCACGCACATTATCCAACGGGCCTCTTCCTCCACCACAGTAGTTCCTACGAAAAATGAAAGGAGCTCACAGCTTCCGCTCCCCCGTTCTATTGTTTGTTTGTTTAGAGTTGTCTCTGCCTTTTCCTAACCAGCTTTGCATTCATCACCGAGGTATTCTCGGCCCTACAAAGCAGCCTGCATGTTAATGCCTGGCACCAAAGTATATGAAATATTCATATATTTCTGCAACACAGGTTTATACAGCACAAAGTTTATTTTTACAATTTCAACAATGCGAAAAGTGAACATATGAATAATTCAGGCACAGATGCTGTCTTTTTCTCTCACTTTGGAGAAAGGGTATAAGTGCTACAAGGGGTCATTTTTGTGCGTGCTTCGGGCACTGCAGACAAGTTAATTGGATCTGAATAGCACATTTGTTTGATTGGCAGCGATTACTTGCTTATTAAGAGTGTGAATTTCTCTCATACTGATCTGTTCACACTGCATCATTTGCAGTCAAATGTATGGATCATGACCTGGCCTCCAGGTCCAGACCTGCTTCAGCATCACTCCTGCTAACAATTGCAGGGCTATCTGCCCTTCACTTACATTGAGGGAACATGACAAACATGTCGTCTCATTACTAAGAGTCATAGTGGAGGGCCTTTAAGTAGCTTTAGCAATCAAGGCTGTCGTGTCTCATTTACGTACTCTGTGTACCATTGTTTCTTTATGCAGTATACTACATCTGTTTGCCAGTCCATTTTCAGCATATCTGCATGTATGTCTGTTAGGGATGCACCGATACCGATACCGGTATCGGGTATCGGGCCGATACTTTGTTAAAATACTCGTACTCGTATTCGTTTTCAATTGCCGATACCAAGAACCGATACCACTCAACAGTATTTCACTACAACAAACTGGTCGCGCTTTGTGGAGAAAAACATTTGATTTACCAGACTTCAACGTCTAGGGGGAGACAATGAGCCGGTACTTGGGATTCTGTCAAAAAGCTCCTGTGTGTGTAAGTAGGCTATGCTACAAAAGGATAGATGATTGTTAACGGAAGAGTACAGCCATGTCAGCGATTTGGGCTCATTTTAAGGTAAATGACGATGACAGGAGTAAGGCACAGTGCAAAATCTGCACTGCTATGGTGTCGAGGGGAGGAAAAGAAAGTACTTTGTTTAAGAAACTTGTCTGTACTCGTCTATGTATATCGTTTCCGATTTCAATTCGAAGCTGTAAATCTCACGCTGTAGGAAATCTTCCATGGTCTCCGCTCTGGCTCCGCCTCGGAAAACAATGGCTGCCGTTGCAGACGATACAGTAATTTCCCCCTCCCAGTAACCCCTTAACCAATGGTATGTGCTTTGAGCTTAACTTGTCATGAGTATCCAGCAGTTTTCAGAATTAAAATCGGTGATTGGACGGCAAAGCTATTAAGGCGGGTCTTATGGGTCGTTTTCGGGCCGGCTGGATAGGGTTAATATGTGTTGTCAATATTGTCAATTAAAAGTCTAAACTTTTTACTTACGAAGAATTTGTTTGTGGGAGTGACGCGAGTTATTTGACGAGAAAATTACTTGTCCGGCAGGAAAGGGAGTATTTTGATCGTTTTGTAACTGAAATGTGCTAATACAGTAATAGTTCTGTTCACTTTGTTAAGTAGACTGTGTTAACTATGCAGCAAATTGAATTGCCTTTATCTGGTTATATTTGCATTTTGTCTAATGTGATTACATTGTCTCTTTGAAGGTTTTTTGTTGTTGTTAAAACCAGAAAGCTCTGTTTATTTTTGGCTTGGGATAGCCTTCTGTTAATGTTGTACTATAGGCTTGACATAACTGCAGAGGATAAAATAAAATCTGCCTCCAAATTAATTGCACTTTTATGGAGACCAAATCTAAGAAATATCGGTATCGGCAAGTACACAAATAAAAATACTCATACTCGTATCGGTTTGTAAAAAAATGGTATCGGTGCATCCCTAATGTCTGTCCTTGAGAGCATGAAATTACAGTCTGTTCTGCACGTTTGGCTCCCCTAAGTGATGATGTATGTAGATTGAATGGTCATTGTATTAGCTCTTTGTAGAAATTGTTTAAAGAGCAGGGAAATGCCCCCTGTTGCATGTGTATTCCCTCTCTCCTCTCATTGCATTGACCTTCAATGTATTACTTTTTCCCTTGGGAGTGGAAAATGGCCACATATAAAGGAAAAAGCAACAAATAAAGTACTTATGCCACAGCAAGGGTCTGTCAATAGGCTGGGGTAATATGGACGCCATCTTCAAATTTGTTTGAGGTAGAGAGGAAACTGGAAGGGAATATATTCAAGGTTGTGATTGTTTTGACAGTGAGGTTAACACTGATCTTTAAACTGGCAGCAAGCTACAGGTGAGGAAAGACTATTGAAACACCTGACCATTGGTCACACACGTTTTTGCCTAAACTACACAGGTTGTCTGTCTCTGGACAGCCATATACTTTACTTGCTGCTAGTGAGTCCTGCTACTGTGTTGAACAAATGGCATCATAGCCAGCAAGCTCATGTTCATGTACTGAAAACCAAAGAAAATAATTCCCCTTTGCAAATATATTATTGACCCTAAATTAACAGAAGCAGTTGTTTCATATTTATAGGCAAAGTGAATATTGCAAAAATCTAATCCCATATTAAAATGTGTTAGTCTCATTCCTGACCTTGTTTGGTTTATTGTTCGGACCTTGTTGTTTTAAATTCTTGAATCCTGTAAACCCTTCATGGTCAGAGGTCAGACTTGTGGTGTATTTGTTTTAATCTACATGAAATTAGTTAAAAATTTAAAGACAAAAAGTCTTGGTCACAAAATCTGACAGAAGATCTGATACCATGAAAGAATGTGAAGTGAATAATTGAGGTTCACCAATTTTAGATGCCTTACATGGCCCTTCCCATTAGGCCCATAACACACACCATTTTGATTATAACACATTTAGTAAATTAACTATAACTAGGTAGGGTACCATTTCTGTAGTGTGCTTGCATCGTTTGCAGATTTTGCAGATTTTTTTATTTAAATTTTACAATGGAGTAATTTTACAATTACTAGAAAACTTTCCTAAAAGTGATCGTGTCAGTAACAATGTCCCTGTCTGGAGAGTCGGGGTCATATGACCATAAGTATATGTAAGTAGGGAAAACTGCCTCCCGCTAATCCACTCGAATCGTTTGGATAGTGAATGCCATTGATTGCACTACAGGATATATGATCATCATAATACATCAGTCCCAGCACAATACTATCTCAACAGCGCAAATACAGGGAAAACAAAGCTGACTAAGTATTAGCTAACTGGTTGGTAGCTAACACTGTAGCTGCTCACCTGGGCTGGAGAGAAGCCGGCTGTGCTCCGTTTTGCTCCTAGATTCAGACCTGACCCCCGTTTATTTGGTACTGTGTCAGTTCTGCAAAGTGAGTCATCTCTGAAGGGCTTTGTCCCTCTTTCAGTGTGAAACTCCTGCCACAGATCCAGCCCCCCAGAATGAACGTGTTTTTAAAAAGCTGTAAATACCCTGCAATCGGAACCAGTTGCCCCACTGCAGGCTTGGTTGGATGGTGATGTCTGTGGAGCCAAAATATCCTTAAAGGTTTTGGTTCAGGAGGAGTGACTTAGCTATTGGAGAGAAACTTATCAAACCAGAGCTGGAAATTCCAGCCCCTGGAGCGTGTCAGACAGGTATTCAGAATTCCTCACTGTACCTGCCTCAGGCTGAGACTGAAATACAGCACACCCATCTGGATGGTGAGAACTGACAGAGTTTTTTTAAGTGTGAGCGATTGCTGCCAAGCAAAAATCTGGGAGTTTTACTTCAGAAATGTGAGGAATGCCACAGGGAGGCTTGAAGGCTTTGGTTGCATCTCTGATGCCATTTGAGTGACAGATTGCTTCTGTACATTAGCTGACATGGTAACTTTAGCTGACAAGGTTACTTATGAGTTCTCTTGGATATACCGTACATCCATTCAACTCAATCCCCAATTTTGAACGGCACTTATTTTTCAGTTAAATGAACGCTGTGGTTTTTAGGAGAAGTCAGGCTTATAATGTCGAAAACTATGATTAATGAAGCCATTTGTGTCCAACATGGGGAAAATCCATTACTATCAATCAAAGCCACCATAACAGACTGGCCAGGTTTACACTAGATCTGGCATGGTTCGCTACAGGAAGCCAGGCTGGTTTTCACACTCTAGATTGACTGGAAATCCCCCAACAAAGAGCCAAACTAATCACCTGTAGTGAGGGGGTTAGGTGTTAGAACATCGCTTTTAGGGTAGGGTTCCTGTGGTTTTTGCTTTCAGTGTGTCAGCATTCTCAACTCCCCCCACCTTTTACCCCCTCCCGACAAATTGCGCTTGTCAGCATCCTGACTCGATTACAGCCTGCTGGATTTGAACAAGGGGATCAAAGGATCTCAGGGCATAGGCACAAGGCCAATGGGCCCCATTAATACTTGCGGCAACTTTGTTTTCTTCCCCTTCTTCGAAACCTTGTCTAATCCACTTCTCCACTACTGTTTGAACAGTTTCGTTGATTCAAAGTGAAATCTCAAGACAATTCAAATGTAGTGGAAGCATGTAATAAAACATGATTCTATTGATCATGTACTCAGATCAACATTTGCTTTGATTTCTATATACGGTATATCGACTTTGCGTTGCCCATAATCTTGCTTTAAATACTTCCTTGACATTCCTTTGAGTTTAAGGAAAGAAAAAAGAAAGAAAGCCATTAATTGTCAATTAGAAGATGGTGCATGAAGAAGAAAGGCCTCTTTCATTGCAGTGTATCAGTGGTTCATACTTGCTGGAGGCATGCCTCCTGATGTATTCTGTCAACGTGCACTATGGGAATTTCCTAACCTTATATAATGCTGCGGTGCCTACATCACCTAAAATTATTTGTACAGAACTACAATAAGATCCATGAACTTACCCAAAAATGAAAAAGCCCTCTTTGCTACAGCAAGAAATTGAACCAGTCTAGGTCAGATAAAATCTCATGAGCACATTTTGGAGCGATACTTCAATTTCAGGACTGAAGAGTTTGTAACCCATGAATTGGCAGATGTCGCTTTTGCGCAGGGTGTTGTTTACTTTTGAGATGCCGCAGCCAGTGCTGTCAACACTGCCTTGTAAAACATGATTGAGCACTGTTCTTGTCGGAGCGGTATCACTGTCTGGGTAAAGCTTAAGGCACAGTATAGAGTGAAAATAGAATCATAAGGGGTTTGGGTTGCAGAATGCAGGGAGAAAATACAGAGATTACTGTCACGAGATGCCTTTCACGGGAACATGATATGATCTGGTCTTTATTGGATTTCTGTGTGGCAGCTGCAATGTAAACACATGAATGCAGCAGCTCGCCGTGGTATCTGGTTTCTAACTACCTGAAAAACTGTCCTGCCACTTGTACCAAGCTACAGTCACTATCTGTTACTACATACAACCTCACAGGTGGAGCTTACAACCCATCATGTTAGGAACTAATTTTTTCACATTCATAGTTATTTTAGAAGGCCAATATTTTCCACACAAATCACAATGAAATAAACAGTGAATACAGCTGGGTATTCACTGCTTTTAACTTCACAACATTTAGCAGTGCTATACCAATTAACACGCAATTACAAGAGTTTTAGTTTAGTTTAGTTTAGTTTATTTATTTCGATCAAAAGATTCATAACATCACATACACAAGTCAAAAAACAAAAACAAAAAAAAATAAAACACAAAAGAAAAACACAAAGTTTTCAATTTATACATTATTTCTTATAAATAGTTCTGATCGAAAAGGTGTAGGCTGAAGCCTTAGCTTATTGCGCCTACCCTTTTTACATTGTTTATTTATTCATTCATTTTCCGTTGGTCCCTCAGGATCCCATTCAATTACTATATATATATATACACATTTGTTTCAACAATTTGTTTGATAGTTATTGCCATTCATGCCTCACTTTTATATTTGTTAAGCATCTTATTTTTCAGTATTTTTTTAAATCTTTGTACCGTGTCACACGTTTTAATTTCTTCATCCAAGACATTCCACATGTTTACTCCTTGTACCGACATACATCTTTGTTTTACATTTGTTCTTATATTTATCTTGTTAAACATGCACATTCCCCTTAGTTCATACTTGCTCTGTCTAATCTGAAACAACTTCTGGATACAGTCTGGAACTATCCTGTTTTTGACTTTGTACATTATTTGCATTGTTTTGAACTCCACCAAGTCTCTAAATTTTAGTGCGTTTGAGTTTATAAATAATGTATTGGTTGGTTCAAGATATTCTGCTCTATTAATGATTCTGATTGCCCTCTTTTGTAAAATAAAAATAGGGTTGGTAACGGTTTTGTACGTGTTTCCCCATATTTCCACACAGTATGTAATGTATGGCAATATTAAGGAACAGTATAACATGTGTAATGATTTTGTATTGAATACATCTTTTGTTTTATATAGTATTGCGGTGGACATGGATACTTTTCTTTTTACTTGTTTTAAATGTGGTTTCCAGCATAATTTGTGGTCTATGATCACTCCTAAGAATTTATTTTCATAGACTCTTTCTATTTCAACATGGTCTATCATGATTTTTATTTCATGTTTGATTTTTTTGTATCCAAATATAATGAACTTAGTTTTCTTTAAGTTTAGAGACAACTTATTAATATCAAACCATCGTTTTAGGATTTTCAGTTCTTTCTCCACTGTATCCAAAAGCTGCCTCAGATCCCCTCCAGAACAAAATAAATTTGTATCATCAGCAAACAACACATATTTCAACAATTTAGACACATTACAGATTTCATTAATGTACAGTAAAAATAGTTTGGGTCCGAGTACTGAACCCTGTGGAACCCCACATGTTACTTTCATTAAATCTGATTTGTCATTCTGTATGTGTACATACTGCTCTCTATTATATAGATAATTACCAAGCCATGTGTGTGCTATTCCTCTAATGCCATATCTTTCAAGTTTTCTCATTAGTATTGTATGATCTATTGTGTCAAATGCCTTTTTAAGGTCAATGAATACTCCTACTGTGAATTTCTTATTTTCGATTGCTGTTGCTATTTCCTCTACTAATTCCATGACTGCCATTGAGGTGGATCGGTTTGATCTGAAGCCATATTGGTGGTCACTCAGTAAGTTGTGCTTTTCTATGAAGTGGTCAAGTCTTAGAGCAAAAAGTTTTTCTAATATTTTTGAAAACTGAGGAAGTAGAGAGATTGGTCTGTAGTTAGAAAAGGAGTGCATGTCTCCATTTTTGTAGATGGGTATGATCTTTGCTATTTTCATTTTGTTTGGAAATATTCCTGTTTGGAATGATTGGTTACATATATATGTTAACGGTTTAGCTATAGTTTCTATAATAGTTTTTACTAGTGTCATATCCATATCATTACAATCAGAAGATTTTTTATTTTTAAAGTTATTAACTACTTCAATCAACTCCTTTTCCTCAATTCTCTTCAGAAAGATGGTTTTGGCATGAATGTTGATGATGTCATCACCTACATCCTCCTTTTCTTTTGGTTCCACAATATCCTTTGCTAAGTTATAGCCGACATTCACAAAATAATCATTGAATTCATTGACAATCACTTTAGGGTTGGTTATGGTTTTTTCGTTATGTGTTTTGAAGTGGTTTGGGTATTCTGATTTGGCTGCACCCTCTTTGATGATGCTGTTAAGTATTTTCCATGTACCTTGTATATTGCTTTTTTGCTGATTTAATAATTTATTATAGTATTCTTTCTTGTTGCATCTCATTATAGTTGTTAACTTATTTCTATATTTTTTATATTTATTTTCAGCTTCCTTTGTTCTATGTTTTATGTAATTTTTATATAATATATTTTTCTTCTTACAGGCGTTTTCTAGTCCTCTAGTGATCCATGGCTTTTCTTTATATTTATGCTTCCTTTGAGTTTGAATCGGGCAGTGATAATCATACAGGGTAGTGAGAGTGTACAGGAATTCATCATAAGCTTTATTTGGATCATTATTTGAATATACGTTATTCCAGCTTTGTACGTTTAGCGCCTCTGTGAGAGCATTAATAGCCTTCGGTGTTCTCAAGCGGGTCACCTTGTGGGTATCAATGTTTTGTGGGTGTCTAGAAAGAGACTGGGTGCTGTAGAGGAAGCATCTCCATATCCTAATAATATTAGTTGCGAGAGGTTTGCGTACAGCCTGCCCCGGTCCCCTGTCTGTTTGCCACTAATGCAGGCTGCATAAAATAATCAAAGAAGACATCGCATTATTTCCAGGCAATTACATCCCATTTGTATAAACAGTATGGGACATGGATCGTAAAGGCAGGGTAATTACCGGGACATATGTAATCATGCCCACAAACAACATGTGGGGCGCTGAACAACTTTCAAACAAAGCAAAAGTGAAAGGTCATAACGGTGCACAGGCAGAAGTAATGTCTTTAGTAGCTCAGTAACCCAAACACGTGTGTCAATATTCCCCAAAGTTGCTCGGGCAAGGTGCTTGACTTTGTAAAAGTCACTCAAACGATTATATGATTAATAGATGTGGCTGTATGACAATGCCACATTGTTATGGCTCACCACAGAGTACAGATTCATCTTAATGGTGATGGATTATTAGCAATGAAAAAGAAGTTGCTGGACAATTTAGGGCCAGAAAATGTCAATATAAAAGCCTCATAACTAATGATCTGAGTTTGGATTACTTTTATGGACTGTAGGTGGAGTGGTTGGGGACCACATCAGAGCTTTCAGATTTCACACAAGACATCGGCCTGTCCTACCTCTACTTTCATAATTCTCAAAGTTACACAAAATAGATACAAGAACACAGATATTACTTCTGAAGAAGCACGACTCATACCTCCAGCTCAGCCTCGCTTTCCATGTTGCATGAAGAGTAAGACTAGTCGAAGGCAACTGTGCCATAATATAGCATGCACATCTCAGGGGCAATATGTTGTTATTCTGTCTTGTGGGTATCAAATGATGCATGCTCACACCTCTGACTCATGAATGAGCCTTCATTTCCTAAGTACACATCCTGCATTTGCGATGTAGAGGATGATGTGAAGCATGTTAACGCCAGCTCACCAGCCATGCAACAGTGTGTGACATACCGTAAGTTCAAAAGGGCAGGACATGAAAAAGAGCTAAATACATTTGAGATTCCTTGCGTTGGAAGCTTTGACGACATGGTTAAAGCCATACAGTACATACAATTTTACAAATTATAAAAGCATATACATGGAGTTTACTATCTCCCACAGTCCTTTGTCAGGATTTTAAATGACCTCCATGCTCCATACAACACAAACACTCAACAGGATCTCAAATTCTAAACAGAGTAAAGAGATGTCTTTGGAAGCCAGGGCCTGGTTTATGTACAGTATTGATTGAACGCTGAGCCTCTCACAAAGATAAAGCGTCTGTGCTGTTTGTCAAAGACTGTAGGAGGATGTTTGAGAAAAGAAATGGGAGGGAGTCTTTTTTATAAAAAATCCACATCTGTACAGAGTGGCATCGAACAACAGGAGTGAAACATGAATGGACACTGGTTTTGTCTAGAGCTGAGCCTCATTCTTATGGGGGAGGATAGCTCGCACACAGCGCTTATTGAATTATGTTGTCGTGTGTGCTTGCTCGGGATTTGGGGATGATAAAATATGTGGGTTCAACAGAGGGAGGACTAATCATCTAAATGGAAGGTCATGTTGGTTTCATTTAGTGTGCTGGTCTGAGTTGATGATGCTTTGGCAGATTTTGTCAAGAAAGAAGGCGGTGGATAGAGTACCCATGTGGATGTTGATCTAGTCAGGTACAATGTGAACCATCATTACTCAGCTAGCTGTCTATCATACAGTATAGTGACTCATTGTTTTAGGTATATATGTCATGTGAAGTATTGTTCTATCCTGACAACAAGCTAGGACATTCTTCGTAGAATCATGGTACTGAATAAAGAGCACACAGACATAAAAAATAAAATCCAAATTATCAATAGGAGAGAGCCTTAAGACAACCATAATTCATACTGGTTTTTGGCAGCACGTATCTTTTTGCAGTGTATAATTACAGGCTGTTCCATAAGATAGATGCATATTAAGTACATGTTTCTACTTTGGCTGACGATACCACAGTACTTACTTAAAGTCATTACCCTGTAATGTAAAGTGTTACAAAATACAGACATACAGTATTTGACAAATGTCTATCACCACTATACCTTCGAGTAGTAGTTTTTAGTTAGTAGTTTTTTGCATTTCTAGGGTACCAGAACTTGCCAAGTGTTCAGGGGTCTCATTTATAAAACTGTGCGCAGGATTCTTACTAAAAGTGTACGTACGGCCAAAAGCCTAAAATGGCTTGCACCCCCAAAAAATCTGATTTATAAAACCGTGCGTACGCACATTTGTAAGCAATGTTCCCTTTATAAATCACAGACTACCCACAAGTGTGCGTACGTGAATTTCCATTTTACCCCGCCCCGAACACGCCCGTTTTTAACCATAAATGGTCAATGCAAAGCACCTCATGAATGCTAATCCAGCCCTTGCATGCGATTGTTCTTACTCTACATTGGAGGAGGGAAAAGAACGAAAAGGATTTCTCAGAAACTGACATTGAAATAGCCTTCTTGTAGGCGAGGTGGAGGAGCGAAAGTCTATTTGGTGGCCACAGCAGCGGGATCACCAATAAATAAAAAAGCAATGCGAGATAACAATTTGAAAACAAAAGTGTATCTGTAAACACACGTTTCTTCATGCCTGTTTTGTTTTGGACAGTATTAAAGTTTGGACTGTAAACGATATGTAGCAATTGCACGGGAGCACCAGTTTTTGACATATGATAGGCTATATCATATATATGCACAGTAGTATTAAATACATATATTTAGTTGGCTACACTGTTTTGCAGTTATCTAAAGGTAGTCCTATGTGATGTTATCCTATGTATTCCATGCAGTCGGGGCATCCCCCCCTCCTGCACTCCCGTAGTGGACAATCTGATAGTGAAACAGCGCAGAATTTTGATTTAAAATTTGAGTTGGACTGTACAAGGTGTTTATGGAACAATTATCATTCAGTACAAGCACAAATAACACTGCTGGATTTAATCTTCATGATAATGATGAAACGGAGTGAAAAAAACGTGTGTGAGGAAAACAAAATATATAAATATTACGAGTAATCGTTCTTCCCACACTTAATTTCTGCAGTCTGACTACAGTACGGTCATCTGCGTCGCCAATTCCAACTGTTTCCAAAATGTGCGTAGGCCTACAGGGAGGGTCAGAGTTTGCGTGGAAGACCGCACATTCTTCCGTCAAGTTTGTTTTTTATAAGTCACAACCTTTGCGTGGAAAGTGGCGTACGCACATTTCAGCCCCGTTCTGTGCGTACGCAAGCTTTATAAATGAGACTCCAGACCTTTTATGGTACATGTTATGAAAGATTAGCCAGGTGTCTACCAATAGGTAATTTGATGGAAACTACCCACAGTTATTTCTTGAGCTCTGAAAATTGGAGAACAATATTTTAATTGAGTGATCTCAATATACACCCCCCTCTGTACAAGGGTTCATTTGATCTTAAATTGAATAATGTATTGTCGTCTTCCAAGTAAAGGTTGCATGTTCAGATGTACTTCATTATTCTGCTGTCCAATAGATAAATATGTGTTAAAAAAATGGTGTTGCAGATAATGTAAGTTCCATTGAAAAACCATCACAGACTGTGAATGGAAATAACCTACATAATGTGATTCCAACTAACTGTTGTGAAGGCCAAGATAAGAACTGCTGACATGTTCCAAGGGAGATTTGTCGTTTGCATGATGCTAGAAAATGGGGTCAGTGTGTCCCAAAGAATGCAATGCAATAAAGTGAATAAATGCCACAGAAACCATCTTAGATTCATCTTTATGTATTTAGAAACCGATTGTGTCCAACATAATCCAGTTGCAGAGGGGCAAACATTGAATAGTTTCACATAGGGACATTTTGTTCTGAAATACCAAATGATTAACTAAAGACAAATGTATTCTCTGTGCCGTGACTGCTAAACTTTGTGGAATAATTCCATTAAAAAGTAGAAAGAATTAGTTATGCGCCACAATAAGTAGAATTGCTAAATGATGATTCTGTGGAAAAGTTTGCCTTGCGTCTCAAGATACCCTGAGGACCTACATTTCTTAGACTGTAATTCAGGCAGCTAATTATTACAAGAATAGATTTAAATGCTCAGATACCCGTAAGCAGCTTCTCTGGGTCAATGTTTTTATTATGGAATGCATCTCTGATATATTTTGTTCACCATATACCGTGCTCAGACCATGCCAAAGCATCACCACTACATAGAGCTTGTCTTGTCCTGCCATTTCCTGGCAGGACAGTCCAGCAGCCTCCGTAGCGGGCGGCTCAACACCCTACGTTCTCGGACTGAGCGTCTCAGGAGGTCCTTTGTCCCAGCTTTCATAAAACTCTAATATATGACTCCCCACTGTTTTGCACTATACATCTACAATATACATATTATACATCTTATTAACACTGGACATAACTTATTGTATTGTCTGTTTGTATTGTCTGTACATATTGTCTGTAATTATTATAAATATGAGAGCTGTGAGAGATACCTGAATTTCCCCCACGGGATTAATAAAGTATCTATCTATCTATCTATCTATCTATCTTAGCCACTGTATAAAAATGTAATAGTGTGGACCAATATATCCACTGTGCTTTACTAGGCTAGACTGATGGCCCTGGAAAAGAAAAGGCATCTCTTGCGGTTTCAAAATAAATGGTTGAATGAAAACTCTATTTGAGAAGATACTATTGATTTGCAGTTGAAGTTTGTACTTCAAATTGTATGTGTTGCATTGTTGGATCAATATGGGGATGTTGCTAAATGTTTCAGACTGACCATGCATCTCTTATGGATCCAGCTTGTTTCTCAGTCATTTTTTATGTGTTTATAAATTTAAACTAGTTTAACCTCTGTCATACCTTCCACCCATTCATGGAAACAATCAATTGTTAATTTACTTGTTGCAGAAGTTCCCTCCAGGACAATCATTATTTTATGTGCCTGATGTTTGATTCACAGAAAGGTTCTTGCCAGACAGAGAACACCCCATCCCTCTATTTACCATTTGCTCTTTTCTCTACTATTTTCTCTGAGCGAAATTCTCAGCCTTAGATGTTTCTCTGCCCTCCCCTCTTTGCTACCCCTTACTGTGCTGTCAGGGCCTGTGTGGCATAGGAGGAAAAGCCTCTTCTCTCCTGACAGACTCCCCAACGCGAGGGGAATTATTGCTTTGCCCGTAAGGCTCTAGGTCAGGCGCACAGCCCTGACAGAGGCAGCCCAGAGGGGAGAATGACAAAGATGAGAAGATTATGTAATTCAATGGACCGTCGAGTCCTCCCTGCTGTCTGCCAGACATTGGACCACTGCTGAGCTCCCCTATGGAGAGGTCCTGGATTGACAAGGATTCGTATCCCTAGCCTAGTCACCACCGATTTGGGCGGAGAAGAAACACAATCGGATAGCGTTCTGCTGACTAAACAGACACAACCGAGGTGTCATCCTTTAGGCAGAGTGGACATGCTGGTTTAGGGATCAGTCTTAGAAATCCTACACAAATACTGTCTTTGTCTGAATGACCAGAACAACCTTAAAGCCACCCTGAGTCGAGATGAAAGCATACCTAACTGGTGTTGTCAAAGATGGCTGTAACACAGTTCTTCTAGTCTGCCTGATTTCTTATGAATTTTACCAACATTTCTCTATTTTTCTGTTCCTTGGCTATGCTTCCCTTTTATAGGTCGCTATAAACATGTGCTTGCCTAGCACACCACTGGCAGCTGGTTGAAACTCTGTGCTGGTCTAATTTAATCTATCCGAAAAGGTGAAGGACACGGTTTATGACAGCAAGGTTGTGTGGTCCATGTTGCTTGTGCCCACGGCCAGAGTGTATTTCCCTTTGGGAGGAAAAAAGCTTGCAAAACAGAAGAACATGACTAGGTTTTATGTGGCCCCCAGTAACCTTTCATAACACAATGGCACATTAAATAGATTGAAGTTGCAAAGGAAGAAATGAAAGATGCGCACCCCCATGTGAGAAGTACAGAAGTAAAAGGATATGATATAAAAAAAGGTTAGGTCACCCCCGAATATAGCCTTATGGTCTCTGGGTTGTGTTTGTGGTCAGATGTGTGAACATGACTTTGAGCTATTGGACAAGCATTGCTGTCATGTCATTGAGTCTGTGATTGACCTGGGAGTTTAGGTCTTTAGAAGGATCAGGGATTGGAGTTTTTTCCTGTGGTAGGGGGTGGGAGATCAGTTGGATGCCAGTTGGATGCGTGTGGCTGTAAATACGGGGGGATTACTTGTATCTTGCGGCCACTGTGCTAGAGATAATCGATTGGAAAATGCAGTTGACGTTTCAGCTTTGACACTCCAACTGCACAATAATGCATCCACACTAAGAACTACCAAAGGTCATTGTCAGGAGAACCAACCTCACAAAAACATTTCCCCACAGCAAAGATTAGGAGGAAGAAAGCACTGTAGGGCACTGGAGCAACACAACAACATAAGGCCAATTGATTCTCCAGCCTCCTGATGACCTCATGCTGGCTGTCAGTTCAATTTCCGGCAACCTCAGCCAGTTCTTTGATTGCCAACATTCACAGAAGTTGGTGCTGAAATTAAGTTGTCTGCAAAACAGCCTTATGTTGTGATGTGAATTAATATGAGACTGCCATGAAGCTCCGGGCTGCAGATGTATGCATGTACACAGAAGATATATCTTAAAATATATGAGTAATTGTGTAACCTTCCAGTTGTGATGCATGCTTGGATAATTTGTATCAATCAACTGACTTGTCATGGCTGATGAGTTGCTATCATGGTCTAATGAATTGCATGTGATTACCTCACTTACATTCTAGAGATGAAAAAAAAATGTTGTGGTCTCGTTTAAGACATTGATGAAATGCAGAAAAATGTGGTAGTAAATTAGGTGCTATGTGATTTATGTTGCTGTTCCTTATTTTGACTGCATGTTTCTAAAATATGCATTTTTAACAGCATAGTGTAGTTGAGGGTAGATGTTGCCAACGATCTAAAATCATAGATACAGCATTTCAAGTTTAGTTATTTAATGCTTATTTTTTAAACCTGAAATAATTGTCACTTGTGAGATTTGCATAGGAAAGAGGTGTCAATGGACTTTGAGGTTCACTGTATGTCCATTTTACCCACTGAACAGTCGTTATTCAACTGTGACAAGGTAAATTCTGTTCTGCAATCAATGACCCCCTTTAAAGATTACATTAAAATAATAATGCATGGTGCAGGGTTGCCGATGTTGTCAGTGTCCCTGGTGTGTTTTTATACTTTTAAATTCAGTATCATCACATTACCTGACTTTTCTGTGCCACTGCTAGCTCGCTAGCCCAGCCGACAAACGACTGATTGATTGACCGGTGGCGTAACATGTATTGTACTGTAATCTTGCACTAGTAAAATATTGTATATTTTTACACACATGTTTTGTAAAAGTGGTATTTTGATCGATGTTGTGAGTACATAAACCCAGGTCTGCACGCTTGGCCATGCCTACAACAGTGACCTTAGAGAACTACAACTCTGTATTCACTTGTCTAACACGCCCCAGAGCGTACCTGCAACATTTAAATATTTATTTCACATTATTTCTTATGTTATGTCACACAGGTGTAGCTTTAGAAATTAGACCCCAATTAGCGCTTATAACTGGTTGGACTGACACAGTTAGCATGTCTGATTCATGTGTAGCCTCTGCCTTTGGATCTCTTTCAAGGCTTTACAGGATTTGTTTGTGAACTAAGGAATTCAAATGAGTGTGCCTATCATCCATTGTACTGGGCAAAAATACTTTGGAACCACAAATATGGATATGATGGCGTAAGTGCCTTTCTTTGTGATTAATCGCTTAGCCTATTTATGAAGCATCTTACAGTACACATCTTTTTGCCCTTCTAGACACAATTTGTGAAGCTGAAAAAAAGGCAACCCCCTTAACTTGAATATATCCTGACATGAAGCTAGCGTCACTTTAGGAAATGTTCAAGACAATTGACGACCGCTGTCTATAACCAATAAGAACTTTATGTAAACACGTGTATTTTGTTAAATAATGCAGTCCCAGTTCGTTTTGAGACATCATTTCCCTTTGCATGATCTTGTATTGAACAGTGATGCAGGAAACACTGATCAAAATAAGCAATCCATGCTAAGGCTGTTCCAACTGTCACTCTGCTATGCAGTGAAAGCTGTTGAGGGCGTGATTAAAAAAGATTACGGATGCTCTTACACCTTTTGGAATCAAACTGATGACACATGAAGATGGCTCTCTTCCCTCTGGCTGATGGATAATGATTATGGATGAATGATGAAAATAATTTTATGCAAGTCTAAAAGCATACTCACACACACTATAGCACTAATGTTCAGGCAGGCCCATAGCTAGTAATAAATATCCATTCTGGAGCTTTTACAAGATGCATCTTACCTGTCCCAAAGAAATGAATCAAATGTCAAATGTGACTGTCTTTTATGGAGCACTGGAAGATATTTCTGGTTTCCTACCAGCACATGGGTCTCACAGTCACTCCATATCAGAGCCTCAGGGCAATATTTATCAACTGTGCATTACCTAGAAATCTCTCTAATGGAGCCTCCCCACAGCTCGCCAGCACTGGAATTTCTCTGAGGGGCTGCTGCTGGTACTGTTTTGTTACTTGTGAAATAATAAGGCTCAGTGGTATTGGACAAGGCGGGTTGAATCCTTAGACAAACTCAAAATGGGGAACCCTTTGTTTTGCATTAACGTTGAGGCGCTTATACCTCAAGAATGGGGTGAGAGAGTATTTGCATATATTTCCCAGGGGGCCACTTCCCAGACCACCACCATGTCTGTCACTGCTTAATCCAAAAATTCAGTTAATCACTAACACTGATGTCTGTAGCAGTTAACCCTTTCATGTGCAAATGGCTGCCAAATGAATGTGATGAATCACACTTTTATAACCAAGGTAAAGGCAATCGCATCAAATCTTCCACAGTACAAGGCCCAGTATTACAAATTCACAAATTTAATACAATTATTTACGTTATCGGCGCTAACGTGCTGCTTAACGTGGACATCGGCGAAAAATATAGCCGTTAATCTATTCTCAAAGTTGGGTTGGAAGCTGGGTCTATACTACGCAAGCTATGATGACTTTCACTTTGATATTTTATCGCGGATGTATACCTAGCCGAATTGCACGCCACCGCTTACAAAGCCTGCAGTAATGGATGCCTGATCAAATTATACTTTTCAATATAAGTTTGTGGTTCAACAGGACACAGCCAAGACGCTGCACTCTTCTAAACTGAGCCACACCTTGAGAATCGATTAATTTGAGGATCTGTCCTGTTGAACCACAACATCCTGATGCACAAAAGCTATATCACCTCATCCAAATAAGTATGTTTCCTTCTGAATAGGCCCAAATCACGGCAATGTCTGTACAAAGTCCGAATGCTTATTACAATCTGGTGATTTTGGGCTAAAATTAGGAGTCGGCCTAGGCAGCCTATTTCCTTATTGCTGAATCCTATTGAAAACTATAATTCTGACTTTTTTCGTGCAAATTTCCGACTTTAATCTCCGCATATATTAACCTATCTGGCCCTAATACGCCGCCTTAGAGGTTTACCTCAGTTAAATACGTAAAAAATATATTGTTTTTTTCACTCGCCATTACAAACATTCTCTCGCGCACCCCCGGTGGTCAGTCTGCGCACCACTATGGGTGCGCTCACCCCAGTTTGGGATCCACTGATCTAGAATAATATCTGCGTTAACGGCGTTAATCTATATTAATTCCAAGATTACAGTGAGATTAATCTAAATAAAATAAAAAAATCTATGCCCACCTCTAGTTATAATACACACTATATTGTATTATGTCATAAATTGCTTAGTAACACTATAGTAATAGTAACACACACGTTTTGGTCATAATACAATTACTGAATGAACTACCCTGTTTCAGTAGCCTGACGTTGTCATACTCATAATTCTGGTCAGAATATGAGTCTGATAACGCTCCGTTGGGCTGTGAGTAAGGGGCGTGTTTTAACTGAACCCGAAAACAAATGCCTCTTCGCTCAATTGGATAGACCTACAAACCAATCAGACCAACGTAGTATGTTAACTTTTACCAAACCCCGTAGAAAGGACGGAAAAAACATATTTTCCATCGACAAATGCCTCGATGGCAGAATCATAACATCTCAGCTCTCCAGCGGTAGCCATGTTTGTTGAAAACTAATTCAACTCAAGCGCTCTTTTGTGACGTGGTTGATTACGTTACTGTTGATCATCTGTCCATCATCGTATAAAGCCCGCCCTGACAATTTGATTGTTCCGAACAGCTCTTGTTCGGATATAGTTTTTCCCCAACCAAGCTACCCCAGACCCAACTTCCCGACCAAATTATTTTGTGGGCGGGGATAAGTTTTCAGGGTAGCGCTGCTTAAAACCAGCAGTTGATATTTGGGATCTTGTCAGACTAAATTACAACACAGTTGGAAACCCACAAATGGCAATCGGAGGATAGTCATTGAGCATTTGGGGGATATTGGTACAGTAGCATCCCGGTTATGGATGCCTACCAAATCTGGATCATCTGTCTATGCCTAATGCTAATTGAAGATTACATTTGTTTGAGGGTAAATATTGCTAGACATGCTCACATTAGTTTCATATTGAACCCATGTCACATCAATCAAAAATAAGACCAGTTCAGAAAACAAAACATTCTCTGGAAATGGCCTAAGTTATTATTTCTCTTTATTTCTACCGAGGGGTGAGAGCGTTTTGCTTTACAGATATATTTAACAACAGGCTTGAGAAACGTGGCATGGCATTATTTGATTTATAGTCTGGTGTCAGAGTTACTCTCCTCCATCACATACCTTAAGTATATCGATCCATAGTTCTTGTATTTACATTTACATTTATTCATTTAGCAGACGCTTTTATCCAAAGCGACTTCCAAGAGAGAGCTTTACAAAAGTGCATAGGTCACTGATCATAACAACGAGATATCCCCAACATTGCAAGTAGTCAAACATGAATCATACATTGTGATAAGTGCCAAAGGGAAAAATCATAAGAGCATGAAGTTAAACAAGTTGCAATTGTACAACATGAATCTAAAAGTGCACCTGTGGAAGAGCAAACAACAGTAAACTACCTCACAGCGAGTACAATAATTTTAATCAGTTACAGCTAACCGACAAGAGCAGCAGCTCTCTAAGTAAGAGTCCTTGTGATCCTGGAAGAAACTAACATCATGTCCAGCAGATCTTTCCTAGGTACCGTTGTATTCCCGGAACAAGTGTGTCTTGAGCCTATTCTTGAAGGTGGGGAGACAGTCAGTGTCTCTGATGGAGGTGGGGAGTTGATTCCACCACTGGGGGGCCCAGACAGGGGAAGAGCTTGTGTTGGGACCGGGCGGTCTTGAGCGGTGGGACCACCAGACGGTTGTCAGAGGAGGACCGAAGGTGGCGGGAGGGGGTGTAGGGCTGGAGGAGAGACTTGATGTAGTCGGGTGCAGTCCCATTCACCGCTCGGAAGGTCAGTACCAGGGTCTTGAATCTGATACGGGCCGTGACGGGCAGCCAGTGAAGGGAGACGAGGAGCGGGGTAACATGGGAGCGTCTGGGTAGGTTGAAGACCAGACGGGCCGCTGCGTTCTGAATCCTCTGGAGAGGGCGGGTTGCGCATGCTGGGAGCCCGGCGAGCAGCGAGTTGCAGTAGTCCAACTTGGAGAGGACAAGTGCCTGGACCAGCAGCTGGGTGGAGTGCTCAGACAGGTATCTCCTGATCTTCCGGATGTTGTAGAGGGTGAATCTACACGACCGGGAGACAGCAGCGATGTGGGCTGTGAGGGAGAGCTCGTCATCCATGGTAACCCCGAGGTTCCTGGCAGAGGACGAAGGGGTCACCGTCGCCGATCCCAGGGTGATTGAGAGGTCATGGGAGATGGACGGTTTGGCCGGGATGATGAGGAGTTCGGTTTTGGCGAGGTTCAGCTGGAGGTGGTGCTTGGTCATCCAGGCAGAGATGTCTGTGAGGCGGGCCTCAATCCTGGCTGAGATCCCCGGATCGGTCGGGGGAACGACAGGTAGAGCTGGGTGTCGTCAGCGTAGCAGTGGCACTAATACACTCTGATCCAAAATACAGATTCAGGGCTATTTAAGCACAGCCTATCAATGGCCCTAATTATGTCGGCAACCCGCCCACTTGGAAATGCCCTCGTCGGAGCCTGACAGTACAGATAGAAACTTGCAATTTAAATCGATCTCTAGCTTAGTGGCTAGCTCTCCTAACGGCCTGTTATAACAACTATCTTCTTACTTAATTCTACTCTGACACAGTTTCAGTTTAAACGACAAAAATGAAACAAGTCTGAATTACTTACTTTGAGCAGATTCACGATGTTAACTTCGGCAGACACTAATTCGGCAGACACTAATACACTCTTGTATCCGATCAGATAACCTGTTCAATGTTTTTTTGGAGGGTTAGCCATATGATAAGCAATCTGGCATAAATATTTGTCAGTATGGGTATATGCTTAATACTTTTATTGCATGATAATTCAGACATCACTTCATTATTGACAAGTTATTAGTGCTGTCAGTTTGAAATGGTTAGTGCAGTTTAGTAGCTTATTTCTTTTCTTAACTGTCTCCTGTTTTCACATTTGTTGCTTGCTGTGCAAGCACACGTGTCAATTATAAACACTTCAAACTTTATATGAACAGTGACAGTCAACCATTCATTCAGATTTACATACAGATGTCACCGTCAGTAAATGTAGTCCATAGGTTCAATGAGTGAAAATGCCATTAGATCTACAGTAGAGTGGCGAAAATACGTAAACATTTTAATTGACAATTGTAATTGAGTTTAACTTTGCTGATCAACCTGTTGAGAAATCCAACTCACAAAAAGCATCCATCGTATTTTTGCTTTGTTGGTTAAATTGCTTGAAGAAAATTCAAAACTGAGGACGATTCTAAAAACAGGTTCACTTTGTTGATCTCCACTTGAGATGTTCTTGTTCTTTCTTTTAAATTGCTGCAAGCTGTTTTTGTTTAATTGCGAAAGCCCCATTTTAAACATGCTGGGAAACACCCTGAGGCCTCCAAAAATGCTAGTGGTTGCTATTAGATTTGAACATTGTTAATTTCCCAGATAAATTGGTTCTTGATTTGAAAATGGATGTGTATATCTGTTTTTTTGTCTGCTTTTACAAGGAAACAGACAAGAAACATGGCATGGTATAGAATGGTATGAGAAAGCGTGCTGATATGTGTTTTATTATGAATCATGTACAGTCGCCACTTACAACAATAGTTGATGGAAATTGAGAAATGGGTATTTGGTGCAAGTAGGTGGAATGTACCCTCCCTCATGAGGCACTCACGAAATGTTAATAATACTCAGTGTTGAAATCCTCCCTGATCTGTACAAGCCTTGGGAGCAATGAATTTGAATCCGCTTCCCTCTGCACCTAAGCGAATACATCTGACTTAATGCTCTAATAGCGCTAATAAGACATAATTACACAACATTATGAGCTTCCTGTCAGTTTGAGTTGAGCCAGGCTTAATATGTGCATCTCATATGGTTATTGTTGGTACTGTGCATTAGCTGTTTTGCCCCCACATTCATGTAATTCTGCCCAATACAGGAGTGAGAGGGGAGTAGCTTTGATTTTTAAATACTGAGTTACTTTCTTGGCTGTACACCATTAGCTGAACATAAAAAAACATATTTACTGGGATCTACATGGTGTTTCAATATGATTGTCTGTTATTTAATCAGTACCTTATGAGTTCTCGTGTAACTCCTTGTTAGTGATGACTTCAGAAGGCGGAATCTGACATGCCCCCCCCATATTGTTTAGAGATTAATCCACATAAAACTGTGATTTTTGTTTGCAACAGTACTATGCTATTTAGCTTGTACTGTCCTGTTTTGGGGTACATTTTCATTAATTGTTAGTGACTTAAGAGGGTCAAATAACTCTCAAGATCTTCTGTCTTTTGTGGCACAGCTTCATAATTCTGTGCCAGCCTAATTGAGCCTTATAGTCTCTTCCAATCATATTTCCAAGTAGAATTTTGAAAGCTTTTGAGTACATAAATGGGATTCTTTCTGTCCCTCCCCAGACTGAGGTCAAATTTGGAACACCCTGATAATCAGCATTGATTTGGAAGGCTCCTCTCTCGGTTCCAATATCAACTAATTACTAAATTACTAAATGAAAGTAGGCATGGAATAGCCCATGCGAGTTAACCCCTCAGTACCAAAAATTGCTTCAAAGTGATACGATCTGCACTTCATCGACTGCTACATGCTGTGCCACACGAGACTCGTTGTAATCACTCTCCAACCTAGTTTTAGGAGTCAGTAAGTCAATGTAAACCTGGTTCATTAGCATGATAAGGACAGGAAATGTACATTAACGGTTGTCTAGGCTTCACACACAGCGTTCACAGGCTTTTTATGTTGATCGTTAAGATATTTGCACAGGTCTGCCCAGTCGGGTCAACTTTGGTCAGCACAATCAGTCTATCAGATCTCCCTACCTTTGTTTTTAAGCTTTATACTACTATACAGTGTATTCTGTAATATGTGGGGGACAGACATAACAATAACTTTAGTTTTCACAGTGTGATGTAAAGTAGTAATATGGGACGGAAGAGGCTGTATATCTGGCTTTAGAGAAATTCAATTGTAGAACAACTTAAATGTTTGATCCTTAAAATAATTCTCATTTTGTACTTCTAACTAGGCTGTATAACGGTATACTGTTGAGACTTCTGAGTGGGCTTACTCCCACCCCAACAGAAAAGTGAGGTAGTAGGAAATAAGTCTCAGCCACTATCTTTACCTCCTCGTAAAGTCTGCGCTTTGTACATGGGACCAGAGCCGAATCCAGTAACCTCCCCTTTCTTTAAAGCTGTCAGATTGCATATTATTGCTGGCACACTGCAAATCCTTGGCACGGAGGTATAGCACAGTAGAAGGAGATAGCTCAAGCTTCCTGCCTTCATGACATCAACCAAACGAGGCTTGGTTGAAGATTAGAGGCCGGCACACAAAGAGAATATTCTGTCTGTTAGAGATATGACCCTCCTATCAGAGGAACAGTTGGCAAATAGACTCCTTTTTACTAAAAGTTGGGCAAGTTCGGAGGACTAAAGATTTGGGGCAGGGGCCGAAAGTAATTTCTAGAATTTTTAAATTAAAATTGCATTGGGAATAGTAGAGAAGATCAGTATGAGACCGAGGGTCACGAAGGCACACTCAGGGTGCGGTTGAAATCTCGAAATCAGCTTAACTCCGGGCTAAAACATCATGAGATGGGCAAACAGCACTTATAATTGACCCTGTAAGAACATTTTCACTTTGTATGTAATTTCTCCATCCTTATAGAAACATACAATCCAGAATACAAATAATTATTTTCCTACATTAAACAACAGGAAACTATCCAAAAGGTTGACACACAGTAGCAGCCAAACACATATTTACAGTTGGGAAGACACTGCTGTAGCTAAGAGATTGATGGTGAGGCCCTCCTCATGTTTTTGCTGATAAATCCCTGTTGGGTGGTCCCCAGCTGTGGAAGTGATTAAACCACTGTGTTTGGGGCACCAAGCAGCCTGTATATAAACACACAGCTGGTGACTAGAATGGATTACAACTGTGGAAATATGCAATACATTCCACCATAATGAAAATAATTCTTCTCCAACAAATTGAATGATCAGTATGTCTGAGGCATGATACTCCTCCAGCTGTGGCCACTGCTTGCAGTTACAACTGGTCAGTTGTTAGAGAAGAAGGCCAAACTTAATATTGAACAATATTTGAGAGATTTGTTTGAATAATTATTTTCTACAGTTGATCCTTTTTGTCTTTTTCTTCCAATGCAATGTGTTAGTTGCAGTAATTACTGCTTATGATTCTGGTGAAGTATAATACCTTTGTCTGACAAGCTGCTGTATTTGAAATCTTCTGCTGAATATCCCATAGCATAATTTGGGAGCATATGGAATTGAGTCTTCTGCTTCTACATAGTATCATAACTATCACATTTAAGGTTTACCACTATTCCTTGGCTGCTTAATATTCTTTCGATCTTTGAAATGGCTTGCTTGTCTTTTTTTATGTGTCCTTTTTTCATGTGTTCTGGGTGTATCCTCTACTGGCTAAATATATAAATAAATACTTTCTCGTACTAATACTTTTTCAAATGGACACTGTGCGCGTGGTGTGGCAGCCTATATTGCCTGTCACGGTGCCATCTCAACAAAGCAACATAGTTTTTTTCTTGAGCCACTGCGGCAAATACATGTCCCATAGCTTTCACTCATTTATCTGGCTTTTTGACAGTCCTGATGTCAAAGTGACCAGGACTTGTTTTTGACCAAAAAATATGATCAAGTTGTTAACATTGTCAGTTACATATCCTTTTTATATGTACTGTACATGTTTTTATCATAGTAAAATAATGTGCCCTCCCTCAAATAGAAAGAATGACACTAAAATCATAACCATACACCTTCTAGCCCAATTAATGAGCCACTTAAAGGTAGGGTAGGCAATGTTGTTGAGAAGCACTTTTTCTCATATTTGCTGAAAGTCACGTCTTGATAGTGACCAATATATTTTTGGTTTGACGGTAATATGAAATCAGTCCAACATCTGTGGGCATTGCAATACTGCAATAAACACGACCAATCATTAAGGGGTACCCTGACTATTGATTGGACGGGCTACCTGTCTGTCTACTTACCTACTCTGCCCCTCCACTCAATGCTCGTTACTGTAGTTTTGTGGGAGTGGCTTTGAAGGGAGGAGGTGGTTTGGTTTGAATCGTGTCAAAAATAAGCTAAAATAGCTAGCTTTGCGCAACTTGCCTACCCTGCCTTCAAAGAAAAGTGCTACAGACATTTTCCTGAGCCCGCTTCTTGCTAACAACATACAAAAAATACAAATAGTTACAGGGAGGTACAATCAATTAGTTAGCCAAGGAAGTTGTTCAACAGAAGTTGGTGAATAGGAGTCAGGCAAAGGTTACGGTAAGAAAAACGAATGCAAGGCATTAAAGTGGCGGTATTAAGAAACCTGCGAGCTTGGACACAGGCAAGTTCTCGGAGGAGACATGCGGTGCTCTTCTTATTAGCGTGCACCTTTCGTTGTCAAATCCCCCGAGAAGCCAATTAGCTGCAGACCAAACTCCTTTGTTTGCTAGGGCTGTATTGCATGGACAGTGAGAGCTCTGCTTATCTCACAAGACCAGCAAAGGTCCCACATGCTCGTACAGTTCACCAAAGGTTTACTGTTGTCTAACTTGAGTCAGAAAGAGGTGTTTGCAAGATTGTCTTGCCCTGTTAAAGTGTGTTAAATAACTCTTCTATTTTAAATGATTAGTATTACTGAATAGTCAGTTGTTCCAATACTGTATGTTATCTAATTAAAGATACAGATGGAACACTTTCCAGGCACTAGTAAAGCAATAGATTAAGATGATAATCCTGTAATCGTAATGGAAATTTATAATGGTTTCAACCATCTGCTTGTCCTCTGGATTTGATTTAATCATTTAAGTTTTTGTCTTAGTCAACCATTAACATGTGACCCTTAACACAATTTAGTTTTTTACTCACATGACTGATCAAGCCAATTACCTCAACTGCCATCAACCCCTCAATCATATCCTTCTCATGTAAAGCAAAGACTAAATGCCAGAATGTTGCTTGAAAATTCACATGTCTGAATACACTTGGCACAAATACTGTGGCATCTCCTGTCAATCACTGGGATCTTGGAAACACCTTAATCCCTCCAAAGCCTCAGTGATTTGGCAGATTGCATGATGGTGGTGTTCCAGTAAGGATGGGATAAGAGTAGGCTTAACCCAGTATGACCTTAAACACTTACTCTCACTAACACAACCTGGACATAGTTACATGTATGTGGAGTTCACCTCAGCTTTAACTGTCAAAGATTCAATCAATCAAACTTTATTTATATTGCACATTTCATACCAGGAGGCAACACAATATGCTTCACAGAGGGGATACTAACACTTGTGGATATACTGAGTGCATTTTGTTGCATAAATTAATGTACTTGACTGATGTCAAAACTGCCTGCACATTGCAAATGTGTACAAAGTCTTAACACGAAATCAACGACCGGTACACATTATAATCACCAGCTGCATCACGGACATGGGCACTATTCCTACCACTTTAGTCTCCTTGATCGGCAGTATTGTACATGCAAGCGTTGTATGGTGAGTAAGGCCTACAATTATGACAATTGGCTCAACCAATGTGCATGTAATGACTTCAGTTATGAACTAAATGTCTAGATGTTTGTAGTGGTAAGACAATTTAACAGAGAACCAATATAATACACTTTGATTAACATAGCATAAACAATTGATAATGTAGGAAACAGCAGACAAATGAAGGCTACATAATCATTTGCATGAATGTACCACAGAATTGGCAATTTGTTTAAAATCATGAGAAATGACGTACATACCGGTAAGTGACTAGAATAGAGGATGTGGAGGTTGAACAAGTACTTCAGAGATGACAGAAAATGTAAATTGTGATCTGAGAAATAGAGGTACCAAAGCCACTGAGACAATAACAATTTAAAGATGTTGCTAGTATACTCTTATGGTTTGAATCCTCATTTGACAGTAGACAACAGCTTTTGTGAAGTCTAACAATACAGGAGGGATGTAAGCAAATACTGTGGTAAATAGGGGCTATCCTAGACAGTTGATAGGCATTTCATGTCTGAACCCTTATGGTTTCCTGATTTTTGTCCTCCACCCGTGAAGACAAATATTAAAGCTGGTAATATTGGATCTGAGTAAGATATTGGCTGGCAACTAAAGCAATCAGTTGAGTCTTTAGATTGCCTCAAGATTGGCTGTAATACTGTTATTAGTGCTAGCATTTAGGATGTGGGAACATTAAATAAAGGTCAATCTCACACCAGCCCCATTACCCACTGCACAGGTAAGGGAAGTGCCCAGAGCTTGAATATAATAGCATCACAGAAAGATGTGCCTTTGACCTCTATTGAAATGTTGCATATGCTTTTAGCTTAATCCATTGAATATTCACCTCTGGATACCAATGTTTGTAACCTTGTGAGATTTGCGAGATCACGGCAACGTGAGAATCAATCTTGGCAAGTTTATTCGTTTGTGCCGCCCGAACCACAGTGGTTCGGACCAATCAGTATCCTTTGAGGAACTACTGGCAACTACAGTCTCGTGGTTGAAGTTAGCCCATGACAGACAGATAGTTCATCCATTGACTTGCATGCAAGTATTTTTTTTAGTGCCTGCCCTTTCCAAACAGTTTCCAAGGACGACTTCCCAGATGGTTATGTGTAACAAACCATGTGGCGAGTCAGGTGACCATTTTTGCAGATTGCATCTTAATGAGTGAAGGACAATAATTTGAAATTGTTCTTCACTCTCCAATCCCTCACCTCCCTGTGTTTACAAACTGAGAGTCAAACTGAGAATCTTGACATACGTTTAAACCTGCCATATACACTCTTAGATACTGTAGATGTTGTTTTTGCTGTGATGTTTTTGCTAAATCTCTTTGATGGACTCTATGGGGTGTCAAAAATATATTAAATATATATTTAATTTGTTTAAATTAAAGGTCGTTCGCTGATATCGCATAGCGATTAGCGTCGTTGCTAACGTGTGATGTTGTGACTGTGTGTATTTGAGAGACACGTGAATGACAGAGACGGACGGAGAGCAGGGAAAGGAAATGCAGCTGAACGAATACGCTGCGCGTTTTAGATATCGTAAAAAAAAATTAGAACGAAACGCAATATGTGGCGGCCGGTGTTGATTCTGTGGCGGACCGCCACAAATTAGTCTATGTGTGGGAAACACTGGCCATTACATTTATTGTTATTTTCAACAATTGTTTAACATCTTTGATTCCTTCTTCCATTAAAATTTAAACAGCAAGTAAACACAATGTAATTTCATGTTGTAATTAATTTGCTTATACCCAGTGACCTTTGCTTTTGTTCTTGATGTGTTTGTACCTTGTGCTGTTGGACTAAATATAAAGTAAACTCTCAGTATATTTATCCATTTATCCATTTATCCAAGTAGGACAGGTCGTTTGGGAGTGAATGTACTTAATACCCTTTAAGGTTTTTGTATAGAATGAATGTGAAATGGATTCAATGAATGGAGAAATATTATATTTATAAAGGAAGGTGATTCCAAAGAAACATTTCCATCCTGGATGGATAATAAAGTTGTATTCGATTAAAAGCTGAGAACGATGACGTTGATGTCGTGTGCTAGTTTGTGTTGTAGTTCCGTAATGGCGGCGGAGAAAGATGCGAGCGAAGCCACATTCGGTCCGTTGCGGCAACGCTGCCCGATTATCCATAAAGTTAAAGAGAGTTTTGTTGGTGGTCATGATGTTGTGCCCCCCCCTCCCTACGGGGTTCGGGAACAGTTTGATTTTCTAGCTACGGCAGCTAGCTCTGTTACAGTAGTGGTGAAGGAATTGGCTAAGGCGAACGCTAGCGATTGGTTATGGCAGATGACAGTGGCTCTAGGCAGTTCCAATAGTTTTAAACTTCAACACAGTACCCGCCTACAAGGAAGTCAACGCTCGTCAATGGAGCGAGGCCAGACTCTGTACAAATGAAATGTACGAGTCTGGTTTAGACCAGGCTAAGTAGTATGAGCCAGGTTCGAGAATCAAAAAGAATGATTGGAAATGTTGACTGGAGTTAATATAATAAAAACGACCGGACGAACCGGGTACCTAACCGGAAATGCAATACCACCTACATCCACCGGGGTCGTTGCTTCAAGCCGAGGGGCAAGGGGTGGGGGTCTGGATTAGAACCAGGCCCGGGGTGGGTAATCGGGGAATCGGGAGAGTTCCCGGTGGGCCGCTTCACTTTTGGGCCGGTGGGCCGCTTTATTTTTGGGGATATTTTGTTTTTGACATTTGTCACGTTAGTCTATCTTCTCTTAAAGTAGGCTACACACGTTCCGCATTCTGACACCGCAACCTCTGCATGGGAGTTCTCCCCTCACAAATAGAGTTGGTTGGGTCCATATCCCGTCTTTTCCAGTCAAAGCAGGCTGCATCCGGCCCTGTTTGGCCGGTCTTGGGCCTGAAACTCCCGGGCTGAAAAATCGCCCCACTCCGGCCCTGATTGTAACCGTACTTTGGCAATGAAAGATGACGTAAAACCAGTTTGCAAGGACACAAGAACTGAGAAAAACATGGATTGATAAACAGCCCATGTCTATGCTCTCCACTTTTCTTATTTTTTTTGTGCTAGGTGTTTTCGTGCTGGCTTGCTCTCCCTGAGATGACTGATATAAAACACAAAGCTTGAAGGAGATCAGCAGACTTACTTACACAAACACACATACAATACACAAATACGTACAGTACATACAAAACATACACATCTTAATAGGAACTCATTATAATACAAACACATGCACACACTGGCCTGAGTGCTTTAAAGCGCACATCTTCTCTATCTGTTGGTTTGGGCCCTCTGGCTCTCAGCTGTCCCCTTGAGAGCCTCCCCACTATTGATCACAGGCTACAAAGCCTAATACATGTAGACATGCCCAAGAGTCGACATGAAAGCGGGGGGGTTACACTAACAGCTAGACTTGCAGCCCCTGAAGCCTTTCACCTTCAGACTTCCATGCCTGCGTTCATGGTTCTCTCTACTTTGTTGCAAAATGCAAAAACGCTTTGTACTCCTGCCATCCTTACCACGCTTGGTTTTTAATCAGTTCTGTTTGAAAACAATTTTAAATGGGGTTGAGACACCTTTATCCAAAGCAAAGGTGGGGGAGAGTTACTGAAGAGGCCCCACACTCCTGCAGTGATACACAGTTTTTTGCAGTTTCACCAAAAGACAACCGGACATATTTCTGTTCTTTAACCTTTTATTGTCTCAATAACTCTCAAACAGACAATTTTTAACGCCCCCGAAATTATAAATCAGGTGTGTTCTATGGTCACACCTCTATTGCGTTAGTGGTGCACTGGATTCCTCTATGGGT
Organism: Mallotus villosus; assembly: GCA_903064625.1. Classification (NCBI taxonomy): domain Eukaryota; kingdom Metazoa; phylum Chordata; class Actinopteri; order Osmeriformes; family Salangidae; genus Mallotus; species Mallotus villosus. The sequence goes on from CAEFZP010000699.1 coordinate 72,334, forward strand.
GTGCACCAGCATTTCCGTAACATAGACATGAATACTCAACATAAATAGCTGTAACAACACACACATGCTACAAGCCCCCCACATAATCCTCAATATGAGATTATTTCACCAAACATTCCATGAGAGCTGTGAGACAGAGTCAAAATAAGTTTTCCACTGTTATCAAATTGTCAGCTAAATGTGTCACTCGCACACAGCACAAACATGCCGTCTCAGGGTGTTTTCACAAGACCCAATTGAAAGAGTTTTTGTTTATGTCTTATTGTTTTACCCTGTAGAATACGAGTCTGAAATAGTGTTTAGATTATTAGATATTAGGTTTGGCCCACATTTGTCTGGTTTCAAGCGTGATGTTCAAACTGTAGTAAAAGGATTGTTGAATGATTGAATATAATTAAGCAAACCATGCCTTTGTGAAAAATGCTTTGTAGTCATCAAAAATTGCTTTTAGGATTTAGAATTTGGTGATTCACGTACTGTTCTTTTGCAGCAATTGCTTTTTATTACACCCTATATAAATAGTATAACGCTAAGATTTTTTCTGTAAATGTAGGCCCTGTTTTTTGGTTAAGTAACTTGTACCAAGCCACTGCTGCCTTTGTATTATCAGTGTTTCTTTCAGGTAAGACTTGCTTTAGTATGCATGAACACAGGGCAGTCCAAATACTGACATGTATTTACAGAGGTGTCTCTTAAGTTTTTGTTTAAGTTTAACATAGACTGTTAGTGGATGTAAAAGCAGAATACTCTGCCACAGTTATAGCCTGTCTGTGTGTCTGTCTGGGCTGTGTCCTCTGTTTACGTACTACGTACTGTACAAATTTGGTTATTTTTGCGATAGAGAATTATTTGACAACTTGACCATGTTGTGACAGTACAATGGTATAAAAACAATGTTACCAGGAACTTCAAATTTAGGATGTAACTAGATTTCAGCTGGCTCTGATGAAATGTGGAATGTGTAATTTTGCCTGTGTGTTGGAGGTGGGTGGGGAGGGTCTTGCATCATCTGGACATTGTGTCCCTCCTGCCGAGCCTGACCAAGTCTGCAGGTGGTATCAGAAGAGGGTCATCAGACCCAACAATTTACCTGGTCCCAATTCTGACCTTGCATTGCTGACAAGTCTGCAGCTTGGCCCAGTGCCACATCAAATGCCTGTCTAGACTCCTCATGCACAGAAGCCATTTTCTATACCCAGTTAGAGGTTGCCATTGTCTGTTTCTAGGTGCCAGTTTAGACATTATAAGCTATGGAGTATTCATCAAAGTGATGCATCTGTTACAAGCTTGTTTCCAGAATATTCTCAGGAGTTCATCATTTATTTTCTTTGTGTAATTGAGAACACCCATGAAGAGGAAATTCAGATGGCAAGAGGGAAGTGTCCATTCTCAAGATGGCTGCTTAATTGCAGGTTGCCACGCAACTGAATGCATCCACGACTATGAATTATCTCTCTGTCAAAGACATTGAAAAGTGCAGATAAGGAAGAGCCTTCTTTGCATATGAATAAAGTCAACTAATGTCTTACCTACAGGCTCTATCAATCTGCAAACACACTTCCATGGGCAGGCACACAAGACTCACACTCACTCAGCCAAAGTACAGCATTGTAGAGAATTAGTAAAATGAGCTGTACTTGATTTGAGGGGGGAAAAGGCACGTTCAGACCTGCATCATCAAGTTCATCCACCAGTGATATTAATAACTATGGCCCTTAATCATAAACTGCAGCTACAGGGTTGTGTTCTTAACAACACAGCTAAGCAGATCTAATGAGTAATACTAACTTGTACAAAATCTTTGTGTGAAAAGTATCATGGGGAGAGAATATTTTGTGGTCAATGGAAAGTAGCAACTTTGATCATTGATGGATTAATCAAATCTGAAGGGAAATTCTTAATATACAGAACTGATACAGGCTATACCTTATCTCACCCTTTGTGGAGAATGAAAGGATACAGTCTGATATGCAGTATCTGGCTTTGAAGTGTTTTTTACAAAGTGGATATAGATTAAACACTAATGAAAGGGCGTTTAGTCTCTTTCCTCAGCCATGGCATGTCTTAACCCATGGATTGATGCCTCAGTTTGTGTGTGTTCAAATGCACTGTAAAGTATACAGTTGCATCCATTCTAGTTTACCTTAGATGAAAACACTCGACTGGAAACCAGCACCTGCAGACGAAACCTGTTAGCGCCCACCGCAGGCCTCATATTTTACCAGGAGACTGGTGTTATGGTAATAGTTATGGAGATGGAGGCCTCCAGTCGGGCATTCGGGCCATCGATCTTGCTTAAGATGTGTTTTGTAGTAAGCAAAGAGCTGTGAAATCGTAGCTCGGCGGGTGCACAGAGCATCAGGGACCAGTAACGGGATTGCTTTCTCTGGTAAAGTTGAGAATTGAGAGAACTGAGGAGGAGAAAACTGTGTTGCCAACCTCACAACACCGCTTCCCCCTCCTCACTCGCCACCCCCCCCCCACCCTCTCCCTAGTCACTTTCCTGTCTCCCCCAAACTCTCCCTCTTGGTCTTCCCTCTCTCCTCTCCTTCTCTTGCCCTTTGTGTTGGCATGTCTGCCCTCCCCCTCCCAACCCCACCGCCCCCTTCTGTTGGCAGCCAGGGTACTTGAGTCTTTTGCCAAGAGAAACTGGTTTTCCTTCAAATCGAAGTGGCTGTCAATGCACTTACGACTAGTACTTTTCCAGAAACCTCTGACCTAATCCACACTAAACCTTTGGCCTTATCTTTAGTACAATCTTAGTGCACTGTAGCTTTCAGAATTGTTACAGAATTTGTTATATGGTCAAGACAAATGTCAGAACAGTTCATAGATTTCAAATGGTTGAAATCATTTCACTGACAACCTATTATTAAATGTTCAGTTTAGGCTACAAAATAGTTTATTTTCTTTCTGTATTTACCGATACTGAGCTGAATCTCAAATCCTAAAGAGATTAGATTTAATACAATTACTATAGAGATATGAACATATGAAGTGCTTAAATGACAAAAACTCTTTAAGTGGGATTTACGAATAGGATATGTCTTACTAAACCCTACTGCATCTAGATACCTAACATTTGCTTAGGAATGAGCAACATATAGATGGATCTTATATTATCTATGTCTGTGCATCAAAAAGAGAGCTTAAACTTCCTGGCCCTGTGTCGGGTGTTTTGAAAGAGCATTATTGAACCAATGTTTGGCTTCACCAGCCATGGAATATTTTTTAATGATTACCTTCAGAGCCAGATTCACTCAGCCTTTGCGTGAGACGTGCTATGTGAAAAACAACCTTGAAAAAAGCCACCACCTGGGACTTGGATACACACCTGTGCACTTCAACCCTGTTCCTCATCATTTGTTCAGTCTGACCTGAACTAGCACGCAGTGTTCTTTAAGATAAGCTTGGAGATGAACCAGGAACCTCCCTGCTAATTCAGGAGTTAAAAGAGCTCCTGTCTTTGGCTTTGAACCATATTGTAGGTTTTCAATGTCCTGTGTCATGAGTGGCGCTTCTGTGTCCAAGTTTTTCAAATGCAGAATCACTTTGCAGGACTTTCTGACACCTCAGCCTGCGGACCTTAGAGGGTAATGGCCAAAGGAGGCATGAGTACCTGGCTCTTTATGTTGATTTTATGGCCGAGAATAGCCTAGCGATGTTAACCTCATCACACAGGGAGTCATTACGCCATCTCATCCTCACCGCCACTGATTGCTCCCAGCATTTAGAAATGGATCCTCCCTTTGTTATCCGTGTGGAGTGCCCATATCAATCGGCTCTGAGGTGATAGATGCCGAGTAATAACAATTCACTGCACTCTGCCACTGTTGGGACGCGGAATATGGTAACTGCTAATGCCCTCCATATTTTAGAACAATGTCACTTCTTCTCCCTCCGTTTTACATCCATAAAAACTCCTATTTCCACACACGCTGTGTTTGTTCACAGAAAACAAACCCTGCCCAAAGCCTACAATCGCTGTCCGCTGTCCTGTGCTAAACGTTCAAATATACTGTAGGTCTGGAAGAACCCTATGAGAATGAGATGAGGCAAATGCTATGGGATATGTACGTTCGCATCTGCTTGACATTATCTTGGATGTAACCCTCTACTCTACGGTGTGGCCAGATGTATGTGCTATGTATCCCTACATAAACATGGTTCTCTGAGCAGCTTAGCAAGTAGCAAAGGCTGTTGTTTACATAGCATGAAACACATCTGAGGACAACAGTAACAACCTGGGGATAGTTTCTCACTTCCCCGCAAGCTTCTTTTGTGCAAAGTATAAACTTGCTTTAGGGGTGTGAGAGGGGTGGACAAAAGCACAGTACAGTATATGCAGTACAGGTCCACGCAGTAAACAGAGCTAAACCTAGACAATTATATGGACAGTTCATAGCTTCACCAGGGATTAAACTGGATGGACATATTCTATTGACAGATGCGATTAACCCGTAGTGAAATGCAAGATTAGTGTAATGTACTGTGTTATGGTGAAATAGACGAGATTAGTGAAATAAGATTATTGAAACTGAGTGTCATAGTCAAGTCATCTGAATTTATTCCTCTACCTCAGTGATTTGTTTTTTGTTGAAAAAGAAGAGGTGACAGAAATGTTTTCCACTGCATCAATACAAATACTGTTACACTGGCTTTGAAGGACACTGCCATTTATTTGTGTTTGACCTGGTTTTGCATAGACAGGAGACAGCTCGTGCAAGAGTTAAGGGATCAAACAAGCCCTTGGACCTGCTGACACAAACAGCATGAACACTGTACGTGTGATCCTTTGAAATCGGCATTAACATTAATTTAGCGTTTAAATTTTAATTCAGTGCTACCACACTCGAAACAGTGAGTCTGGTGTGTGTGGGAGGGGGGGGTGTTCTGGTGTAAAAGGTTCCCACAGAGCATGATGAATTATTCCACCAGACCGACATCACTTTGCCAGCAGACAGACGTGCCTGGTCCCTGAATGTGGGTTAATTGATTTTGATTGCAGGGGGTCTATTTTACAGCTCTCCAAGGTATCAGCAGCTCCCCCCGCCACCACTGAGGGGCAGGAGCAGAGGGGGTTGTTGGGGGTTGACATGTGTCCAGGCCCACCAGTGATGGTCGAGGGGGAGGCTGGGAGTTTAGCACAAAGGGCAAAGAAGGAAACCAAGGACTCCCAGGCCCCTCCTAATGAGCGATAAATGTGACTAAGACGGTTGGAAATCACTTAGTGGGTGGTGGTCCCCCTCCCCCCCACATACACAAACCCTGAACTCTTCCTAATGCACATCCCCAGGAAGGCCACAATTAAAATAAAAAAATGCATTGACCCTTCATGAATAATTTACTGGTAACGGGGTCACAGGCAGACAATGGAAGGCTTGGCTTATGTGTGTGTATGTACATACCATATTCATGCATCATTTCATTCTTTTTGTGTAGTTTTAAGTGTCTTTGCATGTCAGAAGTGTGTGTGTGTCCCAGCCAAGCCTGACTGGCATGCCGCGGGAGCCCCCCGTCAGGAGGGGGGGCGTCGGAGTGGGTATCAGGTGCGTTGTGGGATACATAAAGAGATCAGATGGCTGTAAAATGCATTTTGTTGTTGTTTGTAATCCGTAGTCCGCCTTTTGTTTTCTCCCTTGCTGGCCAGCTGTGCTCATGCAGAAAATGTTTTCACGAATCATACCACGCTTTAAATGCCAACAGTGCAGTTCTCACGTGCGAGAGATAATTCTGCCTATGTGTATGTGCCCTGTGTCGGGATGTCTGTACACAGCAATCCAACATGACTCACACTGTAAAAAAGAGAAATATTCGTTTTGAAAGAGGGAGGAGAAACTGTCTTGTTGTAACTGTACGTAGAGAAATGTTGCTTCCTTGCTACACTGTGTGGGTGATGAGACATGCACTTACACAAACGCAACATACAGAGCAAGCCCACCATCAGGCCCGGAAGTCAAACGGTCACCCCCCTACACATACATGCAAACACACACAAAATACCTAGGTAAACCTCCCCACCCCATCTTTACCCAGCCTCCGGGGAATATGCATTGCTCACAATATCAAAGTGGATTAGCCAATGAGGCCTGCTCCTTTAGCGCTCCTTTCACTAATTCGATCAGATTTATCAGGTGTGCCAGCAGCGAGGCGCCCTGGAGACGGTCCACAGCCGCAGAACTCAAGTAATGGAACAAGGCCTTTTAAACAAGCCACCAGGAGCCATGCAGAGTGGATGCATCCTATTAAATAGTCCATTAAGGTGTTTTTTTTCTTCCCGTTTCTTCTCTCACACCTCCGCTCTCCACTTTGTTCTCTTCAGACACATCCGCCGCAACCTTCCGCTTTAGCGGGGAACTAAAAGCGATAATGTTTAGTTTCCTTCTCACTTCATCCTTCACACTCGACGCCGAATCAGTGTGTGCTCCTGCTTTTAGTTCGTCCTGTAAGCACTGACTTTGCCCTAGTCAAAATTCTCAAATAATGATTCCATTTAGATGTATTTATTTATTTATCCTTCTTGATCATGAAGTGGCTTAAAGAACTGGGATTGGTTAATCATATGAGAAAGTTGCTTGATTAGCTCCTATGTAATGACAGGTTTGCATACAAAAGTGTTCTAGACTATATATCCAAATTATTTAACCACAAGAATGGCCGGTACTGTGCAGTTATTACTGGTGAGGTGTTTTTATCCATTTTAATGTCAAACCATGTCACACTGTGCTCAATAATCATTTGTAACACAGGAGGGGTTAGAGAAGGGAAATATTTAAGGGTTGGACTCCACATTGGTGTCAGTAGTTTCAAGTCTGACAAGGTCTGAGAAAAGGGAGATATGGAGAATGAACATAATTAACGGGAATTCTGCTGCAGTGGTTAATCTTTTGCAGTGTGTCATCATAGATGCATTTCGCATTACGTTCGAACATTCCAGCCTCATGTCTTTAGTCCAGACTGAAACGCTTGTGTGCTTTTGCAGTGTTTTGGAAATGGCCAGGGGCAAGGACCGCAGCAAATGGGCAGCCAGTTCCACATTGTGAGCCATCTAAAAAAAAATCCCAGGTGTAAAATGTTCCCCACATTTGTACGGCACACACAATTGAACTCTAAAATGACATAATTTCTCTCGCGGCTCAGACGGCTCAATAACAATCCTGACAGACAGACATGGAAGTAGAGAGAGAAGGATCCGCTTTGATTACTGTGTGGCTGAATAAAACCAAAAGCAGAAAATGGGATGGAATGTGAAATTTCCCCTGGGCACTAGCACGACTCCTGCTACCTCTCCACCACACTCTCCACTTCCTGAATTACCCTAAGGGTGAAACACCCAGGCGCGTAAATCTGGATGTCTGTGCCCAGCGACTGTTTGTGTTCATTTGCACAATATCTCAAGCATTTTTGCCTGTGTGTCTGGTATAACTTGTGAGTGTGTGTTTAAGAGACATTGGCCTCACATGTTTCAGAGTCCCCTCACCCTCCCTTGTAACCCCAACATTTAGACACAAATTCAATGAGTGGATGACCAGGCGTACATCTGTTGGGCTGAGCGCTCGCCCCTTTAGCCTACTGTTGTTTTAATGGGACCTCTTGGGCTCCAGTGTAGGGAGCAGAGTAGCCTAGGAGTTGGCTAAAGTATTACTTTGCTAAGACAGAGCAACCGACAGAGTTCAACAAATGGAGAGACTAAATGACAGAATGTGGGAAGAGAAGTTGGGGGTGAGGTAAGATGGAGTATAGTCCATACGACACAGCAAAATGACTAATTTTGCTTCTAGCAAGGCACATACAAGTTACTTGTAAGTCATAACATTTCCATTTTGATCAGATGTGCACTACCACTCAGTGTCATTCCCTTATTACTCTCAAATGGGATGAATCCTTTTAATGGGTGTGACGACTACTTCAGAATCAGGTGACTTAACTTGGACTTGGACGGTCACAGTATCAACACAGCTACCGATCTCTTATCCATGTCACTGTTACTCAAATGAAGACTTTGATAAGTGGGACTCTATTAGCAGAGAACAAAATGTAGTGGGAAGGTCAATTAAAGCTCTTTAGAGAAAGAGGGGGGGAGACAGAGAGAAACTGAGAGAAGCTACAAGGACCACTTTGCGGAGACCTCATCAAGATTGCTGTCAAATGCATAAAGGACTACCTGATCTATGTCAGATAAATTAGGCCTTTCTTAAGGTTTTTGACAGTGAGTTGATGAGAAAAGTCACACAGACAAAATGTGCATGAAATATAACGAGTCCTGACTCACAGGGAGCGCGGCTGCCTTTGACAACCTGGCGGGCTATTGAAAAGGAATATCTGCTCTTTTATGTGCCTTTTCTGCCAGTGTGATTGTTACGTCGTATCCATGACGTGATTGGAATGTCTAAAGGGTTTAGGTAGAAGGGTCCGGAGACCTTGAGAATTTTATACAGTGTATTTTGTATTTATTTACACAGAAAAAGGTTTTGTAAACTGTGGGAGGTTTGTTGTTGTTCTCTGTTTTTTTCCTTAAATGTTCCGAAGAAGAATGTAATACTATTTAAGGTATATAGTCCTGCAGTAAAAAATGTTAAATGACCACACTGTGGACTTAGTGATGTTTGAGCCTGAGTGATGTATTGTGGGGCAGCCATCCCCTCGCAGCATGTCTGCAACAGTGCACTGGATGTCACATAATTGGCAAGCACCAACAAAAGGAACAACTGCCGTGGTGTTGTTGAATGCTCTGAGCCCCATTGATGTCCACAGCCGCGCATGAGGAGTGGCAAAGTAGGACAACATCTGGTGCACACAACAAAAGTGATCTCTACTGCATGGTCTCTGAGGCCTCCTCCCCTTTCAAGACTCTCTACCACGCATAACACGCTCTGAAATTGCATGTGGTAGCTGCACTTCATAGCAGCACTTCTCAACAATTTGCCATTATTCAGGCACTTACTCAGGCACTGCCAGGTAGCTTTAAGAAGTGTAATTGAGATCTTTCCACATCTTGCTTGTATTTCTCTCTTTACCATGGTATCTGGTTACAAGCACACCTCCATTTGTCATCTTCCTAGTACCATTAAGCCAGGAGGAAACCTCAGAATTCCATTTAGCACAAGAGGTTTTTAATTAGCGTGCTGCCAGATTCTCCCTTCTTTCTCAATTAGCCAATAGTGCTAGCTTGCATCCAAACCAGCATGGGTAGGAGGGAAACGTGAAAATGGAAGGCACTTTAATGACACCATCTAATGCCTTTCCAACCAGCCATTTATACAAAGAATTTGAAAAAAATTCAATGGAAGGTTGTTGATTTGTCAATCCGGTCACAATCCTGTCAGTAGGATTACACCCATTTTTTCGGAGGTTTTTGTTGACAATAATTTTTTCACAGGAAATCAAGCTAAAATATTGTCAAGGAAAACACACATGGCATCTTCCATGCTATAAAGCAGAGTCTGCCTTGACTGCCACTTCAGATTCTGTCTGCAGGCCTCACAGCTCAGCCAAGCTATAGCAAAGGAAGTGGATGTAAAAGTTGCAACTTTGGTCAGTTTTCCCTCAAGGCATGTCATTTTTTGTTAAAAACCCCACTGCAGATTCCATGCTCTGCAGTACCAAAAAAAATAATAATCTAGGCTGTACCCCAGTCTCTCGACTCCAATCCATTTGAACGCAGTCGAGCGTACATTTGTACACGTGCCCACACGTTTGTGCGTCCATCCATGCATGCACATAGGCTAACCTGACCTCACGCATACAGATACAGTACCAATACACACAAACACACATGTACTGCATGTAGAGAGTGATTGATGGCTGGTTGCAGCACGGCACTAGCTAGACTGATGGCTTAAGAGAGAACTCTGCAGCCTTCAGGAATCTCTCAGGATGGTGTGTTTGGTCTACAGTCTCTGTCCTTCCTCTACTAAGGGAATAAGGCCCAAACTTAAGATGGAGCATTTAATCACATTGCATACCATTCATTTTTTCCCCTGTCATCTCAATATCATTTGTACCCATTTATAATTCTTTAATTCTGTTTGGGTTCTCTCGACAAGGGGTCCAAGACAGGCCGTTCTCTGTTTTCCAAACATAAGTCAGTGTCGTTCATTTATAATTACTCCTCTACAGCAGAATACTATACAACATTAACCTTTTGGCAGTGAAGACCGCACGCCTGTTTTAAAAGCCCTGTTCATCTCCTGCTTTCAGAGAGTCGCTGCCAGCGTTATTATCCTCATCTGCACAGCTCCCCTTTCTGCCTGGCAGGATTGTACCTATTGGAAGCATCTGACAGATCCATACAGGCATTGACCGGGTGTCTTTTTTAATACATGAATTGTAGGAAAAGGGAAGATGTATTCACACCTCAAGCAACATATTGAATCATGTCCTATGTGAAACAATATTGTGTTAATGCACGGACACATTGGCTCAAGGTGTCTCCCACAATTTGTCAAAATCTGCAGTCTGTAATGCATTCATTGAATAACGGGGGCGAACTTATGAATTGCCATCGAAAGTAAAAGCACCATGCGGCCAAAGGCGCAAGAGCAGGCCTGAATCTGAAGCCAGCAATCAAGCTGGTGTAATCATAACGCTGTGACTCAATCCATTCAACTGTTGGTAATTGAAGTCAGAAACGAGAGGGAGAGTAATCCAGGAAAACTGGAGAGACCGGAGAACGTCGAATAACCCAGTGAGTCAGAGAGAGTTATTCGGAGGAAAGTGCTGACACATTGACTTCACAGACAACAAAAATGACATGAGCTTTATTGAATGTTATTATTCCCTGAGATTATAACTGATTCCACTCCCCTTCTCTAACACTCACCTTGCATTACGGGCTCCCTCATTATATAGGAAAGCCTTTTATGTATTCATCTATTTATGCACATTCACTCTTTGACATGGAATTGCGCAGATTTATTTGGGCCGAACGTCATGTCATATACAAAACGGTTGACCCTTTCAACTAGGGCTATTTAAAGTTTAACCTTGATGCAAGGGAGGTGGGGTTGGGAGGTCATGCCAGTCGAAGCTATGAGCTAGCACAAGCAAGACTCACACAATCAGTGAAGGTACTAAAACAGGTTGTTTTTGCAGGAGCAAGTTTAATAACCTAAAATGGATTTCACGGGGGGCTATGATGAAGACACCCGGTGCTCTCTGCGTAACAGAGGCCATGAGGTCAGGCGTAAACCAGAGCTCGAGGCAGCTGTTTGATACATCATCAGAGCCGCCGGAAAAGGGGGCAGGGCCGTGGTTCATTCAGGGTTTGATCTATCAAACACAGGCATAAGGGGGGGGGGATTCCACCCATCCAGGATGCTGTTATGAATATTGAGTGGTATTGACATACAATGACACATGAATGGTAACGGTCCTGGCTGTATCTGAGGGAACACTCTGCGTAGCTCAGAATACCCATATATATCCCATAATTCAACATTTAGGTATGTGTTAACGCTACAATTGGTGGTGTATCCCAGATGCTCTCAAATTGGAAATGCACAATGGATGATAAAACAAGTTTTCTCTACAAAGCAGATGGGCTAAACTTCATGGCACATTTAGGAGTTTTTAAAGTTAATTGAATGATATGAAGGAGAAGGACATCAGAAGATTATGGAAGCGCAGTAGGTGTCCACAGTTGATTTATGTTGAAGAGAATTCATGAGAAGTAATAGCTCTAGGCTTCAAATTCTGTTAGGCCAACGGTGTTCAGGCACTGTACACTGTACAGTGCAATGATCAAAAGAACCTGCCGCCAAGAGCGTTCCTAGAGAATTTGTTGTCTTGTATGTATCACGCCAGCGGGAAAACATATAGTTTACCACTTTGTTAAGCCTGCAGAACCCAAGCATCAGCCAATTGAGGGCGTTTGTTTAATGGAATCAAAGAAGATGAGGCCACAAGCAAGCTGACTGCTCCCTCGCCCTTTGCAGTCAGACTCTGGAGCTTTGAAATGGCAAAGTCTGTCTCTAGCTCCCTCTCTTTCTTAATTAAATTGAATAGGAATCCTTTAGTGGTATGGTAAAAAATATAGCACATAGCCAAAGCAAACACAGCTTACAAATCAAAACATCTCAACCATCAAAATGGACTTGAAACGCATCTGTCTGTCCAGCTCTGTCTTTCTTTCTCTGCTCTCTTTCTTCTCCCTCCCCTCTCCCCCTGTCCCTCCTTCCCTCCTCACACTTATCTTAGGTCCAAGAAGTTCCTTTGTTTACCGCTTTTGAGTTCCCTTTTGTGCCCACCCGTCTTTCATGCTCATCGTCATAGATCCGCATCAATTATTCCAGACAAGTCATTGTTTACAGTGGCCAGACATCAACAAAACATTATTCAGACTTACTGAAGCGTGTCGCAGTGCATTTTATGATTCTCAAATGAACCCCCCCCAAATGGAAGTGTTCCTCCCCCGGCCATGGTTTATTGCCTTTGTATGAAGAACTGTCCTTCATTCTTCATCAACTGTCAACCACTTGAAACGCTTCTTCACCATGGGTTGTCAAGAGCCTCAAACAAATGCAATGAGAATATTAGCTTGCAGTATTTATGCTTGTTGTGTTCAGAGAATGACCCACTGTAGAGGAAGGGCGCTGTCTCGCCAAATAGTGTCCTAGGGCCAAATAGTGTCCTACCTGACGTCACAATGCCGTTCCGAAGCAAGGGTTAGTTAGTCGCGTAACTATCTCAGGAATTTAAGGTCGGCATAGCGACGGACGCGTAGCTAGTGCTAGCTAGCTAATCAATTTTAACAGACCGGGAAGGCAACGCGTATAGTATTCTACCTGGCATTGTGACGTCAGGTATGACAGTATTTGGCCCTAGGACACTATTTGGCGTGACAGCCCCTCTAGGCCTTTTGAATTAGTTCAGTGAATATTCAGTATAGTCGTGGCCATTAGTTTTGGCAATGACAAATGTTGTGTTTTGCAAAGTTTGCAAAAAATGTTACACATTTTTCTATAGAATACAATAAGGCACATTTCATATTTTTTCAAACTTTTTGGTGGTGAAAATGTAAAAATATGCAAAAGTCCACTTACAGCAGTCAATCTGCTCTTAAAATCCAATCAGAATGATAGTGTGATTTCACCTGGCTAGAACTAGTTCACCTCATGGGATCACCTCATGGCACTGGTTATAATGTATAGTATGGAAGGGTGAGGTGTGCCCAAGCAGAAAATAAGCACCACCAAGTAAATGCCCGTTGGGTTAATGTATTGTGATAATACAGTCCTTTTACATTATGTTCAATTGATTTGTAATATGTATTTTTTGCTCTGTGAAACATTGATGATTACTGGATCTCTCTTGCTCTCTTTCTCTTGCTCTCTCTCTCTTCTCATGATTACTATGCTGATGACTGAAATTATGTTACTAGTAATTTTATGCCAAGGCCAAGCAAGCTTTGCAAACACAAAATGTACATCGCTCCCAATACTTTTGGCCACGGCTGTACATCTTAAACCCTGGTGGGTAGCGGTGAGCAAAATTATTGTAAGCCTGCATACATGTATGCAGGCCACTTCATTGTAACCAAAATTACACCAAATGACTTGGCACCTTAAAACAATTGCTCAACAATTACGTCCTCATTGCATCTATTCAAATTTTTTCGGGGAGTTGTCTTCCTAACAAAATTAGGAAAGTTGTACTTGTGGTACCAATTAGGGGCTGAGCCATATGCACTCTAATTGCCAGATGCTCGCTCAAGACCCCACAGGGAACTTCCGGGGGGGTGGGGGTGGTTTGGGAAGGGATGGGAATATGGGCCATTGGTAGTTCTCCAGAGAACACCCTTGCAATTTTAAACAGTGCATGTTCTCATGCCCAGTCTAGGAATATGAAGCAGTGCAAGTAGGTAATTTACTCTATTTAATCCACTTCCATCGCCATTCTCAGATTAGATCAAAGGGAAAGGTTCAGCGTGTGTCTCTAGGATTGCTGTTTAAGTAGGGTGTTGCAGAAGATGCCAAGCACGGACTTTGTGTTGTTGGAGTATGAGTATGAATGAATGAGACACACACTGCGTTGCAGTGGTAAAGAACATCAATGTGGATACCAAGGATTTAATGGGATCACCTCATGGCACTGGTCATAATGTATAGTATGGAAGGGTGAGGTGTGCCCAAGCAGAAAATAAGCACCACCAAGTAAATGCCCGTTGGGTTAATGTATTGTGATAATACAGACCTTTAACATTATGTTCAATTGATTTGTAATATGTTTTTTTTGCTCTGTGAAACATCCATTACTGGATCCAGGGTTTCCCGCAGAAAATTTGTTAGTTAAGGTGGTAGGGTGAGGTTTGCTGAAGGACAGGGGGAGGACAGTTTTTTCCTCAAAAAACAAAGTTCTGCAGAGAAGGGAGACTGCCGTTGGATTGAAAGGGAGAAAACTAGCTCACAGTTTTCTTTTTTTACAATGTAGTTAAACCCCGTAAGACTCCTTTTGTTGTAAAATAACAACGTCACCTTTAGCTCTTTAATTGCTAATGTCTTTTATTTGAAAGACCACATTTATCCAATATCATTGCAAGGCAAGACAATAGGACCCATTGGTTATGTAAATGTAGTTGTTAAAAAAAAATCTTATTTGCAAATGTATTTTTTGGAGAGCTAAAGGTGATTTTTAGCTAAAGGTTGACATTTTTAAGGCGTAAGGTTAAGGCGGCAGGCGTGTGTTGCTTAGGCGGGCAACTGCAAAGTGCTGCGGGAAATCATCGGAGGATCTCTCTCTTTCTCTCTCTCTCTTGCTCTCTCTCTCTCTTCTCATGATCAAACACATACACAACAAAATAATAAACTTTTCTCTCTGGCCAAAAGTTTACACCTTGGCAAGGAATATATCCAACAAAATCTTTTATGTTGGAGGTTGTCAAACCGTTTTCCCATCTTTGGTCGAACCTTACAACCTTCAGAACCTCTAAGAATTGTAGCAAGCAGCCCCCAGCCAACTTACTCCACGGTGTCAAAGAAGCAAGGTCTGCCGGAATGAGAAGTTTTCAAAGATTGACCTTGATTCTGATTGATTTGGGTTGACCCCACAACAAGCCCCTTTCGATAATGAAAAGCCTTTCTTCCCACGAGTCAATTTTCACAAGAATATAAGATCTGAAGCTGCTTTAAAATGCAGTTAACAAAAGTATTCTGCATAATGACAGACAACTTAAGTTTGCTTCCAGTGTGTTCCAACATCAATTTGGGGGTTGCACTTCAGACTCCATTGGTGGCTTTGAGCTGTTTATATATATATATATATATATATATATATATATATTTTTTACAATTCCATACTGCTTATTGTCCATACAAATTGAATTTGTTGTTGCGACAATGCAAATGGATCTTCCTCTGAAGCCTTCAGACAGACTGTGAAGCAGCTGGAGATAAACAAAGAGGGGGTCACCTTCAAGCAACAGACACTTTGAAATCTTTCATCATACCCTCTGTTGATCTCTCTCATGTGGAAATATGCAAACTAAAGTGAACTAGATTGTAACTAGCCTTTACGTCTCTCTCTTTAGCTCTCTGCAATGATTCAGAGGAAATTTCACTAAGCCACCTTTTCATAGGCCCAATTTGAATTCAAGCCATGCCTTACAAAAACGTCATCCATAATAGCTTTGTTTTGACAGGTTTCGGTGGATTTATTTTTAATTTCTTTGTTTAATGTGCATTCATCTGTGGCTGGTTGGGTGTATGTGAACAAAGTGGAAACTTTCCACAAAAGTTTATTTTGTGTCTTTAGCCTAGCATTGACTCCAGACTGTATAATGGAGTTGGAGCCGTGGGTGAGTGATCTTTTCTTTATCTGCTTACAGTAAACAAGTGCAAGACTTTGTAGAAGCACAGATGTCCACTCAGAGACACAGGGAGGGAGTGTCTTCTAAATCAATAAAGTCCTGCCATGATAAAAGGGTAATTCTATCATCAATATTGTATGCAGGCTCTTCCCGACAGTGTCAACACTGACCCCATGGAGAATGAACCAGTCTTTGATATTTTTCACGAGCCCCCTCATAATATATGTTCCCATAATACTCCCCTTGCCTCTCCTGGGTGCAGATAACGGCTTTCAGGAATTTAATATGCTGGTCTATTCAGTGTCTGGACAGGAAGGATGAAATGTGTGACATTAAAATACACACTGGATAATCCCAGATCAGCATCACTTGTTTTCCCCACATACTTTTTAGGTGCGAGCTCCTCTAACTGACAGCAGGAGTCAGCGTGACACACATCCACAAGCTCAATGGGCTCCACCATAATCCACCATTACTCTGTCTAACCCTGGGGTGTCAAACATATGGCCCAGCTCGGCCCGTCGGATGTCTTGGCAAAGTTTGAAAATTACAGAAATACATAAATTTAATTTCTATAAAAGTAACTGCTATTCAGAATCCAAATGTCTATTAAGAATATGGAGGTTTATGAGTACAAACGTTTTGTATTTTTTTTTAATCGATCCAGTAATTGCTTCAAAAACAACGTAAATGCGATGTCTGCTCCGGAGGCAGAAGCGCTCATTGTCACAGGCAGCAGTGCTTGCTGCGCGCTTTGCGACGCGTTTGACGTCAAACGCGTCACAAAGCAAGGGAATCAGCAGAGGAGAGCCCAGGAAGATAAACAGTGGGCTGATGTCTGAGTTTTTGGTCTTTATGTTTCTAGTTTACTGTAGAAAGACCTTAAAATAGGTTTATCATCTACATTTTAAATCATTGGTGGGTTTTAGATTCACCAATGATTTAAACATCAAGAAATATTGTCGTTATGTATGTGTTATTATGCTATGATTTTACTGGTCTGGCCCACTTGAGATCAAAGTGGGCAGTATGTGGCCCCTTAACTAAAATGAGTTTGACACCCCTGGTCTAACCCTAACCCTCTGCTCATAGTCTACCCCAGGCCCCGTGCTTTCCCAACCTTCACACACGCGCACACAAACTCAGACATATGCACACACAATATGAAGATTGTAAAGGGACACCATAACCGTGCAGAATGTACATTCGTGGCAATGACAAATGTTGTGTTTGCTGGTTTAGTATATATATTTCTTTTTTTACATGTTTCACATGTTTCTACAGAATACAATAAGGCACATTTAATATGTTTTCAAGCTTTTTTGGGGAGAACATTTAAAATATATGCAAATAGTACAAATAGTACAAAATCCTTGGTCCTTGGTTTTAGATTACATTCTTGGAAAGCAGTGCATTAGCCTGTGGTGAAACAATGTCAGTTAGTATAACTTTATGTCTTAGGTTTGAAATGTGAATGTTAAATATATTTGGGATTATTGATTTATCATACAGGGGGGCTTCACAAAAGTTTTTTTGTAAGCAGGGTTTTTGTATAATTCCGGGCCTGTCTGATGTAAAGCAATATAACCCTGTTCATTTTAAACAGTTACTCACGCTGATGAATGGAGATGATTTCTCTTATGTATCTCTCTGGCACATGTGACCTGATTCATACTGTACGGGCAAACAATCGAACCCTCGTTGTGGATAACTCTCAAAATGGCACATACCAGTATATCCACAGATCTACCACAGTTTTGAGAATGTAGCATTTCATAAAATTGTGATGATTATCCCTACAAAGAGGGATGGGGGGCTGGGGTCCTGACAGGAGGGATATGTGTTGCATCCCCATGCATTGTTCTCTTGCTTCTCCCTACCCTTTAAGTACAGCTAATCTTAAAGCAGCAAATAGGGGCCCCAAATAAGGGCACACACAAATGACACTGGCATGGTCATGGGTGCAGGCACACACGACCCACCGAAACATGCACGCATTCACATCAATTACATTTATTTTTGACTCTGTCTCTATTTCTTTTTCACGGTCTCTCTTACACACTCAGTGCTCACAAATGTACAGCTGTCACAGTGTACAAACATTAGTCACCAGTTACAAATTAAGAGCTTTTTCACGGAGGTCATTGGCTCCAGCTGTTACTTCTGCTTCTTTTGTGACAGGCCACTTGTGAGGGTGGAATATGGCACCATGTCAAACTTGATTAGAGAGGCTAATCACATCTTTCGTCGGCCAATCGTTTCATATCACAAACTAAAAACCTTAAGATTGAGTAACATTGTTAGCACTGACTGGCGACCAGCGGTGAGGGCTTGGCTAATGCTGGCGTAAACGCATTGACTGATCCCAGTCACTTTGTACAGCATGTTGATTTCTATAAGTTCCAAATCATTATGACACGTTTGTTTGAAAATGGGGGAGAGGGGTGCATTTTCTCATGTATTGTCAAATTATTACAGTTAATTACAATGTGTTCATTTTATCAAGATCAAGAAATAGATTGATGGGAAAAATTTACTCAGATTTTCCTATTTTTAATTGATCATTATGATCACAGCTTTTAAAGCTTGTCGAGTGCACATGCCGAAAATCTTGGTAAAAGAGCAACAGACAGTAGGGAAACTCAACATGGAAAAACATTAGCTCTCAGGAGCCAGAGTCTCGTCATGTGAAATAAGTGTGCAAGCGAAGGGAATATTGCATGTAAATCACTTTAGGTTCATCACAACAACATTTGTTCCCTTGACTTATTTATTTCTATTGCCCATAAAAGCACATGAAAGGAAATTCATACCATCCCTGCACTATGCCAGTACCACATACAGTATACAGATAACCAGTCAGGGAGAAAACATAAGTTGAAAACAACGTCTTGGAAGTTGTTACAACTATCAACCATTTAAATGTTGGTACCGCAACCAGCCTCGCTACAAGGCAACAATATCTTGTAAGAAAGCATTGATTTCGACTCTCTTCCCGACGACTGAACCACTCTAACTTGATAAGAACGTCTCCCGCCAGGTGGCTCTCTTAAATGTAATTTGAATAGAGGCGGGGTGTCTCCCCTCCCCTGTTTTCCTGCAGTCTCTCGAGTTGTCATGTTCCATCGGGTGGCTGCGACTTCATCATTAACGTGACAGCTTTATTGCAGCCATCTCTGCCATTACTCTCTCTGCCAATGTTTCTGCTGAAAGGGAATGATATTAAGGCCCTTCAATCCCTGTGATGCCATTACCTGCAGAGTGTTTACTCCTAGGCACCTCACGCTGCCTCAGGGCTTCCACACTGGCGTCCTCGCTGGCACTTCTGAATACTGCATGGGGGCCATTAGAAGGCCAGGGGCAGCATCCCCTCCACCTTACTAGGTCACGGGTCTATTTTAAGGACCTACTAGTAAATCTGTGTTGGTCTATCTTCTGGTCTATTCTCATTTTATTTTTTATCTTCATTTTGAAATTTTTAAGTGGATTTATGGAAGGATCCTATGTACTTATTTGCCACATAGCCTGATTTGATGAGTTTTGCAGTGTATCCCCCTTTCATGGTGCTAGAATGCACAGCATGAAGGGACAAAGGAAAATGACAAGCAACTACTGAAAATAAATAATGATGGTTACCAGCAGAAGCTGCTGGGATCCCCCCTCCCGTTCTGCGTATTTGTGTACACAGTTGCACAAATGTGTGTGTGCGAGTGCGAACACCCCTTTCATGTGAGGTCATTTTTGTTTCGTTTTGGTGTGTATGTGTGCGTATTGCTATATGATATGCAATGGGGGAAAAACCTCCATTAGACCAGGGCAGGAACATGGAGGTCCAATCTTGTATTGATTACCAGGGAAGAATTGATAGCCAGCACCACTACACTCTGAAACTCAATCCACTGACTCAAGCTATTAGGCTTTCTTTCTCTGTATTCAGTCCTCCCCACTCTCTGGTCCCGCTCATTGCTGGCCCTGCTTTCTCTGCATAATTCAGCATGTGGGCTTCCATGCCTTCCAGCTAATTTACTTTTATGTATTTTCAGTCCTTTTTATGATGCATCCGGATGCCGCCTCATGGTCATGGCTTTAAGATGTCTCCCAGCCTTTGTGTCTCTGTCTTTGTTGACCATTTCTCATGAGAAAGACAACACACAAATGGGAATTAAGGAGGTCTTATTTAGTCTTGAGGGAATGTGGTGATTTCGGAGTTAGTGTTTGTCTGCCGGAACCTTGGTTGTCTCATAATTGAAGATGAGTCTTGTTGGTAAGCCTTTGTAAACTGAAGTAAAGATTTCCAGTAAAGCTATAATATAATGCTAACCATTAGTTATTCTGGGTGAGGTAAAGTTATGTAATTAGGTGGACAAACACATGCCTGACAAAAAACGTTCAAGATGCTATGTAAGCCAGACTTGTAGATTCCATCTCTTTTTAGGAAGAGAAAAGGTTTATCTAGTACCAAGTATTATAGCATGTCTGTAACAAGCCCAGAACATTCCTTTGAATTATTAAACTGATTTACCAACACAATGTCTTACTTTCAGACATAAGGCACACACCTTTCCAGAAACAAAGGGTCAAGCGGAGTATTCTCCACAAACAAATCCCAGAATACCTGACCTCCAGAGAGCTCCCATGTTTGTGTGAATAATAGCTCAGTAGAACAGAAATACAGCCAGATATTTAAAACTGCTGTCAAGCACATTACCTTTCAGGCAAGAATCTACGTTTTTGGGGGTACTCCCCAAGCTACTCTGGAAATCAGGTGCAGGTGGGAGTTTCCAAGTAGAATTACATTTCCAATTGAAGAGGCAGATGACACTAATATCACACTTGGCTTGGTACCTCTTAAGCACTTGCAAAGATGGACAAAGAGAGAGATCTTGTGGGAGAGGCAGCCAATCTGTTAGCCTCTGTTCATCGTTCTCCGTTTACGGCCATCTCCCTGGCCGTAGATGGAGAACTCGCCAGCTCACTCACTCACCTACTTGCTCACTCACTCACTCACACTCTGTCTCTTTCTATTTCTATCTCTTTCTGGTCCTCCCTTGGTCTCTGGCCCCAATCCTTTGGCTGTTTGACACAGAAGAGAAGGATCAGATCAGGGTTAGGTATTACTGCTCGCAATAGGAAGGGACTTAGAACTGTTTGTTTTGTTTGTTTTTTTCTTCATTCCTTAATCCATCTCTCCATCTGTCTGTGATGTGCAAATGCAGAGCTCTATGCCTTTGAGGGTTCTAAGGCTCCCCCCTCCCCTCCCCTTAAAACCCGGGAGGTGGTAACACTCCTCCCGTTTCTTTTTTAGCCCGATTATTAATGCATTTATGTATTGATACTTAATAATGTAGCAAGGATATTGCGGTATACGTTTTTGTCTGGGTGTCAAACACTAGGATACTTTAATCGAAATTTTGTGTGTGCAACTTTGACTGGTGTTTACTGAAGCATTTAATCATATTAAGCTGGACCATTATGAACGTGTCAAGTGGGTTCCCGACAACACCGTGGCTTATTAGTTTGTGTCATCTTTACTTGGGTTCATCAAGATAATGAAAGACAGACACTCCCGTCGGTCCACTGTGCTTTTAGCGGCTAGAACAGGGGTGGGGGAACCTTTTCCCATCAAGGGCCATTTCAGTCTTCATAACATCCTTCAAGGGCCACACTAAAGTATTGAAGCGGGTGGGGGGGGGAGGGGAGTCAGTGTGCATGTAGACTCTCAACTAGCAACATTTATCAAATATACCACCGCTGCTTGACTGATATGCAGAGTACTTTTTATTGTATTCATTTATTTATAAACCCTACCCCATCTTTCTCATGCATACCATATACAGTATATTATGCTAATATCTCTAATGCGATGGCTGGAATAGGTTCTCTTTGACTTTGGTGTGGTGTCGGATGGTAGAGTTGCTGAGGTTACTCGCAGCTGGTTTTGCTTGTGTCCCCACAAACTAGGCACAATGGCTTTTCACTTAATTAAAACATCATTTCTCTTGGAAAGCGCAACATTATCCATCTAGATTTCTACCATAATGCATGCCGGATCAAGCTGTCTTAAGGGCCGCGTATGGCCCAGAGGCCGGACCCTCCCCTCCCCTGGGCTAAAACATCAGCCTTGGTCCCATTCAACTGTGACTACCTTGCATTCCCAGATTGCTTGGTTTCACACATCAATGAACAAGGATCTTGGAATCAGACAGAAAATGGCCGGAACGCCACCTGACATTTTGTCAACATTGGGTGAAAACAATTTGGCCCGACCACAGACAATTCACAAAATGCAGCAGGACCGCCAAATGTTCTGTGTGTATCAGTATTCATTGTGACATAACATCAGTGCACACCACCCTGTCAGTGCTGGAAGGTACAGTACTCGACTGAAAAGCCCTGTGACCTGAATGCCTGAGAAACAACATGCTTTACAGCGACTCAGCGTAACTTTCTCAGAGTGGAATTGGACCATTGTATGGATTACACAGATTTAACTATCCTGATAGAGAGGGAGAGACATAAGTGTGTCACCAACCTTCACCAACCCCTCTTACCCAGATTATACCACAATGGCCAGAGGATGGAGTTGTGGGGGCAGGGGGGCAAATGCAGATCAACCCCAGTCTTTTAAGGTCACTGTGAACTCTGCAGTTATGATCGGTGCCATCTTTTTCGTCGGGAACACTAGTCGTTCACCTCCACCCCACCCCCCCCACCTTATTATAAATTCACCAGGATTTGATTTCCATACCCCAGAGCATACAGGGTTTCCAAAAGCTCCGGCCAACAAAGCATCTTCTCCACAGGTCCCTGAGTGCCCCAGTCAGCTTGTCTGAAATTGGACTCGCATGAGGGACCCAGGGTATGGAACCCTCTCCGAAGCTTCAGTCAAGGCTGCTGAATTAAACATGAATGAAACATTTTGGATCCTGCTCTTCCAATAAAAAAATGATATACATTTTGAGATGGGGGAAGAAGCTAGATGGTGTCATAATGGCCAATGTGAAATGTTTTGGTGTGACATTTGTTTGCAGGGGTAGTTTTCTTGGCACTTCAGACATTATCACCTCTAACATTAGTCGTGGGACTTTGACAGGCTTTTTATGCTGATTTTTTCAAACCAACTGCCAAAAGTTAAGACAAGAATAAGGAAACTTTTAAAAAGGAACCAGATACCAATGCAGGGACCCCAGATATCACCCTCACCCACCTATACTTCAGAAGATGGAATTTGAACGGGGTGTGATAAAATAAAACTCTACCTTCTCACTTTGTCATCCTTTTGTGACAGCCTGTAGCAGTATAGTCCCTTTTGTCACCAGAACTCTTCCTTTTTCATTTCCTCTTTCACAACCCTTTTTGACAAGCCAGCTTTTAGAGTAGTTGTCGTAGTTCCTCGTGCAGTGCATCACTGGGATCTCTCCATTGATCCCCATATCAGTGCAGGCAATGAAAAAGAGAACCAGTCAGATAGAGAGACAGGCAATCAGAAGGCGTAGTGGAGAGGCTTATCCTGTGAACAGATTAGCTAGTTGAGTCCAGGTTGAACTGAGAGAGAGGGAGAGGATGTTGAGCTGGCAACATGGAGTAGGGTGCCTCGTTGGTTGAGTGGAGCAGGTTGCAATTACCACTCTTTGCCCGACCTGGTTCCGTGAGGCTTGTAAGTGTTGGGAGCTGGAAACAGAGATGAGAGGGAGAGAAATGGAAGGAACACCTCTTCCGAAGCCACCTTCGACCTCCTTACAGAGCTTTGCGGTGCGATCAATGCAGGTACACATTCAAAGCGTGCCACTCAAAGGGATCTTACTAAAATAAATAAATAAAATTCCCTTTTTTCATGGTCTTGCCTTTGATGGAGGTCTCTATCCATCACTTTCATTAATTTTCACCTTGAGCAAAGAACCAGGGGCAAACAACTTTTGTCACTATCTTGAATGCAAGCTTTTTATTTAGCCTGATTTCTACACTTTATTTGACTGATAGTACAAACTGCACAACATGCAAGGTTTTTGGTTTTGTCGTGTATCAGGCGTATTAATATGGACCTGGAACATAGCTCTTTGTTATAACTGTCTAGTCTAGTTTGACAACAGGCTTTGTCACGGAACTAATGGCAAAACATGAGTCAGAGAGAGAGAGGAAATAAAAAATGGAGGGCATCAATGCATTATTGAATATAATTAAGGGAGACACAATTTAACAAAGTCATAACAACATATAATCAAGGACTGATTACACTTTAATTTAAATTTGTATGGAATGTTTCCCAGGGACAGGGCTGTCTTGTGTTTACTACAGTTAACACTGTCTTGTTTTTGACATTCAAAATGTTTGGATGCTTGACAATAAAATGATCAAAAGCAGCAGACTCAATATATTAGGCCACACAAATAATTGTCCTCAGGCACTCAAATACAGTGGACACAGTGCAGTCATTTGTAAAGGAAGTCAAATTCTTAGGTGATTAAAATTTTACGAGTACCCAAAGTGGATTAGGATCATCCCACTCTAGTGTGATATGGACTGACTTGCTGTTAACCTCGGTCTCTATCTTGGTGTTGATTGAAGCAGGTGTGTCTATCCATGGCTGACCGGATGGCTGTTAGCATCGCTCCAGGGTTCAGGGAGGGAGGGCTGTTTCCAGGTCACGATCGCTGCAGAGCACAAAGTTATTTAGTTAGTCGAATGCAAATATTTAGAAACTGACATATTCCGATGATGGTGAGTTGGTGACATGGCTCATGTTATCTGTTTCCTATCCAGGCTAGAGGTGTCTGTATGTGAGGTAAGCCGGGGGTTGGCCTTCCCATCACGGAGATCGTTTTGTTTGTTTGCTATCATCTCACTGGTGTTTTTGCTGTTTGGAAAATCTTGTCACACTTTTCCTAAACACTGCCTCATTGTAATGTTACAGGTCTATTTGAACTGTGGTTTGGTGGCGGAGGAAAATAAATGAATGAAGGAATGTATTAGATTTATTAAGGTTTACTTCGTTTTGCACAGGCCCTTGTTGACTCCAACATGTTTTTTTATTTTTGTATCCAGTCCATTCTGAAACAGAAGTAATTTGCAGCACACAGTCCAGCAGGATTCTTACTAAGGGAAGTCCGGGTGAGGTCAATCCTCATGGGAACCCCTGTTCTGCCGTGAGGCAGTTCCTAATCAGATGTTCACCAGCTGTCTGCCGGCCGCTGTCCGACAGAGGGGGGCGCAAGGCAGGTGCAGCAGCCTCACACTCAGAAGCACCCATAGCCCCCCCCCTCCCTCACCCCGGCTAATCAGGTCCTTTTTGTGAGTGATTAGCAATATCCTGGTCACTCCATCCTGGGGGAATGAAGGGGTGTGGCTGGTGGTGGAGGGGCGGAGAGCAAGGACAATGCAGCCTCACTAACTATGCTGTCTAATTTCATTACTTTCACATGCTAGCGCTGCAGCAGTGTGTGTGTGAGAGTGAATCCAGGCATGGTGGGCTACAGATAGGATGGGGGGGGCTGCAAGAGGAGGCGTGTGGTCGATTTCTAAGTAGATAAAGGTTAGACAGGTGCAGCACTGCACCGCTCAATAAAAATATACCAGGGTCGCCTGTTTACGAGAATAACGTGGAGGTTTTTTGAGGGATTCAAATTACATTTATTTGCCAGCAGGAAGTGACACGCATGCTATTTGTGGGTTAATATTGTGTGCTTCTGAGTGTATACTTTTAATTGTGTGTCTGTGCAAGGTGTCAAGAGTAAGGCAAACAAAAGAACACCCTAAATCCAACAAACAAAAACAAGAGTTAAAGAGAATGAGTTTGATAGGTTTTAGGTTGATAGGACAATGGAGATGGAGAGAGTGCTGCTTGGATGGAGACAGAGAGGGGGTTGGAGAGAGATGAGGTGAGAGCACCAGGATAAAGAGAGGGATTGATGGAGACTTATTGGGTGTAAAGAGTTTTATTGTTTCAACCGTAGCCCCGTTATCTCATATTTCACCGGCGCAATATGTTGATGCAATAAACAGTTGGGCCCTCTCAACACACTCACACACACGCATCTCCAAAGTAGTTGATGTTTGGCCACTGACACACTGAGATGCTATTTGTCTTTTTGTATTGGTTAGTGGACAAAGAACAATAACATTGGCACTGACTTCAGTAGAAGACTCTCCCTCCTCCTCCTTGAACACTTCTCTTCTTTGTGTTTGAGAGATTCAAGATTTACATAGCGACCATAAACAAACCACACCCATGCTTGTGACGCCACACCAACTAATAATTCATACATGCCATAGCCTATAGTCTGCACAAATAATTGCTCAATGTATACTGTCTGCCGTACCCTTTTTGTTATGAAAAATAAATTGTTGTTTTTCGTTTCTCCTCCCCTCCCCTGCTCTGCTGGGCTACCGTCTGCAGGTAAGCCCATATTCATCAGTGGAGTTATTGATGCTTATCTGTCTCCTTGTAGTCTGCTGTTTGTGGTTCACTCAGTGTTGTTCAAACTTTTGCACAATTAACTTTTTTGCAAAACAAAGTATGCTTTGTGGACATTTAGAAGGTTCTAGTGGTTTTCACCTTGTTTTTGTGTGTGGGCTTGTCCTTTCGTCATCTCATGCATGTGTGTCTGTGTAATGTCTGTGTGTGTGTGTGTGCCCTTCTGCCATGTGTCCACAACACGAGTGTCGGTGTGCATCCCCAACGATGGCATGATTTGCTGTGATCCCATGCGACCGGCAAAGCTTAATGCGATTATAGAACGGTGATTGATCGGGATGAGGCTGCAGCAGGTGTCAACCGAGGGTTGATTGAAGCATGAATGATTGCTGCTCTGATCACATTTATGACTCTGCCCCTTCCCCTACCCGGCATCTCCATCCCACCCCCACCCCTTATCCTCCGGGTTTTTAGCCTAGCAATTAGCACTTTTAATGGTCTGTCAATTAACAGACCACCATTTTCCCCAAAAATCATCCAAGCACACGTATGATTCCACAGTATGTATTGAAGTGTTCCGGAACAAAATGTCATTCCCAGTGACCCTGACATAACATCCGTGAAACATTACCCAAATGATACATGAAGACGTTCGACTGATGAACGATTTAATGGAGTGAGTGAACCTTTCTAATTCACGTTCCCTGTCAGGCAATGAGCACAATACCTCAAAAAATGAGCATCTGCCGCCTTTTTTCTCTCTCTCCCCTCATCAGTGAGAGCTGGCATTTGTGAGCTTAATGATGTCTGATCACGTTAGCTTTCGCGAATTAGGCATGCAGGCCACAGCTCTCTGTCCCCATTGTTTGGAAACATAATGGCTTTACCGCTACTGACTGCAGGTCCTTATTTGTATGACAGTCAGTTGAAGATGAGGAGGGGGACTATCCACTCAAGGCCTCAGCGTCCCAACAGCTTCAGTCATCCAGTTGACAGGTGGCTAAAACCGTCATCTAAGCCTGATTTCCTTGCTGATAAGTGGCAGCTGGCGTAGCATCCTCCCGTAGTCTACCTTCTCAGCCTGCGTGCTTCTGGGACTTCTCGGTCCTGCAGGCAGAGGAAATGGCTAAAGCGTGGCGGTCCCTGTGGATAGCCGGCCAAGAAAGAGTGGCTGTCTAAATTCTCCACAGATTTGTATTTTTCCTGGATTTTGTTTTTTCACAACCACTTTCATAACATCACACTAATAAGATGTTTGGTAAAGAAAGTCTGCCTTGGTCCGAGATGACAGTGACAGTTTGCGATCTGTTAGATCAAATTCATTATCTTTATGGATGGATTTGACATGGCAGAAGGCAATAGGATTTTCAGCATGCACATCAAAGTATTCCTGTTTCGGTGATACGTACTTAATATAACTTCAGCGATATGTCTGATGATCCTATACTTGAAGATGACAGACAAAATCCCAGATAACTCCACAGGTAAATGAGAAAGCTGTCACCAGACCACTGATTCAATGTCACTAACTGAAAGAATTCCCTTTGGAAAAATCTAGAGCCACTAACTCATTTAGGCAGTGATGAAGCTTTGGTACTGGTCTAATATTAGACAAACTCTTCTCTACATGGAGCCTCCTTTTTGCATCAGATCAATCATCAGGGACTTCATTACCCATGCTGCCACTCTACAGAGACAGCACCCTGCCTTTGGTACATCCGCCTTCACCACACTGCACACACACACACACGTGTGCATACAGAAGCACACACACACCCTCGCACACAAGCCTTTTCTGTGTTTCAGGCCCATAAATATGAAGTCCTTGAGTTTTGGGAGATATTAGCCGTGTATCGGTGGAAGGCGTCAGACATTTATTACAACCTTTGACAGTGAGGACCAGGGGGTATGGAGGCCGGGGGTATGGAGGCCGGGGGTATGGAGGCCGGGTGAACACAGCGCGCACTCAATTCAGGCGTCAATGTCCTTTGGTCATGGGAAGGGCTAGGTGGGGCGGTGGGGGGATCACTGTGGTAAAGAGTGAAAGGAAGAGAAATAGACTGAAGGTAGAAAAAGTAAGGGATTGAGGAGAGGAGGTAATAGCAAGTGTTTGGGGTAGAGGGAGGGGATGTCATCTCAGGAAAAAATGCTGAGAAAATACATTTTCTGCACACCAAATGTGTAATATTTTTACACACCTTGTTAGCATTGATTGAATAGTCAGCATCTCAATGTAAAGTGGGTTTGAGCAGTTTGCGAGTTACACTGGAAATTAATACTTTCCGTTGAATAGATTAGCTTTTTTTTTACAGCAAGAACTCCCCACAACATAATGTGATGGGCTGACACACTGACATTGTACGAGACAGAGTAAGTTTGCGTGAGAGAGATTAAGAGCAAGAAATTAAAATAGCCCACGTTATGTTTTGCTTAGAAGTCATTAGCATTAGTAGATTTTGGAACAAGTCAGGAGCAGTTTGCTGACACAAGCTATTGACAAGCTCCTTTTCAAGAGACAGCAAATTATTATTATAATATATATTTTTTTAACATTTTGGTTTCTCACATTTTTCAACTTTCAAATGAATTTCATACAATACATAAAGTAAATTGTCTGTCATTTGAAATCATAGTCCCGGTACCAGTGACCACCTCACGTTAAGGAACCCTTGCCTACCCTATTATGATACAGACAAGAAATGGGAGCATTAGGTCATGACCACTGGCCTTTCATTTTAACAGCTGACATGACCCTGTCATAAGGCCCACATTCATACTACCTTCTGTTCACACAGGTATGTATGTTTCACTGGCCCAGGAATGGATTTTTATTAGGGTTACATTTGATGTCATGTCCTCAACTTATCTTTAGTGGTGTCATAGTAGGCATAGGGTGGCCTCAATGTGCAGTGCAATCACTAAATGTGTAGCCATCCAGTCGAGCTAACTGCTGGTTGAGCGTTGGAGGTGAAGGCGTGATAAATGGCTTTGTTGTCAATGTGTGTTTGTGTGTTGTTACGTGTGTCTGAACCCATGCACGCATCTGACCGTGCAACCATGCATGGGTTTGCGTGTGCATAGCTTTGCTGGGCACAGGCGTGTTTGACAGGCGTGTTTGAATTGACAGTCTTCCGTATCCTCCATCATGGGTCCTGGGCGTACATGTTCCAGAGTGTCCCCACAGACCCCTCTTCCATCCCCATCTAGTGTCTTGTCCTTCCCTGTAGAGCTGTGTTTGTGTGTGCGTGTATGGGTAATAGTGCGGGGTGGGGTGTGGGGGGGGTGCTTTTGTGGTGGCCCCAGTGACCTGACAAACAGCAGCTGTGACAGGGCCGGTGACGCGGCTGTCACTAGCTGTGACTGATGACAGACATGCAAGAGCACTTCCTGTCAGAGGCCATCTGGGAGGGGTTGAGGAGAAGGCGCAGAGAGAGGGAGCATACGCCTGTCTTCCACAGAGAGAGGGAGGGATGGCGGGAGGGAGTAATAGGCGGGTGCATTGATGTTTGGCCTAGTCGCAGCATGTAGCGACGAGTGACTCACCGGCGTGTCTTGGAGGTACAATAGGCTGGTCTGCACACACTACCCCCACACACACTGAAACGTCTGTAGCGCATGCATACACTCGCAGGCATCGGTTCAGGTGGGAGTTCAAACTGGCAGACTAGCTATATCTGCTGCTGTTGTTGCTCGAGTGTTCTTGTTTTCCAGAAACCACCCAATATGAAAGAATGTATATGTATGGTTCTCAATCTTGCATGATTGTTCAAGTAAATCCTTGTATATTTTTTGTGGCAATTGTGTCAGATACTAGAGCTCTGATTCCAAGGATTCTGCAAAGGTTAACTGATGTATTTTGATTGTGTCGTAAGACGTAAATGTAGGAAGACAGAGAGGGGAGGACATGCAGGAAATGACCTCAGCCTACGTGGTATGCGCTCTTAAGCGGTGAGCCACTGTGGCGCCACCAAAAATGTTGTTCTTTTCATGAACCTGTGTCTGACAGCACCCACCAAGGACTATACTTATTTCTTGTGGTAACAAATTCTCAGTAGAAGGGAAGATTTAAGCTCTTGAAAAATAATACTGTAATTTAAATCATAGTGTAATTATAGGTTTAGGGCATATTTCTTTGTAATTCTTGTGAGGTCCAATCAGTGGCTCATTATGTAAGCACATGGTCATTATTTTTTCTTTTTTTACCACATTTTGGACAAATGCTGACTACTTCTTTCCGCTCCTTTGAAAATAAATCAAACTTTTGACGTTTCTTTTTTTTCTCTATCCCCTCTATAGCACTTTGACTTGTCTCATCACCTGCAGACCCAACTCTCACAGTATCTTTTATTAGCAGAGGAGTAATAAAAAATACAACTCTCCCAAGCACCGGACACAGCTAGAACAGCAACACTACAGTCTCGCTTTACACATCCTTTGGGGCAATGATCTCCTCCCCAGCATGTCACTAGGCTCAGACTGCAGAAGCACAATAACAACATCTAAGATACGCTAGCTGCTGTATCTGCCTCACGCGATGGGTGTTGTGTAATACTGTGAGCTTGATGCAGCTTACAAGTTCAGGTGCACGCTCTACTGTTGAGTTTAGATACAGTCAATATAAATTACTTTGGTTCAATTAATGGTATTGTCATTGCATGTATTTTATTTAAGCTTGCCGTTGCAGAGCTTTCTCATTCCATTCTTTATCTGCAGTTTATATCTATGACCATATTAACTTCCACTGTAAAGAGTTTGGTTTTTACTGCACCATTGATAAAACACAATTATGCATCAGAATGATACAGATGATAAAAATGACAGAAAATTAGGGGTTGTTGGAATCAACAGAGATGACTTCCCCAAGTCATTTATTTTTAAGTCAGAACTAAATTATGCATTAGTTCTAGAATGTATTTGACTTATAAATGAATGAATTAGCTAAAGTTCTGAATAGGACACCATTTGATTATTGCTGACTTAAATCATAGTAGAGTACTTGCTAAACCTCTAACACACCTTTGTCCGTAAGAAATTGTATATTTCCCTCAAGCTGGAAAAAAGCAGTGATTGTGCCAATATTTAAATCAGGAAGTCAAGATTCTATGTGCAACTACCGGCCAATATCAATTGTACCCGTACTATCCAAAGTGATAGAGAAAGTCGTAGCAATACAGCTGACTGACCACTTGGAGGTCAACCAGCTCCTCCACCCACAGCAGTTTGGTTTTAGATCAAGGCACTCAACCAAAATAGCAAACGGCTGCTTAATTGAATTATGTTTTTCGAATGAGTGTGTTCTGAATATGTAAAATTGCACTGTGTATTTTTTTATTTAGTATTTTAAAAATTGTATATTGTTTTTATTTTGTGTCATTGTAGAAAGTCCCATCCAGGGACGGTAGTTGAAAATTAGTGCTTGCTATAAACTCTATGTGCATCACATCAGCTGCAAACTTTGCTCTGTAGCTATGTTTAACTGCATTGTCCCTGTCAAAAAAACGATTAAAATAATATGCAACGATTGAGTTGAGATGAAAAATAGTCAATTCTAGCATGCAATGGAATATTGGATAACACCCACAATTGGGATTTTTGTTAACCAAAAGTCAGGATTTTTCAGTAATAAAGTGATCTAATGATTAATGATAGTTGCTCTTGTACTGCAGACAGCAGCTGTCAAGGGATTAGCAGTAACCATTGTAAGACCACCAAATTGACGAAGGCAAGTTCATTTTCCGACCTTGCCTTTAGCTCCGTGCAAGAAGCGCTATCTATCGATCATTACGTGTCAGTAACAATGTCGCTGTCTGAAGACCCCTAACGGCGCTTTAAGTATGGAAACTTGCTTGGCGCTTCTAGTGCTAGCTGGTAGCTCATCCAATAACCAAGGGTCTCCTCCCTTAGCTTGACAGAGCGCTCTTAACCAACTGGCTGTTTGGAAACCATGAAATCATGGTCAAAGAGGAGCTTGTTGGAAGATTGAAAAACGACACTGCAGATTAATTAGCTGGGAGCTCTGTCTCTCAGTGCCACACCGAACACGAGGCAAAGCCATCACAGAGGGAGAGGATGTGGGCAGCTGTCAGTCAATTTAACAACGAGACAGAAAGAGAGAGACACACACTTAAGACCTGCCCCAGAAAAGGGACAGTGTTTTTAATCATGCCAATCTCTAATCTCTACGACCCAGAGGTGCTGTGTGTGTCTGTGCGACTGAGTAAGCCCGACCCACCTATCTGAGTGAGGAGTTCAAGGGCCAGTTAAATGTTGTGTGGAGCATTATCCCTTTAAGAGTCAGATCCTGAATCAGTTTAATACAGTTTGTAAAACCTGTAAAATATTTTTTGGAATGAGAACGTCTGACCATTCTAACCATTGGGGTACAACGTTCAGAAATCCGACATTGATTCCTAGAGAGTGTCTTAATATATGCAGACTGTACTGTGCGTGATGTTGCTATGAATCAAATGGGTTAATATTTCATCACACACCTTGGAAGTACACCTTTTGTGAACATCACTGCCCAGAGGTATGGAACGAGGAAAGTCTGTACATACATTACTAGCCCTCTTCAAATACTTTTCTGAAAAGACAGGACAGATATAGTTTGAACATAGGCAATACGCCTCTACTGTACAAACACTCGACAAACATCCTAACAAAATCACCTCGGAGCCCTTCGATGCTGTTGCCATGAATTATTGATGTCCCCCCCCACCCTCCCTCTTCCTGGCTCTACCCAAGTTGCATATTGGGAGCTCATCAGTGAAACTTCTCTCTAATTACAACAAGCAGGCTACCTTTTGTTCCCTGGCTGGGAATGTGAAGACCTACACAGGCATCACATAGAGGCAGGGACAGAGTGGATGAGACACCTACAGATGTTCTGCAACTTCCTGTCTATACCCTCATGAATATAGTTGTATGCTGTCTTAATATCACTTCCAGAAGGGCAGAATTATTTGGCTTTTTTTCCCCCATCCCACAGGAACAATATAGGATGTACAAGTTTCACAGCATTGTTTGATCGTCACGTTGTGACTGTGTCATTTCAGCTACTTAAGTCAAATGTTGAGGATAATTGATGATAGATAAATTGTTGTTTATTTGATCAAATTGCAGTCTGTAACTTTCTCTGTTGATTGATGGAGGGTAGCCACTATTCTCATGATTGTACTCATCTTGCCATTTTCATTGTCCATGATTGGACACAACAGCGCAGACCTGATCACTTTAGCCAAATGCTTTATAACAGCTCCAGTGCAACAATTATCATAATCAAGATTAAGTTGTATCTCACTTGTTTAGAAGGTAATGAAATGATTAGAAAGTTTCCCAAACATGCAGAACAACAAGGCCTTAAATGGAAAGACAGGGTTTTACAGTTGTTAGTTATTAAAAATAAAAAACTGTGCTTCAACATCACTGAATGGCTTTCTGTTTTAAAACTAGAGAGCATACAATTTCTGGGGAAATTGTGAGGGTGTGCCTGCTTGTCCGTCCCTTTAAGTTTTTCCCTTCTAGTGATATTTTCAAGCATTTAGCCTACTCATAGTCTATTGCATATTAATTCATTAAGAACACCCTTGGAAGCTACTGTAACAACGTTATCACTGGAAATATTTCAGATGGAATCGCGATTCAAACAGTAGCTCTATGTCTGCTAGTCTAATTTATGACATGCCCCCAAAAACGTAAATAAGCTTGACATTTATTTAGTGGAAAATCGCTCATGCATAAAAAGCTCAATAGCGATCATTGTCAGTAACAACGCAAAAGGCGATATAGCCCTTTGTGGAGAAGCTGCCCCGGTAAATTGTATACTACAGTGTTGGTCTTGGTGGCGATCGTTGGTTGAACGTTCCGTTGTACTGTTTAGGCTGAAATTAAATATTGCTTTCAAGTTTAGGCTGTGTCAATGAAGTTCGGGTTAGTAGTCAGACAGTTTCACCTATTGAAATACTTTTGATTTAAGGGTTTTGATTTTCTATGCAAGTTGTATCTAATGCGTCGTTGCTAACGTGTGCTGACGCTGTGAAGTATAACTGAGTATTGTACCCTTTGCCGACAAAAGAAACTTAATGCCACAAAAACGTTGTATGGTCCTAAACTGTGCAACGGAACGTAAATTCTGATACAAGCAACTTAATGGAGACCAAGACGAAACTTTTGACATCTACGTTTTCTATGTAGTCCAAATATTGACCGAGTTTTAGGGGGGCAAAAATAATAATACAAATAAAAAGATATATGTGAGATAACAAAGGTTGCGCCGACGAAGTCGTGCACACCCAATAAACAGGGCCTTAGGTCCAATGCTTAGCATCCTTAAACATAATGACGGTTGTGTCCTCTTTAGTTGACACTGTAGGAGGATTTCTGAAACCGTCGACAGTTGTTGTGATATCCAAGAGTTCCCCCTTTCCAATTCCTCTGCAAGCTCTCTAAGAAGGCCAAGCGGAGGCAGAGCCGCCAGAGCTAGCGCTGCTAATCTCCCATTCACACCTCTCATCACCATGACGGAGAGGGATATGTGATGGACCACTCTACAACAGGCTGGGAAATCCTTTTGACAAAACTGCAAGGGCTTGCACGTGATCCAGCGTTGGTTTCTGAAGCATGTGAGGCAACATGCATTTGTGAAAGACCAATTTTTCTCCAGTACTGTGAAAATCCTCTAGAGAATGCTTGTGATTACTAGTGGTAACCATCGGGATGTTAAATCATGTTAAGTCCTGCTGAAGGTTTATTTCCGCAAATTAGATTTCACCCAAGTGTTGAAAGCAGTGGATGTTGGTGAACTTGGACACAATATACATTTAATTGCATGATTCTTACACCTAATTTTGTACCACTTCAACATAGGACAAATACACCAATACAGTCAAATGATCTGCTTCACATCATACTATAGGAAAAATCCATATTGACATTTTAAAATCTAAGTTTTCTGGTCCATCTTTAAATGAAATAGTTTGATAGCCATTTTAAATACATTTAATTGAAAATGTGCCATGATGATCAGAACTATAACCACAGCACCATCTTTAACCAAAAATTGTTTCTACAATCATTAGCTTTAGGTTGTTCCCTTCAACTCAACATTTCAAAATCTACATACTGAATTTAATTCATTCATGAAACAAGCACTAAGCTATTTTTGAATGCTAAAGGAACCCTGTCCCTCTAATAGTACAAAACAACAGCCAGCAGTAACCATTAGCATCACTGTTGTCTCCTGTGTATATGTTTAGATTGGATTGTTCTCGTGTAATGGAGCGAAAAGTGGGTCCTAACTTCTGCCCTACTGAGAACCATTAAATAACACAGCTCAATATGACTTCCACTTTACAAGGCATCCATGTTAGGGATATTTAACATCCCCTATTCCCCAGTCTTGGCCATTTGGTTCAAAAACGTCTTCCCTCAGCATTTCTCCCCCTCTTGTCCATTTTTCAAACCTATGGCTTCAATATCTCCCCTGATGGTCCATTGTAAGTGAATACTAACCTAGATGCACCTATAAGTGGTGAAACATGTGCGCTCCATTAGCCTCCAGTGCAAAATGTTAACCTAAACCTTTGTAGCGTAGCAGGCAAATGGCTCTGGAGAGGTCTCCTCAGCTTAAGTATGTCCATGCTCTGCAGTAGTTCTGAAGCAGATGAAACTTCTATCCACTTAGAGTGCTCTTAAAAGTTGAAACCTTGGACTCTATTGTTCTTTGCTCTCAATTAATAAAACATATGCTCCTCTTGTAGGGATTTCGTGAATATTTAATCAGCCATCTTGTTTCCTTTTATCTCCCTTCTCTCTAAAGAAAGATCAAGAAACCTTGCCTAACCATTGACTTTGAATTGCTTTCTTTTATCCACTTCATTTGAAGTAAAGGAAATGTAAACATGCAAGGACAGAGCCACATTATTGGCATTTACTGTCCCACGCCCCCAGTTAAATCTTTTAAAATACCCCCCCATCTTCTCCATTTCAATAGTTTTCACCTCATACCAGTGCTGAGTGCACTTAAGTATGCATGGCAACAGCGAGTTTTGTAATTAGGATTTCATTGCTAACAGCAGTCTAGTGGGTAATGTAAAATAGCAAGATGGAAGTTATAATTCACATTCACAGAAAGGTAGATTATAAAATAAATGTATCACAA
This sequence comes from Mallotus villosus, assembly GCA_903064625.1. Taxonomy (NCBI): domain Eukaryota; kingdom Metazoa; phylum Chordata; class Actinopteri; order Osmeriformes; family Salangidae; genus Mallotus; species Mallotus villosus. The sequence goes on from CAEFZP010000699.1 coordinate 108,709, forward strand.
GTAATAACATAATTCAGTTTCAACCATCTCTAAGAGTATGTGGTTGTTGATAAGGTTGAGCATTTGAAAATTAAATTATCGGTTTCCCTGAATTTGATCAGTCTACAATTCTAATCATGGGAAACTGTAGCATGTTTCTTAAACATTGTAATGAAAATTGTATCATGGGTATGCATAAATCCCCAGAAGACATGCTCTACCGTCAAATGCTTTTATTTAGAAACTGAGCACCAAGTTAAAATCTCTTATTTCAGATGTAATGCGTATCGAGACAATATAGGTGACATTCAGCAGCACTCCACTTCCACTCAGCTACGCTTTACACAACGTTTTGCTGTCATGCTACCTTGCCAGCAACCATCTTAATTGTTTAAAATGTTCTACTGTTCTACTCAAGCACAAACCTTATTTGCGTGCTGTCACTAAACACAAGTAACTGATTAGAATATGATTGGATTACTGCAATTGAGCAATCCAAGGTATTACAGTTCTGAGTAATAAATAGTAAAAACATTTTTTACTATGTTATGGGGGGAAGCGACAGTGAGGACTAACCAAACTGCCTTACTTTACATCTCACACCCACTCAACCGTTTAAGGGTGGTCTAAATGTACATATGGGGGTCAGATGGCTGAGCTGTTAGGGAATCGGGTCCTGGCCGTGCCAAATGACGTTGTGTCCTTGGGCAAGGCACTTCATCCTACTTGCCTCGGGGGAATGTCCCTGTACTTACTGTAAGTCACCCTGGATAAGAGCCTCTGCTAAATGACTACATGTAAATATGTATGTTACTTACCATGTGTAACATACCTATAGTGCCTAGTGTAAATAGCTGTTCTTTTCAAATACAGTGGACAGTATTAACCATATTGTCCCTGTTCTCTCAGGCCAAATAACCCCACTTAGAGCTCAAATCCCATTGCCATTATGACATCCAATTAACTTAGCTCCTCTTGTGGGGAACTCAATTACAGCCTTTTGGGCATACTGAATCTGGGGCAAAATAAACAGTTTTTTTCTCTTCTGTTTCTTCTTGTTCTGTATCTCACTGTTTGGACCACTTAGCCATTTGTCTCTCCCTGCCAGATTGACAAATAATTCACCAGCCAAACTTTTAGGGGGCATTGGCAAATCGTTTGGTAAGATCTTTAATTAGCCATCAGAGAGGAGTCAAAGGAATCCTCCTTGGTGTCCATGTCGGCCTTGATCCACTCTCTTTGGATTATTCCTTGCACACTCCAATCCAGGATATTTTATTGTGTCTGATAGATGAACAGATGTCTGGTCTGACCCAACTGTTTCGTTTTTGCAACACATGGCCAAAATATTTATTGGGGCAAAGGGGTGCTATGTCTCAGAGAAATCTTGGCTCTCCACTTGTATCCAAACCATTGCTCCCGAAAAAATGCTCCCGAAAAAATATATTTTTTAGTTTCATGATGCACCAATAGCCTTTTCTTTCTTTCTGAACAGTACAAAGACAAAATTATGAAGATCAACTCAACTGGTAAATCCATGAGCAGTCAACTCTCTGCAGTATACTCTTGCAGTTAATGAGAATTTAAATGAGAGGAATATAATTAGAATTCCATCTTATACTCAACTCAATCACATTCGACTGGCTAGCAAAGATGTAAACTTTAACTTAATCTAAGCAAATTTGGGTTTTAAGTCACCCCATATGGAGATCTAGGCGAATCCCATTGTCTCTAATCCGTGGCTATGGAAACTGACAGTGAAGGTATGCAGGAGTTAGGGTCCTACTCTATAGCCCCCACTTGTCAGCATTATGGTAGTTTGGCAGGCAGATGCAGTGTCCATCACCATGGGAACAAGAGAACTAAGCGCTGCATTTGTGTGAAACAAAGATATTACTTTTCTTCCACCCAAGAGCTCTGAGGCATTTTGGTGAGAATCTTCCACACAAATTCGACTTGAAACCAGGCTTGACACTGGAAATTGTTCCAATGCAATAGACAAATATTCACATGGAAAGAATAACCTGAGCAGAAATGCAGAAACTAATCAAATAAACATATTCCAGTGTGACTATTGGTTTTACTAACCTGGGGCGTTACATAAAAATACCTAGTCTTAGACTTAAATTTAACTTTATTACATTTAATTAATGAATCCGACTTGCAATAGACACTTAAATATACCTGTTGCATAAAGCTTCCTAATGAGTGACTAATGAAATGCTGTGTTACTTATTATTTGTTGATGATGATGATGATGTCCTTTATTAGTCCCACAATGGGGAAATTTGAGGGTTTCACAGCAGCAGCGCAGGCACAGCAAGAGCAAAAAGAAAGAGCAAAACAACCCAGTAAGAAACAAAACAACAATAATAAACAAAACAGAAAGGTCAAACAGTAAATAATAAATAAACAAATAAATAGTAAATAGTAGCACCACTTAACGATACAAATTAAATGATTAGATAATTAAATTAAATAATTCAACAAATTTGAATTTTGTTGTGTGTTGTGTGTTCAAGTTGGGTTGGATCACAGCTGGTTGTATAGTCTGACAGCAGCAGGAAGGAAGGACCTTCGGTACCTCTCCCTCACACACCGGGGATGAATCAACCGGTGGCTGAAGGAGCTGTTTAGAGCTCCCAGGGTGTCCCGCATGGGGTGGGAGGAGCTGACCATCAGGGAGCATAGCTTAGTAACCATCCTCCTTTCTCCTACCACCTCCACCGTATCCAGTGGACACCCCAGCACACTGCTGGCCTTCCTGATGAGCTTGTTAAGTCTCTTCCTGTCGGCTGTCGAGATGCTGCTGTCCCAGCAGGCCACTCCAAAGAAGATGGCTGATGCCACCACCGAGTCGAAGAAGGTCCTCAGGAGTGCTCCCTGCACACCAAAAGACCTCAGACTCCTCAGCGGCTAGAGTCTGCTCTGTCCCTTCTTGTAAATAGTCTGTGTGTGATCAGTCCAGTTTATTGTTTAGGTGAACACCCAGGTACTTATAGGATCTCACGTTGTCAATGTCCGTTCCCTGGATGTTCACTGGTGTCGGAGGAGAGTGTTTACTCCGGCGGAAGTCCACCACCAGCTCCTTGGTTTTTCCAGAGTTGATCTGGAGGCAGTTCCGCTGGCACCATGTTATGAAGTCCTGGTTCAGTTCTCTTTACTCCCTGTCATCACTGGCGGAAATGAGGCAGACGATTGCAGAGTCATCAGAGAATTTTTGCAGGTAGCAGTTAGTGGAGTTGTATGAGAAGTCTGAGGTGTAGATGGTGAAGAGGAATGGAACTAGAATGGTTCCTTGTGGGGCACCCGTGCTGCAGGACACCAGGTCAGACTCACACCCCTGTATCCGCACATACTGTGGGCGGTTGGTGAGGTAGTCCAGGATCCATGCGGTGAGGTGGAGGTCCACTCCGGACTGCTCCAGCTTGTCCCTCAGAAGTAGAGGCTGGATGCTGTTGAAGGCACTGGAGAAATCGAAGAACATGATCCTCACAGTGCTTCCCGCCTTTTCCAGGTGAGAAAGGCATCTGTGTAGCAGGTAGATGACAGAGTCGTCCACCCCGATGCCAGACTGGTAGGCGAACTGGAGCGGGTCCAAAGATGAGCTCACCAGGGGGCGGAGATGTACAAGTACCAGTGTTTATAGTAGTTACATGGACATGGTTGATGACGGGAAAAAAAATGTTGGTTAAAACATCTTTCTTTTACCAAAATGATCAGATTTCTTACATTTTACCAAATAATTGTATAATTTATCGTTTTAGATAAATAAACCTCATTCTCTTATCAGACCGATAACATTAACACTAAAAATATACATTTATCAGCCGATACTGATATGTCCGCCGATATATCGTGCATCCCTAGTTTTATGTAATGTTTGCGGAAAAGCAGACCCCAGTAGAAATTCTGAGTTGATGTACTAACAGATCGTTGGCATAGCAACAAAGCTCTTACAGCAGGCTTAGCCAGGGTTTGCTACCGTAAATTAAGTCAGTCTTACATTACATTACATTTAGCAGACGCTCTTATCCAGAGCGACTTACAGTAAGTACAGGGACATTCCCCCCGAGGCAAGTAGGGTGAAGTGCCTTGCCCAAGGACACAACTTCATTTTGGCACGGCAGAGATTCGAACGGGTAACCTTCCGATTACTAGCCCGACTCCCTAACCGCTCAGCCACCTGACTCCCACCTGTCTTACTATTTATGCAAAATACATTTTTATTCGAATAGTCTAACCTGACAAAACAAGGTCAAGTCTTAAACTAAGTTTAGTAGAAAAGTTTCTTAGCTGAAGAGTTTCCTCCTAAAACCTATTCCAAAAGCTTCTGAGACAGACATTGAATGAATGTCCAGGTCGCAGTTGTAAATGAGAACTTGTTCTCAACTAGCCTACCTGGCTAAATAAAGGTAAAATAAAAAAATAAATAAAAAAAAACTTAACTAAGGAATGGGCAGAAATCTGAGGATAAGAGAAAGGGCAGGATTGACCTTGTTGCTATGGATGATGTCAACAAGCTTACTAATTATGCCAACAGTAATTGGTCACACACATTGTCGATTTGTAGAGGTACTTAGGCGGATAAGTGCTCTATAGAACATGTACATTGAAGTCTTAAATAGTTTGAGACTTATCGAGCACTGTGTTCGTGTGCAAGATGTACAGGTAGTGGGGGGGGCTTGTTTTCTGTTGGAATGTCCTAACTGGACGCTGCGCGGCGCGACGCAGCGCGTCGTTTTGACTGAGCTTTTTGTCGGACGCCCTGTTCCTATTTATTTTAGTCGCTCGCGTCGAAAGCTGAACATGGACGATGAACGTCTCATAAGTTTAGCACAGCTGTTTGTTTACGTGACGTAACAGAAGTGCATATTTTACGCGTTCAGTGTGGACAGAGAGTGTCGGATGCGACGCGGCAGTTGGACGCTCGCATCCAGTTAGGACACGGTGTAACAAAGCTAGCAACCGTCGCTTTGCCTAACATTATGATTTTGCTAGGTTTGCACAGGTGCTGGACAGCCGGTGTTATCTTACTGGTTTCCAGACTACCTGGTTTCCGTAAGCATGCGAGCTGTGCGTTCACCTAACGCTAACAGCAGCAGCTGCCGTTGGCCTCTATCACTAGAATCGTCACAAATTCACACAACATTCAACATTATTGACGATTTTCAAGTCGCATCTCATATTTGCTGCTTTAGGCTAATAAAATAAAACAGTTGCAAGCTGGCATGAAGTGGGATTCGGTCGCGCTAGAGTAACACACATGATTGTTGGTCCGTTACTATTCAATGGGAGCTATTCAGGCTCATGGATGAAAGGAGCTTATAGTCACAAATGGATTGGCTCTCAGGCAACATTTTGAGTGGCCTGGGTTCATCGATAACAACTGGTTATCGTGGGCACACCATAAAATACCCGAAAAACATTTAAGACTTTGTGGTCATGTCTATGTTCAGTAGAGCACGTATCCACCCAACCTCTACAAAATCTACAATGGGTGCCAAAATAATATATCCTGACAAGCCATGCTGATCAATTTGATCAGGCCAGCATGCGATCTCTGACACAATAGGTGCGTTCGACATGGACTGCGGCTGCATGAAACGACCGGCGAGAGTAGCCACTTGCAGTCGGGGAGGAGTTGAAAACGGCTCTGTGAAGTTGGACATTCCAGCTTCTCGTGGTTTGCTGCGTTGATGTCAGTCATGGCCGATCAAGCGCTGTTTGTTTACGTTACTTTATTTATAATTGAACTTTAAATACTTTTATAATTAAACGTCTTTCCGTTAGTAGAAGAGGTGGCCCAAAACCCTTTCTTCAACAAATGTTTTATTCAATCAAATTGTTTGGTCTGGATTTAAGCATTGGCGAAACTGAAGGTGTCAGAATAATTACAAAACAAGGTTGTCGTGTGTGAGTCTGGCCAATCATGAAATAGCTGTGTCGTCATTTGAAGCCGTGCAGTTGCTCTTGAGAAAATGCGCTCGGCTACACAGCCGGCAGTTCTCGAATCGGTACTTTGATGGCTACGTCACAGTGACCTCGCTTCATGCAGCGCTGCAGCTGGCTGCAGGCGGCTGACTTGAAACAGTGAATTGTGGTTAGACTTTTCGTCCGACTTGAGACGGCGCCGAGGCTAGGTCACTGTGACGTAGCCATCAAAGTACCGTGAGATCGATTCGAGAACTGCCGGCTGTGTAGACGAGCGCATTTTCTCAAGAGCAACTGCACGGCTTCAAATGACGACACAGCTATTTCATGATTGGCCAGACTCACACACGACAACTTTGACGCTTGTTTTGTAATTATTCTGACACCTTCAGTTTCGCCAATGCTCAAATCCGGACCAAACAATTTGATTGACTAAAACATTTGTTGAAGAAAGGGTTTTGGGCCACCTCTTCTACTAACGGAAAGACTAAGTTTAATTATAAATAAAGTAACGTAAGCAAACAGCGCTTGATCGGCCATGACTGACATCAACGCAGCAAACCACGAGAAGCTGGAATGTCCAACTTCACAGAGCCGTTTTCAACTCCGAAAACATTCACACAGCCGAAGTCCATGTCGAACGCACCTAATGTCTTCCGTCTAAAATCTTCCGAATCTAGGTTTCACTATCTGCCTTCGATCTTGTGCAGCTGCGTTGGTCTGAAGATAACCACACCCCTCTCATTTGCATGTGAGAATGGAAATAAATACAGCACAGAAGTAAATGTGGTGCTCGGAAATAAAAAGTCTAAAAAAATAAATAAATGTGGCGAAATAAAAGTCCCATTGTTGTGAGAATGGAAATAAATACAGCACAGAAGTAAATGTGGTGCTCGGAAATAAAAAGTCTAAAAAAATAAATAAATGTGGCGAAATAAAAGTCCCATTGTTGTTTTTTCAAAAATGTCATTTTGAAATAAATGTATTTATTTATTGATGTAGGTAAATGGATTCAGCTATATAATAATATGATGCTATATTTCTATATTTATTTATTTATTTTCAGGGTTTATTTCACAGCCATATTTATTTATTTATGTATTTATATACAGATCTATTTATTTATTTAATTGTGACAAACTCTGCGTTCCATATAAATATAGCCTATATTCACCAATGTCATGTGAAAGAGAAAGACAAAATTTTTAAAATAACAAAAGTACAACAGCAGCCTATTTGTGTGGCGTCCTGCGGAAACCCGTCGGATGTATCTCGTTGTTATGATCAGTGACCTATGCACTTTTGTAAAGCTCTCTCTTGGAAGTCGCTTTCGATAAAAGCGTCTGCTAAATGAATAAATGTAAATGTAATGGATGTCAGGGTCGCTCATTGTTGGCTATAATCCATAAAAGATCGAAAATAGTTTCCTGTCAAAATTGAGATTTTTTATGTTTTCTATAGTTGACACCCTAAACTTCATTGTAATGTACATAAAGTATATCATTACTTATGAAAAACTGTTAATTTCAACGTTTTTAGCTAGCAACATTTCCAAGCCATGTCAAATCTAATGCTCAGTTTGCTTGCTCTTTTGAGTGCTGCAGCAGCCCCAAACAACTGATCAATGAAGTCAGGCTGTTAAACCTAAAAATTACTTGCTGAGAAGGTATTAATGTAGCCTATACTGACATTTACATTCACAACTTGATTACGAACAAAAGAATTTCCTTTCCATATTCGCCACAGAATTATAATGAAACGGAGTGGAATCTTTTATTGCAATTTTCTCCTTCATCACTTTTTGACACAGGTCAACTTTAAAATGATGTAACTTTAGTTGTGATAAAGATACTTGTGAGTTGATGTGTGTGTGAGTTGATGTGTGTGTGTTTCCCATAAAGTTGAATCTTGCATTTCTTGTTGCTTGTGAAATCATTCATCAACTTTATGCAGACAACCTTTCGGTCAATGGACTCATTAGTGTTCCCAGTGGACTGGGTCTATCCATTGCATTCTCTTTCCTTGCTCATTAAGCAGTCTTCAAAGTGAAATCAATCCTATTTTGCCTGTGTGGGGGTGTGTGTTCTCCTTTGTTTTGGAGTTGTGGTGAGGCAGTAGACGTACACCTCTAAAGCCAATAAAGTTAAGAAATTGAGTGCAAATCATGCTGATTCCACAGTTGATTGTTTTAAATTACAATATGTTTGTGGCTCATTAGTCCAAATTATGGCTGCAGACGTCTAGTAGACGCCAATGTATTGACTGAATCACTACAAATCTTTCAAGCGTATCACAGAGACGGAAAACTAGCATTTGGCCTCTCCAACATTTCCGTATGTTAGACTTACAACCACAACTTTACCTTGTTTAAAGTTCATGTATTTACCTGCTGCTGGGAGTGTACTCTACTCCCACCTGTAACTATACATATTTCCATTAAACAGAGCAGGTGTAAAATTCCTATTTCTCCATGCTACAATATGCTCTCTGTGCCTGATTGTTCTGTGAATATATCCTCTATTCAGTAGCACTTAACATTAACAAGCAGAAAACAGCACGTATCAATATACTACTTCTTGTCATACCTGCAAATGTGTCCATGCTCTGAATGTTGTATTTTGAGAACCTGTTTTATCACTGGCCGCTTAGGGACTGCACCCAGGAAATTGTTTCATGTTGCACTTAAATGACAACATTAATTTTGCTACACTTTAATATGCTCTATTGTAGTTGAGATGTTTTTGTTCACCGTGCCTGTTGGCCCAAAAGTGGTTACTTAGTACTTGGTTAACTAGTGAATACAGGCACAGGCAATATTTGTCATGGTATAATATTTGGTAGCTAAGAGAAAAGGCAGTTACGTATTATTGACCTACATTTAGCTTTATTGTCTTTCACACGATGGTTGCAGTATAATGTCTGGTTGTTGTGATATTTTAATTCTCTACAGTGCGTACCCCTGAATACTGTATTTTATGTAAAATTGTGTGCATATTTTAAGCCTGAATGCAAATAGTAATTAGTGTCAGTGGTGGGATTATTAATCTTTTTTTGTTGGCTCCCAGTAATTTTTGTGGCATCTCATGCAGAGTTCTGCTTGCCTGCAATGGTGCCTGTTGTTTCTGATGGGTTTTTGTCAGCACACTCAATTATGAAATGGCTTCCATGATCAGAAAGCAAATGTGCATCACATCCTCAACATTTCAGCATTTTTTATTTATTATTTTGCAGTTGATCTGAGTCTTTAAAGCATGTACGACTACCATTAGATATCTCCCAAATTGACTGGCTATGCTAATGTTTCGCCTATTGTTTGTAATGATCCATGAAAATTTAAAAAAAGCATGTGCCGTTTAAGAAGTTGGGCAAAAATATGCCTGTCCATCAGTGCTACATTAATATTTGTATTTATTACATTAGTGTTTTCATCCACATTAGTTTTTTCCACTTAATAGGGCCTACTTTGTGTGGCAGTCAGTGTTAATTTAATAATCAACTGTATTTGAAGATTACTTATTTGCATACTGTATCGACTGTGTCTGTTCTGGTCTTACCAGATATCAAATAAGGAAAGCAGGAAATTGTCATTTAGTAATGGGCTCACAACATGAAGGTGCTTTCACGTTTTCCTTGATGGTCCAAAATATTTAACTAGGCCTCAAATAGTATTTTCGGTGTGTTTGATTTAGAAAATGTGTTTGGGACAGAATGGCTTTCCTCAATACACGTTATACACTTCCCTAAGTGAATGAGGGAAGTCAATAAAATGTTCAGACTTATTTCAAAATTAATACTTCAAAATCGATATTCTTTGCAATGTAAAAAGGGGAAATGCTCTTAGACATAGAATCGATAAGAATACACAGACGACTGAGACATTTAGTGGTGCGGTGAAGAGGCTGCCATCGGCTCATGCTTGACTAACAATCTCCACCTGTCCTTGAAGCGGCATTTATTCACTTCCCTGACTTGCCCTCCAACCCATTTTTCTGCATATTTTAACCTAGCGGCTGCTTGGATCATAACTCCCAGTGTCTATATTTTCCCTGACTTTGGCAGGCTGTTTTATATCTGAGAGCGTGTCCTTTGTAATGGCTACATCAAGAAACTAAATGTCTTACTTAGCACTATAGAATTAAGTATGTTAACACTAATGGAATTAAATTAATTTAAGAGTAAAAAAAAAGATATGCTATCTGTAGTTTGTACCATGATATGTTATTCTTCCTTATTTATTTTCAGTATCAAAATGGTGATCCGACATTTTCATTAATCCCCATCAGAGAAGAACGATCTGATAGATGGAAAGAGCCCTGAGGAGATACTTATACAGTAGACACACACACACACATCAGATGTGTATCATGTTACAAGGCACAACTGAGTAGGAACTCACTCAATTTAGCCCTGAGGTTTTAATAGGAAGGCCAATGGAAGAAAGATGGAGGCTATAGAGTTTCACACTAGCAGCCCCATCTGCTCCCCTCCTTAACTGACACCATCTCACACACTCGCACACCCACTCACACACTTTGTGTTAGTGAACAGTAAAGAAAGCAGCAAACAGAGCACCCCAATGCTTCAGGGGCCATATATTAAGCCTCCAGTCAGACAAGCATGGCTCGAGCATTGGAGCATTGTCGGTTGTGCGATCTATATGAGGTCAACCGGATGTGTGCATTACAGCTCTTTAGAAAGCCACAAGGAGGTTTCTAATACGGTCTCTTAATGGAAGGACGGCACGCGGAACTGAACTGATCAAACCGGAGAGCTCAAGAGACACTTTATTGCCCTCTCCCACCATATGGCCAGCGTCTGCCACATCAAACTGCGGTCCGACCTCCGTCATAAGTCACACCTTAGATCCTAGACAGACGCCCAGCAATAGCTATGATCTGACCTGCAGACTCGTAGGCAAACGAGAACTGGATCGAGATCCTGTAGGAAAAACCCACAGACAGTCTTAAGATGACAACCGGTTTCGAGCTGATCTTACTTCAATGGAAAAATGAGCTTAATGGTGCTGTGGAATGCCAGAAGGAGCCACTGAATCTAGCCATCCTCTTGCCGAGTGGTGTTCATTGGAGGAACCCCTTCACACACCCATCCAAGGGTTCCTCCTCCACTGGTTTATTGTCGAGATTCCAGAAAATTGTGACTGGAGGGGAGAGACCGATCACAATACACCCCCCTCCCCCATGGGCCCCTATTCTCATGGATTTCTCAAGGGCCTGTGGCCAAACTAAGAGAAGAGCAGGAGGAGGAGGAGAGAGGGAGAGCTAATTCGTCAATGATCTTTACCTAACCCCCCTCCCCCCCTCCTCTTCTCTCTTTCTCTCTCTCTCCCGCTCACTTTCTCACTCACTTGCCTGAAGGCATTCAAGTAATACATCCCTCCCCCAACCTTACACCCACCCCCCATCGCACATTCACTCACACACACAACCCCACTGACTGGCTCCGTCTCACACACGCACGCACACACACACACAAACACACACACACAGAGAGAGAGTCTGTCTCAACACGTCCAGAGGGAGAGCATGAATCGAGCTGTAGTGTTATTCTGTTCAGAGAGTGTGTGTGTGGTGTTAGGAGAGTACTTTGAGTTATGTTGTGGGCCTGAGTTCTCACTGGGTGATAAAACGGTGATTATAGACTGAGGCGTTCAGACTAGGTTTTGCAAGACGGGGCGGTGTCAGGGCTTTGTCTATCCTACAACAGAGCCATACCACTCGTCAAGCCAGGAAGATCGGTGTCTACCAGTGACTGCTGAGGATTTGAGCTAGCCAGCCACCGAGTGGATTGAAAGAGCCACTGTTGGGTCTGCTCTCTGGACCAGTATCTGCACCAGAAGGAGTTTAACATCAGCAGTTAAAGTGGATTGCTTGTTGCCATGTGCCCTACAATTTGAGCAAGTTAACTTCTAGAGATTATTTTTTTCTACAGCTCATACTGGGGATTTTGTTTTCTCTTTTTTGCACCAAGAAATTTAAGGATTTGTAAACTTCACAGGCTGTCATCTTGTGACTTTTTTCTGGAATAGATGTATATATTTTTTGTGTGTTAAGTTTTTTAAATGATATAAGTCAATGTGAAGCCGTTTGGAATATGGGAGTTTTAACGTTGGATTTAGGCTGTGTGGGAACACAAAGCCACTTTTGTGCTCAGTTTTTGGTCATTTTGATAAGTATGTAACACCAATGCTGTTTTCTGTTTGACTGAGCCCTATGCTGAACATATTGTATGTAATGCTTTGGGGGGTGTTTAGTCTAATTTATTTTGTTTCCCAGAGCTTGTTCTTACATATATTTTTTGGGGGAGGGACCAGAGTTTCTTTTCCCAAGATGTCTAGAATAATAATGTGCCTATCCAAGCAAATGTTCTATACTCACTTATTTAGGGGCTCAATCAGAATGTTTGTGTGTCTACCATTCATTAGCCTTGCTGGTCATTCCTAGTAAGATAATTGGTGTGGTATCGAACATGGGGAACAATCGTTAATTTTCATTTTGTGTGCTTGCGTGATAAAGATCCGTGCCTAGCCATCCTGATAACGTGTACTACACAATTCATTGGACAACCTTCTTGCAAGTCACTTGACATATATCGCCCCATTATCAGATGATTAGTGTGTATTGACCTTTTCAGCTCACACCCTTCCCTTGCTGAGTGAACATAGGCAACCTTTGTGACCTCGCTCCATATGTCGCTTTCCCTGTCTCGCTCTGTCTCTCTTTCTGCCTGTCCTCACCCATATTCAAACTCACTCTGACTATTTCCGGTTTATGAAGCAACAGCATTAAACTCTTCTCTTTCATCTTCTCTCTCTTCTTTGCAGTATTTGCAGGTAAACTCTCACCGACCAGCTCTGATGCCCTGCTCAGTGTTCCGGTGGTCTCAACCTCTCCCACCCCACCAGACGTCTACCTGCCTGCTAACTTCAAGCTTTCCAACGCCCAGCTGGCATTCTTTCTTCGCGAGGCCAAGTCTTCGGGGCAGCCCGGTGGCAGCAGTGGTGGCGGCCCTGGTGTCGGACACCCCCTGCAGCGCTCTGAGAGTTTTGTCGTTTTCCAGACCAAGGAACTTCCGGCAGTCAACATCACATTCGGGCCTTTTACTCAGGACCAGACCCTGTCCAAGGAGCTCCTCCAGCCAGCCAGTTCTCTGGACATTCCCGGGCGGCTGACAGTCAACTGGAAGGTACGGGCGTTCATCGTCCAGTCTCGGGTGTTTTCCAGCAACCCCACTGTCCAGGTGCTGTTCTACATTGCCGGACGTGACTGGGACGACTTCAAGGTTCAAGACAAGCTGCCTTGCGTTAGACTCCATGCCTTCAGGGACGTCCGGGAAATAAAAACCTCCTGCCGGCTCAAGTGGAACCTGGCCCAGTGTCTAGCCCAGCTGGAACTTCCCCCTACCTGGTTCAACACCAATGTGGCACCCCTGGGCCGGAGAAAAGGCTCCAGTGACGGGCTGGACTCCCTTACTAGCGAGACCCTGCAGGCGGAGCTGTACTACACCCTCCACGAACCGGATGGAACAGGGGAGTGCGGGGAGAGCTCCGGGCGGCGGGGGGGTTCAAGGGCTGAGCCCTTCACCCAGCATCCTCTCCTCCGCATCGGCAGCATCAGCCTGTACCAGTCGAACCAGGAGCAGCAAGTGGTGGACAAGCAGCTGGACAAGAACATGTTCCTCAGGCTGCCAGAGAAGCCCCTCAAGCCTGGGGAGACACTCAGCATCCTCCTCTTCCTGGTGCCCAACTCCACCGTGGAGCTGTTCACCCTCAAGTAAGTCGGCTTCTTCCGCCTAGCATTTCCATGTGCCATACGTCTCTCTTATGTAAGCCTTATTCGTGCATCGCTGACACATTAGGTACATACGGTTGAGTTTGTAAACGTCTGATGTTCACATATTTCATCCTCCTCATTTGTTTCTGTTCATAGACTGGAAATGTGTAATTATACCATAGGTATGTGGAGAGAAGGGGAAGTTGAGTGGAAGTTACATCTTAACGTATTAAACAAGAAATGTTTTTCTTACATGAGCATGGGAGCTCAGAGCAATGAATCATCAGAGAAACAGTAATGCTGCACCATGGGTGACTGGGAGGTCTGTTTTTGTTGTGTTCTGTATAAAACACAGTATACAACCATCTTTTATGAACACATATTCCACAAACACGTATTCCAAGACAACCTCGCAATTTACGCATAACACTGTGGGGGCCTTATTTGATGTCCTAGCTGTATTATTGATTCCTGCATAGTCCAGAAAATGAAAGAACTACATCATGTCAATCTTTTCAAATCTCATTTGAGCTAGGCCTTTGAGGAGATGAGACTAGAACTAAGTCTCTCGACAGAACCAGCATAATGGGTATTAATTGACATCTGTTCAAATTAAATTCTTTACAAGCTGACCCACTTTTTGTCGAATTAGAGCTTAGAGGATACAAGAGAATACATTCCCTAGCCTCTACATTTCTCACTTGTATTCTGCTTTTGTCAACTTAATGGGAAGGGTTCGAGATCCAGAACGACAAATGATTCTTTAAATTTAGACAAGGCATTTTTTCCTGCCATCCTGGAGATAGTAAAAAGAGAGCCGATATCCACTGGTTTCCGAGGCATGACGGTGAAACGGTTCGTAAACACGGCACCTCCTTAATCGTAATGGAAAGTCTCAGACTTCAATTTAAGGATTCACTGTGAATTAATTAGGCTCCAATAACTCATTAATCCCCAACTGGAAAGACACTGCTACGATTTATGCAGGCAAGGATAGTTCATTAGTGTTATCTCTCAGTTCAACGTAAAAGACTGCAGCCTCATGGAGGGCAAACGCTCGTACAAACTGTATTGATGTGTGTCTGTGTTTGTCCGTTTGCTCTTGTGTGGGGTAGTAAAGTACTGTTAGGAGTGTTAGGAATGGATAATAGCATTTTTATGATTGTTGCAAAAAAATCACATGGTCAAGGCCGCAGTAAACTTATATGTGGCTTGGGACCTGACAATTTTCATAAAGTTGATGAGAAGGAACTATCCCATACAATTGTCTTCACACCATCCAAGCAATGTATTCACCTAGGGAAACAATCTCTCAGAAATCTACAGGCCAATCTCTATTTCTCCCTGTTCAGTCTTTCTCTAACCAGCACTGGCGAATCACCCAGTTCTCAGTGGTACTGGCTTAAACTCATTAGAAATTGCTGTTACGGAACTATTTCAGTCAGAATTAATTATATGACAACCGTTAGTTTGAAGATGGCTTCCAGAAATACTTACTTCAGGAACATAGTGTGTTAATTGTTACCTAGTCTAGGATACAGTATCTGTGATTTCAAATCTAGTCCAGTGTCCACCGCTGTGGCCCATCACAGTTGCTGGTCTCTTGAAGACAGCAGGAAGTGCGGGTTAAAAAGAAAATTGAGGGTAAAGGAGGACATCTGAGGGCCCTCGGCCAGTTGTCGGCAATGGGATGAAATGAACCTCACTAGGAGCCAACTGTTGAGGTGTCCCCCCATATAGAGAAGATGATTAAAGATGTAATAAAGAAAGTCTTTAAATATGAATCAAACCCCAAGAGACACAGCACCTCCCCCCCTCCAGTTGTCTTCTTCCATCTCCTTTTTATTTCTCTTGCCTTTGAAGGTCTCGTCTGTCACTGCAGAGTATCTCATATAAGAAAGTGGAAGGAAGGGAGTTGTGGAAACTTCAGGAAATTCACGTGCTGTTGTAGCAAACACGTGTGTATATGTTTTTCTTTTTTTTGCAGATTGGAGTTTCATGTTCTGTTGCCATGGTAATGTGAAGCTCCACACTGCAGTTTTAATCCATCTTGTCTGTGATGCTTGTCATCGTACAGGGGAGATATGTCTAATGACTCATATATGCGGAATATACTTCTGCGGAAGTGTCACATTTATAAGGTTTTGAATATACGGCATATTGGAGTTACTACAATTAATTGTTTTAACCCTACTCCTATATCAATGAAAAATATGTATCACCCCTAGTAGCAATTCAGAGACTCTCTGAGTTGGAGGTGAAGAGTTAGCTAAAGAGAAAGTGACTCATAAAAGAATTGGGTTACGGCACTTTCTAGTAACATGACAACTTCCTGACCCCAGCCTCTCTTTCTTGCTTTCCGCCTCACATACGCCTTGCGTCAGCCTCAGTGTCTCGGACAAAAAACTTCCTTATGACTTACCCCTGACTGAGCACAATCAGATCAAGTGACTCACGAGAAGCCATCCACCCACGGGGCAGTATTGGACAACACAGAGAAAGACAGTGGTCAAAGTGGACACAGCCTTGTCACGCCCCTCGCATCTTCCCTTTTCTAGAAAATAGTTTATTGACCTCCCTCACCGACTGAGTTTCCCACGATGTGATCCCACCTTTGCAGGTAGCATTGTTAGAAAATACTTGAAGTGATTGGGCTGTCTTTCTATCTCTTTCAAGCACAAGATGATTTAGTTATTTACAGCCAGGAAAAAGCGTTGTCAAGAAAGCTATTTGCCGTTGCACAGTGGAAGCACATATCCAATTCCTTGGGGCCTTGAAGACATAAACATTATAAGCGAGATGTATGTGGCAGATGTTAAATAGATTGGCCACATATTTGAATTTGGGTTTATATTATAGGAACATCAGTGTGTGCTGCAGCTCTTAATGCAGGTCAAACCCAAACCAGGCTTTTAGCCCTGAGGTAAGTTTTTGTCTTAAAACGCCACTCCAGGATTTAGAGCTTTTAGCTTCTTTTGAATAATTATTTACAGTGTAATAGGATACAGATGATTCAGATTTTATTTAGGTCACTTTGAAAAATATGCATGTGCCAGTGGCAAGTATGGGACCCAGTCACTTTGAATAATTTGCATAGCCATTGGCAAGTATGTGAGATGGGTGAACGTAAGTTAAACGTTGACAGCTCATGGACATTGTAGGGTCAGAAGGACTTCCTTCCAATCACAGAGCTGCATTCAGCCAAATGAATGTGGTGAAGGAGCCAAGGTCACATTTGTACTTAACTGACCTTTTTATTTTTCCTTTAACCTTGCTCTTTCAATTTCTACCTTAATGGGGTAATTACCATATAGGTTATTGTCATGCTCTGGTAATTGAGAGAATAAGATGACATGATTTTAGATTGACCGTGTGGGCGTGCAAGCACACGTGGGTTGTGGGTCTCACAGATATTCATGTTCAGAAAAGGTGATGGTTATTCTTGATTTTCAAGTAATCTTCAACAGAGCAAAACCACTGTTACTCCACGACGGATGAGATCATGTTTAACTCCAGCATGGAGACGAACAACACGATCCACTTATCTGGGCCTGTCTGCTCGGAACAGGCAGACGTCTATCCTCTGAGGGGTTTAGCATTACCGAAAATTAGTCGTACAGTATTACTCAGTCAACGTCAATTTCTGTCTTTCTTTATTAGATCTCTTCTATTAGATCTCCACGAAGGAGCCTTCCTCCCTTTACTCGGCCCTCCCTCCTCCTACCTTTGTGTATCCCGCTATTTCTGGTTACCCCCAGCTCTGGAGAAGTTTAAGCAAGGCTTAGATAAGAGCGTCCCTTAACCTGTACCCCGCTCTCTCATCTTGTCACAGACAGAAATTGGTCAGGCTTTTTTCCTATTTCTTTCTATCTTTTTCTGTCTTTTCTTTCTTTTTTACACCACACTTTTCACAGAAACTCCAGAAAGCTGTCTTTTTCAGAAATAATGAACACAGTCGTGCCCACAGGAGCATTTGCACTACCTGATACAGTTTCAAAGAGCGACTGGGAAGTTGTTGCTTTTCTTTGATCCTAATGATGCGTAAAAGCCACAGGTTAAGTCTTTGACAGCTACAGGTAAAGCATGAGGTTCTAGGAAAATGTATCTAACCCCAGTTACCTATTGAAACTGTATCTAGAATTGTCAGTTTACAGAATGTCATTAATGTTGTACATTGCACATGCTGCTTGTATGTGGCGGGTCTTCAAACCTAATGTAAACAAATAACATTAAAATCTGAATGTTTCTCCTATTCTTGAATCAAACCAACAAGGTAATTACACATACCAGAAAACTTTTAATTGAGTCCTCCTTCGGTCAGCAATGTGAGGTGATTTGAGTTAATTGTTTTACAGTGGGATTATCAGAGTACTGTGAGTTTACCAGAAGTCCTCTCCAATACGCATTCCACATTCCAGAAAGCGGGTTTAGTGAAATGGGTTGCAGTTTGTACAACTCCTTTACTGGTAACTGGGAATACATGAGATGACATTAAATTCCACAGTTCCACATGCAGAATTAACCTGCCATTAAATGAACATCTCATTGTGTGTTAGCTATGCCCCCCCCGCCTTACCTGTTTGTAGTATGTTTTTATATACTTTTCATTCATTTCATTCAAATGTATGCATTGACTCGGCCAGCAATTGTCTCCCATACTAATTGTCTCTCCTACGCTGCTACAATTATATTGCTTTTATCCGGAATATGTGCTCACATTTACTATAAACACGTATTAACACTTCTATCTGAAGTGAAGTTGGACAATGTTTTTTGTCGCCATGGTGGATCCTACGATTGGAGTTTCATTGATGTTGGATTTTAATAGTTCTGATGCTGGCGCTTAACTCAGAGTGGACGTACGATTTAACTAATTTAAATAATCTTTCTGGAACCGAAAGAGTATCCCATTTTAGGGTAAATCAACTCAGAGTTCAGGGTTAGGTTCACAGTTTGTTGAACCTGTTTTCTGGAATACCCCCCAGGTCGTTGTGATGTAAACATTGACGTTAAATTATATAGGCAGCAGTAAACCAACCCCGGTCTAAAGACTGCTGGGCTACTCGTCATATTCTGTGCTGCTGAACAGTGGAACAGTTCTGCTCCATGCCTGGCTGATCACATTAGCAGTTACTCACAATCATGAGGTATGAAAGGAAACAAATACATAAATAAGTTTAAAAAAATACACACAAACACACTGGAAGGGCTGTGGGCAATGGAGAAAGTCAGCTCATCAAAGATGAAAAAAATATGGTTACAGGTATCATTGTGTTAGTGGGTAGAAATAACAGATGGTGCAGGGGGGTGCTTTGCAGGGAAGCTAATGATTAGAATACATTAACTTATTTTTTCACTTCATGTAGGGGGTGGGGTGAAGGGGTCATACTTTATCAAATATTTCTCAACAGACATATTGGCTCAACTCTCAACTCCACCTGCCTCATGTTGATTGGGCGGTTGATAGGCCAACTGCTTTTGGGTCACTGGTCTGTCCATGTCCTTGGCCGGTGTGAAAATGCTGACATTGAATCAGCGGTCCATATTGTGCACAAAGCCTATTCATGCCTCAATACAGCCCTTGTAATACATCAAGTGTCATAGGATATAAAACTATGACATTGACAAAGTGTCCATTGACTGAATAAAAAAATTACGGTCAGAGCACTCAACCCTTTCTCCCCAAATAGGTTTGCCTCTATGACCCCCCAAAAATAGGAGAAAAGCTTGTCTTGGCAGGCCTCTTACACAAAAAAGAAAATTATTTTACTTTGGTGGCTTTACAAAAGGGTTTTGTCTTCGGGGGAGTGTTTTGCACATCGATTTAGACCCCCTGTAGGTGGACAGGCAGTTAGCGACAGTGAGGTGTTGAAATGAGAACTGTAAATGAGGACCGCGAGGGAGTGTGTGTGAGAGTGGGGGTGGGAGGGGGTGGGGGGGCGGGCAGGACGGTGGTGAGGTAAATGGAGCACATTACAGTAATTACCTTGACTTTGACACACTGTCCTGCAGTCCGACTGGGTTCCTCTGCTCAGACAAAGCTCTTCTGGTCTCTGCCCACCGCTCTGCATACTTCCCAGGGGGCCATGCCTGGGGTGCTGAGATAAGGAGAGGCCCATTTACATGAGCACTTGCCTAAGTAAGTCTCTGAAGGAGACAGGCATGCTCCACACTGCAGTGAGGGGGGTTGACTGCGGTTTGCTGAAGCAGCAGCCCACATACCACGAACGCATGACGACGATACCCACAGACACAGATATCCAGTGTATATAGGAAGCAGCAGACTCGCTTGCAACAAACAAGACAGGATGTAAACATAAAACACAAATTCCAGAAAGCGGCTCACTTGCACGCCTATGACAGCCATCGACTACAGAGAAGCACACGCAACTCAGCAGGGTTCAGAGTGGCAGGGGGAGAGAGATGAGAGAGTGCCCCCCTCCCGCCCCCTCTGTTTTGGAAGGGAGTCTCATAAGAGGCAGAGTGGCAAATAGATGTTGGATCAGAAAGGGCTGCGGAGTGAAGCCAGCCTGCCCTGCAGCTACAGGCCTAGCCTTGGCCACGTGTCCCTCTAGCACTGAGGGACTTGGCATCTCCCACTGATTTACAGTTTGGATTTGTGTAGTTTTTTTCCCCACTGCGATCTACCTTTCGCTTGAGGCTCTGTGTTGCACGGAGGCACTAAGCCAAAGTAATGTCTCAGATGCAGACCAGTAATTAAAAGGAGATGGGGGAACAAAGATGGCAAATAAAACGTGTTACGTTAGCTAAGGTAGATGTGGACTGGCAGTGTTGAGACTTTCTAAGGAGAGAGAAAAAAGAAAAACAAGCCCAAGCCTTGTCAAAAAAGGATGGAATGCGCTAATGTGAGATATGAGCATTACTTCTCTTTAAAAAGTAATCTATCCCTCTACTCTAAATAGATCCAGTAATTTAATAAATTATTAATAAATAAAAGTGTCTGAGCATCATATGAGCAGTTGTCAGCTCCCATGGCTGACGGCTAGAAGGAGGCTGTCCTCAAACAAATGTAGTCACTCAAATGGCAACCATGAATATCATATAGAAAATAAACAAACCAGCGCCCCTCTGTCTTCTCCCTTTTTCTCTGCTCCCGTCTTTCTAAATCTTTCAAATGTTCTCTCTCTGGAAGTGAGAGAAATGTAATTTCCATAATTTGCCACCATCCCTTCATTCAAGGCACATTCCCATCTTTTCTCCAACAACAATTTGTTAATAATCAAATTCATCGGTGAAAGATTCTTGCTCCTACTTGAAACAGTGCTTAACCACGGCACACATTATAAATGACAGTTTTTGGTTAAAAACTCACTTGTGTCACTAAAACTTAAGGTATACCGGTACTTTAATCGGTAAATGCCTTCGGCAAGGGCACAACCTTTGTTCCCTCACATATATATTATTATTCTTTTTGCGCCCCTAAGCCTCAGTCAATATTTGGACTACATAGAAAACGTTGGTGTCAAAAGTTTCGCCTTGGTCACGATTGAGTTACTTGTATTGGAATTTACGTTCCGTTTAGGAGGATACAACGTTTTTGTGGCAAAAAGTGTATTTTGTCAACGAAGGGTACTCTGTTCTAGCCTACGTCACTACGTCAGATTAGCAATGACGCATGGATACAACATGATAGAGACGTTCTAGCACGCGAATTGGAGTGTAAAATACCACCCCCAAAAAATCCCAACCGTTGGGCTTTGTTGAGAAAGCGATTTCGAGTGGAACTGCAATCTCAGATTTTTGTATTTATGTTGTGAAAGTCTTTGAAATTTGAGCGAGTGCGGGTCGCCCGTGAGAGCGCCTAGTCTTAGGCGGCAGCCATGCTAGAAAGCGTCAGTACTTTCGTAATTTGATAGTTCGGTCAATTCTAAACCAAAAAACAGAAGGAGGGCAATGTTATGCCGATATGACTATTGTGAAGACAGCCAGGTGGTGGATACAAAAATATGCCCCCCAAAACTAACACAAGTTTGACATTAGCGCCGGAAATGAGAATGTTTCTTTTGACATAAAGTTTAGCTGTGGCATCGAAGACAGTACACACCATAGATATATATGTAGATACATATGACGCGGTCTCACTCAAATTCTTTAGCTAAAGATATAGCGATTGCGAAGACAGCCAGCGAGTCAGCATATTTTTGTGATTTGTGTAAAACTTGGAATGTGAGTGAGACCGCATCATGTTTTGACGTTAGCCTTAGAGTCAGACTCGGTTGCCCACTGGGAGTGTGTAGCACTGTCCTCATTTCCGGCGCTTTAAAAAAATCTGTGAAGTGTGGCTATAGCAACAGCAGCCAGCTTGCCTAGCAAACTTCTTTTGAATTAGCCATTTCCCCCTAAATTAATGTCAAACGTTTTGGGGGCCATATTTTCAGTTAGCAGACGGTACTGTTTGAATCGCGATTCCATCTGAACTATTGGCAGTGACAATGTTGTTACAGTGACAGTAGCTTGTTTCAAAGGGGGTTCGTTTTAAAGTGTTGTTAATGAATTATGCAATATGAGTAGGCTAAATGCTTGAAAATATCACTAGAAGGGAAAAACTTAAGGGGGCGGACCCACCTGCAACCGACGCAAGCGAGCACACTGTATGCTCTCTAGTTATTATTATTATTTATTTTTGCCCCCCTAAGCATCAGTCAATATTTGGACTACATAGACAACCTAGGTGTCAAAAGTTTCGTCTTGGTAGCAATTGAGTTGCTTGTGTTTTTATTTACGTTCCGTTGCACGCTTTAAGTAGAAATTACGTTTTTGTGGTGACAAGTGAAGCTAACGGTGGCTAACTTGCTAGCCACAGTCACTGACGCTACTAACGTCACTAACGTCGCGAAAACACGCGTGACTACCTGAGTCTAGCAGAACATTAGTTTAGCAGCTTGTTAACTTCTGGGAGATAGCTAGGCTAACTGCTTTACTGCAAGGCAGCTGCAGAAACACCACAAGCTAAGAGGCCACGGTGATAACTATTTACTCATTTTACTTTGTGATATGAAACACAATTGTGAAGTGTAATGTACAATATAAGCTGATATAAGGAAGTATATTTACTTTCGGAAACGGTAGTCTACTATTTCACTGAAGCATTAGCATCATGACATTAGATACACCATAAAATAATTACTTAAATGTGTCATTAATTTATTAATTAAAATAGGAATTAAATATATAAATGTGTTATTAAATGTGTCATTAATTCATTAAAATACCAATTCATTTTATGTAAAATACATTAATTATTTCACTATTTAATTAAGTATTTCATGGTCCTGTAACACTGTGTGGACAATATTCAAATGCAATACATTTACATTTACAATACGCTAAACAGCGCCCCCAGTCGATCGCATTTACATTTCACAACATGTTTAATTTACATTTCACATTTACATTTCACAACCTGTTGCAGTGCCTTATTTATTTTATATGAATTATTTTATCTGTCAAACTCGCCCATCAAAGTCAGTGGGTGGGGCTAACGCAAATCTAGTTTCGCCTCATTTTCATAATTTGAGACATTCTTTGAATAAGTTTGATGATTTTCCTATGTCATGGGTAGTCTATCATAGCACACATCAGGCAATAAAGCATGATACGACAAGCAGACTGCCCACTGGCAGAGGGCCTTTTTAGATGTAACCATGAACTTAGACTTATAGACAAATGTCATATGCTGGATAACTGATCCGACTGGAGGTGTAGTTGCAGTGTGCAACCCATTCACGTCTTCCCTCCTACATGCTTTTATTCCCCTTTATGCGATTCACCATCTTTTTATTTATAATTCCAGCCATCTTCCCTACAAACGGAGGTAGATAGATAGATAAATACTTTTATTATCCCATGAGGGAAATTCAGGTGTCCCTCACAGCTCCTCCAACATACAGATAGCTAGCCACAGACAACACGACACAACACAAACACAAACAAGGAGCCTCGAGAGCCGCTCCGCCGGTGCCGATCCGGAGCCGATCATCCCCTCCGCCATGTCCCAGCAGGACCGTCCAGCAGCCCCCGCAGCGCGCGGTTCAGCACCCCACGGACACGGCGCTCCACTGCCAGTCCAGCAGCCCAGCAGCTCAGCAGTTCAGCAGTCCCTCGCAGACGCAGACAGACTGCCACTCGCCGCGCCATGGCAACCAACCCAGCCAGCCAGCCATCCAAACTATTTTTTTTTCCAAAAATGCCGGGGTCCGCTCCGCTCCGGCTGGCCTCAAAAACAGGTCCAACCGGCCAGCGAGACCACGAAAAAAACATTCACCAGCACACCATCCCAACACAAACAAACTCACCACAACAGAACAAAAACAAAGCCAAGAAAAAGTAGACAAAACAGACAAAAACAGCAGAAAAATGAAGAGCTGCTACAACAGCTGCCACTCAGAGCGGCGCTTACGTCATAATGGTATCACCCTTGGTAACCGCCTCCCCCTTTCTATGTTTTGGGCATGTGCATTTCAACCTGACTTGGCCTTTCGTCCAAGTAATCTCACCCGTCCCGAAGTAATATCACCATGGATACGTTACCTCCCTTCAGTACCCTGATAGCCGGAGTGAGCTCAGCCAGAGCCTCCATGACTGTCCTGACCATCAAGTGTGAAGTGTCCTGTTTTTTTTTCTCGCTACTATTTTAGGATAGGCCCCTCCCGAACTGGAGGGCTTCCTGACTGCTTGAGGTTGTGACGTGACACTGATATAAACGAGAATACATTTGAAGACCCCCCCCCCACACACACACAATCCCCACACCACACCCCCAACCTTATTATTGATGCCTCCCAGCTAACTGGGGCAGATTTGTTATGGCTATTTCCTATGCCCTCCCATGCTCTCGAATGGCTACTTAGTGCCGCTGCCTCTCAGGGAAAGAGAGAGACAAAGAGAGAGAGAGAGCAAGTCACAACCCCCTTACATTTGATTGAAGTTATTAAAGTCCAATGGACAAACAGGAGACCTAGGGCAAAAAACGGCCTGAAATCACTGGTTGGTCTCTCTCTCTTTTCCCTGTTTCTCTTTCTTGGTTGACTTGAATATAAATGTGATTCATAGTGGGAAAATGTATTTCTTAAGAAGAGGAAAACTCTTGTATTTGGGTAAATTGAGTGAAATGTTAAATTGTGGTAGGATTGCTGTAGGCTATTTTAGCCAGATAAGACAAACTCCAAGAAGCAGTGCCTTCACATGAACTCACCCACAAAGAACATTCAAATACAACATAGTTCCATTGTGTTTTTTACTTCAAGGCAACACACAACACTGAGATTCCCACCGATCATTTTAGCACAACGTCCTCCTTATCCTTACACAAACACCCACACACAGTCGGTCAACCGGTCTGCCAGCCAGCCAGCCAGCCATAGGACTTGGCACAGCGTCTCCCACACAGACCAAGTCTGGGCTGTACCCTCTGCCCTTGGTGCAACCCTTGTTGGGATACGGTAAACCTGGCCGTGTAGTCAGGGTCGGAACCCAGTGTTGGGGAGCCACCCAATCGGAACAGAGAGCCTTGTCTTGGCAACTCCTGTCTCTGCAGTTATTGTGGTTGTGTATCTGTGTGGGTTTGTGGTAATGTGTGTGAGGGTGTGTGTCAACTCCGGCCTCCCCCCAGGGTGCTTGCTATTATTTGGTGTTGAGCAGTAGGACAAAGGGGACCAGGCGCCCTGGGACGTGGAGGGGGCTGAAAGAAAAGAGGGCTGGAGTTTAGCAGGGAGGGTGATTATGATGGATTCCCTATGGAGAGTCCATTTTTCTGATGCTAATTCAGTGTTCCTATACTACTGTACTGTAAGTGCCAACATTGGGCCTCATTCTCGAACATTTTCTTAAGTTTCTTCTGAAATGTTTCTTACGGGCTTCGTAAAAACAACGTAAGAAAAAGACGTCCGCCAAATTCATGAACGCTTGAAAATGTGTTCCTACGCAGCAGAAGTTTTCTGAGCTGTGCTCCCCCGGAAAGGTTTTCTTAAGTTGAAAGCGCGTCCTCGTGCTCCTGAATTTGTATACATACACGCCCCGGCAGTTCCTTAGAAGGGCACGCAACAGCAGTGAAGTGTGCAGTCAGTATCGACACAATTAAGAAAACAACAAACAACAGGAACAGTGCACGATCAGCAATTTGCTCGAGCAACAGTAATTGTGCCATATTGTATGCCTAAGGTGCACACCCGTCCCTTTAAATAGGTCGAGTGATCAGTGATAATTGGATGGCCTGGTTGACTTAATATGATGTTCAAGTGCAAGTTAAAGGTTTTATTTGTCACATACAACATCACACCAGTAAGATGACCAGTGGAATTGTTCTCCACTTGATCTAACAGTGTGCATATAAGCAAGGTAAATTATTATAATTATTTTAATCCGCGGATGTCTGTAGAGTTGATGTGAACGCAATCACCAACGATTTCTCAGAAATTCATTAACACTTCTAACACGGAGAGTTTTCTTAAATGCGATTCCCCTTGTGGTTTTTTAAAGAATCGCATTTGAGACAACTCTGGACGATTTACGACTGCTATTTTGAGTTCGGAAAGTCTTCTGAAGTGAAGAACAAATTAAGAACAAATCCCAGATGAGAAAACTTTCATGAATGCCAAATGTTTTCCTAAATCCAAATAAGAAGAAATTACTTCTTAAATTCTTCTTAACTGCGTTCGAGAATGAGGCCCATTAAGTGTAGCCTACATTTCAAGATTAGTTGAGCAAGTGACACTGGTAAGAAGTGACAATTTCTCCTGTCGCTCCTGTGTATAAGTTTACTGCACACTGGGACATTACTAGTGCAGAAGGATATTCGTTTTCCACATTGTAGCACTGACCAGTAAACAGCAACATTTGTAATATACATGTAGATTGATGTGAACGCAATCACCAACGATTTCTCAGAAATTCATTAACACTTCTAACACGGAGAGTTTTCTTAAATGCGATTCCCCTTGTGGTTTTTTAAAGAATCGCATTTGAGACAACTCTGGACGATTTAAGACTGCTATTTTGAGTTCGGAAAGTCTTCTGAAGTGAAGAACAAATTAAGAACAAATCCCAGATGAGAAAACTTTCATGAATGCCAAATGTTTTCCTAAATCCAAATAAGAAGAAATTACTTCTTAAATTCTTCTTAACTGCGTTCGAGAATGAGGCCCATTAAGTGTAGCCTACATTTCAAGATTAGTTGAGCAAGTGACACTGGTAAGAAGTGACAATTTCTCCTGTCGCTCCTGTGTATAAGTTTACTGCACACTGGGACATTACTAGTGCAGAAGGATATTCGTTTTCCACATTGTAGCACTGACCAGTAAACAGCAACATTTGTAATATACATGTAGATTGATGTGATGTACCACATCAAGCAAATACTCTGGTGTAGCTTTTTTGACCTCTGCAAAAAAAAACATTCTACAAAAGAAAAAAGAGTCCTCCAAATAACTACCACAGAGTTATTAACATTTAATCTGGTATTTAGAGGAATCCACGTTGGCAATTATAGTTATTACCCAGAACTCAGTTACTTTAATTTTAATACTCAATGGAAAGTAATCCTTTTAGCCAGACACAGGAGCATTGAGGAAACGCAGCTGTGTTGTCACAAGACAATTTGAGGACAGTAAATATTATTCTACAAGTCTGCTGTAAATGTGCTAGGACACAATGTATCCGGGAAGACTGTTTGAGGGTTTTTATAAACAGGACTTGGCTATAAGTCTCAGGACCAAAAAAAACATAAAAAAATAGATTTTCATTTACATCTGTAACACTGGAACAGATGTTACCAGCTTTTCAACATGCAAAACTTTGAGACCGAGCCATAGATTAGTTTACTACTAATTCTTAATCTCTGACTTTGAGAGATTCTAGTGGTTCGAGAGAGTGTTAAATCCATCACCCAGGTATGTGAAAGTATAATCACAGTTTTTCAAATCTTTGCTAAAAAACACGCGGAAGTTTGTGACTTTTCCTACATATCGGTATACATTATTGGATAATTAGCCTTGATGTGCGGCATAAAGTGTTCCCATGGCAACCGATTGGTGGGCCCAATTTACACAGATGAAATCCAATGATTTGACACTCATTTGTTCTAATAGAATTTTGATGGAAGCCAGAGTAGGGTTGATTCATTTTTTAACTTTGCCATCCTCAATATGGATATGTACAATTGGTTCCAGATCATAATTGCGCACTTGAAAATCAAACATAATTCCATCAGAAATCCTCACGCCCTCAGTTGTACTAATCAGCCAACCCTGTGTAGTGTCTACAGTTAACGTTGCTGAGATGGTTGTCATGTAGAAAATCTAGCTTTGACGCACTGTCACAGCTTTCATACTTTTTAGATATGTAAATGCATGGAACTCTGTCACGTCGCGCCTCTGTCACCCTCCAGCCAATAGCGGCTACCAGATAATGGGCCAGGTGAGTTCAGGAAGAGGAAGTCAAGCGGTGCTAAGGATAACTCCCTGGCACAGGGACAAGAACACAGAGGTATGTCCTCGACTGCTGTCCTCTCCTACGTGGGCAGGAGATTGAAAGATTGAAAGAGCAAAGGCATAGATGGATAGAAAAGCGGAAGGGAGGGAGGGAGGTAGAGGTAATTTGACGCTGCATTTTCTAAAAGCTCTGTCGCACAAAATATTTTGAGGGGTTTCCGTTTGAGCAAGCTTTCTGGAAAAGCCATGCGGCTCCGGGAGCATGTGAAAGTAAATGTTGCCTCATCAAGCTCGATGACTTGTAATCTGGTCTGAGCCCTTGATAGGACAGACATTGCAAATTGGCACTGCCTTGATAACGACAAACGGGGACGGTATGGAGCACAGTCTTCCAGCTCACTGGTCTTTTACTTTCACACCTCTTTCTTTCTGGGGAGATTGAAGAGGTGCAGATGTCACAGTCAAAGTTGTTTTTGGCAGAGCCTGTGAATAGACACATACAGTCAAGAGTCATAAAGCACAATATGGTATTGTGTGTGTGTGTGTTCTTGCGTACGTACGCGGTTGCACGCACATTTAAAAATGATTACGTGTGTGTGAGACTATTCTGTATTCTGTGTGTGTGTTGGAGGTGGGAGATTCTGGTCCCCGTTGAAATGCAAACTTTGCCATTCTCCGACCTTTATCCGCTGCGTAATGTTTTAGGCCTTGGCTGATTTTGCTAAGTTTTGCTGTGGCCGTGTCTGTTTGATAGCTTGCACACAAGGTTGAAATGTTACAGTTTGATGGCCAGAGATCGTTATCATCATCAGGGTCAGCTACAATTACAATTTGCCGCTCTGCCTCTTCTGTTCAGCTTCGTTTGGCATCTCTTATTCAGAACATAGAGAGGATTTCACTTGGTACGTGCTTGGTACTGGAGGTGCAGCATGTAGTCCTCTAGGTTTGAGTTTCAGCATTTGGCAAGTTACCTTTGAGACCCCCCACCCTCACACACACTCACACTCACATTGCAATATAGGAAGTGGCTGTCACAATACACACCCTCTGCACTCTTGAGGGTCTGAGGACCTTAAGTCCACAAATCCTTCGTCCCCAAGCCCAGAGCGTCCCCTTCGACTCCCAGACTGCACTGAGCTGAACACGACCAGAGCCTCATCAGCGGTACACTCTGGGCACGGTCGTTTGGATTGTTCGGCGAGCGAGGCAATTAGTGTTGCGTAGCTTCGAAGAGACAGAAGAAGAGTGAGTGGAGGAGGAGGATAAAGGCAAAGAAGGGGAGGAAAGGACAGGGAGAGGGAGGGGTAGTGGCTAGATGAAGTGGAGCGATTTAACCTGAGCCTGGGGAAGTAGATTAAGGGGAGGTTGCCGTGAGGACAGGTCAGGGGGTATATTAACCAGAGGCACGTCGGGACGTGGAGGTCAGTCTGAGGCCACAGGGAGTAATGCTCCTGCTCTCCTGGTGACTTAGGCTAATACACTTTTTTGCCTCCCTGCTTTTCACTGACACTGTATAAATAGCCCTGCTGTACGTTTATTTATCTATGTCCCTCTTTCGAGTCACAGGAAAGGATTTATTCTCAGCTCACATAAGACCAGACTGAGCAAGTTAATGGAAGTTTGGTTTCATAACCGCTTTTTAGAAACATTTCATATCCAGAAAATGTACACATTCCCTATGCAGTGCAGCTCTGAATCGAGAAAGACATGCAAAGATGTCCGACACTCAAAGACACTCCAAGCACGGAACAATTCATGGAGGGAAATTGTTGGGAGAGAGATGTGTGTTACTTTCACTTGGATTTGGCCATTTTGATTTGATTCGTAATGCGTAATGCGCATGCAGTTTTACTGTAGACGCCAACTTACTGCCAATGTGTGGAACGTGTCCTCTAAACAAACTCCATAAAGTAGTATAATCACATCTACACGTCCACATATGCCAGTATCATCGTCCTCTTTGGAGTGGATATTCATTCCTACAGTACCCTTATCTTTACCCCCCCCCCTCTCCTAATCCTGAGTAAAGTGCCCTCCCAGAATGCAGATGGCCACCTGGTGGCCACCTGACAACATTACTGTCCAACCACACTCAGGCAAGCCCCTTCGGTTCAGGCTCACATGCATAATAAACGAGCTGGGTCGTTCCGGAAGCTGTTGAGTCCACTCACCATTTGTCAGGGGATGGCCCTTCATTCCACTGTGTAGGAGCAGGCGATTTGGGAGGGGTGTATGAAGATGCCATTATCTTTATAGGGCCATGGTCAATACAGACTGAACACGACATGAGGTTATCAGGGTGTTAACAATTCAGGTTAGCGATCTGAATCACCTTTTTTTTCTTCCCTACCAAGCACTGATTAGACTGACAAGCCCCCAGCCATATCTAGTAAAAGTTTAATTGAACAGCTGTGTGTTGGAAGTGATTTATTTAAAAGGATAGGGGTAGGACGGAGTGGAGAGAGTGTGAAAGCCGTAAGAGGAGAGAGACGAGAAAGCGGGCGGGCTGACAGAGAGGAGTGTGAACATAATGAGTGTCGGTGCATGAGAGGAGAGGATGAAACAGAGGCTCCTTGGGAGAGCGGGGGCCTACTTGCTGCAGCCTAGCAGCAACACAGTGTTGTTCCAGAGAACCTGTGTCTTTCTGCTGGGAAGCCATGCGCCTGCCAATTCCCAGTGTACACTTCCATTGTCTTGCATAATCATGTAATAAATTGAAAGGAGTCTTTATCTTCTTTTCCTGTTTTCTTTTCATTTTCTTTTGGATGTGTAGGATGTGTGTGTGGTCTACCACAAAACACCTGACCCAAATTGTGAGATTTCAACCATCAACTCCCCTCCGTTGTGTATTTCACATCAATCCTCCATCATATTCCATGTCGTTCAGTCAGTGGCAGATATAATCAAAATGTTTCCTTGGTCTTGGGAAATGCTTGTTTAGCCTCCATCTTATGAATGTATGTCGTCAGTGTTTTTGATCGCCAGGGAAGTGAGGGAACAGGAAAAAGGAAATGGGGCATTAGACGGAATGAAGAAGCTCTCTGAGTGAGCAGCATACCAATGATAGAATTCTGTCTCCAACGCTTAATCTCGCAACTGCTTTCTCGTAATCGCCAAGGCTCCTGCAAAATCATTTTACCTTGTCAAGTGTATAATATGCAAATACCTCACAGAGCCCCGGTATCCAATCACAATGTGACAACTTGCTTTCATCCCAGTAGTATTCATTTATGCACAGAATGCCTCTCTATTCAATGCTTTCTGCTTTGTGGTCCTTGTAGTCCTGCCACAGAGAGCTCTGTCTATCTTCCCCTCTGTGGAGACTGTTTTAAATGTCTTTCAATGAAAAGTAGAACATATTGCCTTTGTTTAGCTTTTACTGTATCTATTGGCAGATTTGTTTGCTGGTACACAGCTCGCTAACAGCAATCCCATTGGACTCTTTTTTATTTTCGTTTTTGTCCGCCCCACCCCCATATTCTTACAGGAGCCTGGACCAAAATATCATTATATGTATGGATAGTGATGTGAACTCTGAAAATGTCAGCAACTGGATTTCAGAGAGGCTCTGATTTTCTTGTTCTGCGCTTCTCTTGGCAGGCCTGAGTTCCACTCGCCTTATCAAATAAATTGG
Organism: Mallotus villosus; assembly: GCA_903064625.1. Classification (NCBI taxonomy): domain Eukaryota; kingdom Metazoa; phylum Chordata; class Actinopteri; order Osmeriformes; family Salangidae; genus Mallotus; species Mallotus villosus. The sequence goes on from CAEFZP010000699.1 coordinate 140,493, forward strand.
AGAGCGGCTTTTTTCTCGATTGGCTCTACAGAAAGGTTCTGGCTCACCCGAGGGTCTTCCGCTCATGGCTGTGGCTGATGGGAAAACTACTTAGAATAATTGTGTTCCAGGAGGGCCACCGTTGTCGCCTCCAACAGCCCTGTGTGTGTGTGTGTGTGCGTGTGCGTGTTTGTTGCTGCAGTTGTTTATGGGGTCACGTATCTGCAAGTGTGTGTGTGGGGGTTATGTGTGTGTGTGTGTGTGACTTTTTGCACGATGCAGCACCACTTGCATGAGTATTGGCTTCTGCATCCCAACAAACAGTGATCATAGAGGGGAATTTCCTCTACGTCATCCTTCCCCAACAGAAGTCAGGATGTGTGGTCTTTTTCTCCAGCCCTGGCCCACAGCGTTGTAGCCTGCCTCTGTTTGCAGTCTCATAATTGCATTTGCTCTGTCAAGAGCCATTTTAAACTGACATTGAAACTCATGTCATAATTGTAACAAAGTAGCCTTGGTTGTCTGTTGGAGTCGTAGTTAGTTTTTCCTTCTCCAGGGGCTGTTTTGTTTAGGAGCAACTTGATAAACCCAGCCCAAAATTATTAACATCAACAGACAGGATGTTTTGGTCAGTTGCCATTTACTTTTGTTGTGTGATATAATTGGGATTGGATCTTTTGGGGTGGGAGGGCAGAACATCCTGGAATTCTTACTTTCTAATATTTCTTCAGTCGAAGGTTTTTGATGAAAACACAATGCTAGCCAGAGTTATGTCACATCCACAATACAATCTGTATTCTCAGCCCTGCATCTTTGAAAAGCCTCTCAATAGGACAAAAAATGATTCCTCTCCTCTGTGTCCCTTGTCTCTGTGGATGACTCATCAGATTAGCGTAAATCCAAACTGTGGAGTCGCACGGTGCCATTTGCCTCTCTTTATCATTTTACTTTTCAGCGAGAGATTATAGAAGATGCTCATAATACACTCCCGTTGGCTGGCGACCCCCCTTTCAATGTGTCCTCGAGTCTTGTTGGACACACACAGGCACACTTACACACTCACACACAAAAACAAGAGTCTGGCTGGGATGATGAGCATGAGATCTCATTGTGGCACAGCGTGTCTCCATGCAAAGTGAACATCTGTCTTGATGACTGCTCCGGTGCCAATTATGGTAGAATGTCCACATGGCTACCTAGTGAGGCTGACGGGCCTGAAACAGCCCCATACTGACGTCTCCATCATATTCCTACAGTAATGAGAGGACAGCATGTGCTTTCTCCCTACAGCAATTCACAACCAAGCTCAATCCCTCTTTTGCAGCTTGAGTTCTTGTCCCATGTAATTTCTGTCTCATGTGAGATTTTGTGTCATCATGCACCGGTTTTCAAAGAACAGAATTAGGTGTCAGTATATAGTAGGTGGTTCGTTTTCGCCAAAGCTTGATACATAAATCCTTCATATGTTAAAGTGCCTTGGAAAGTCTTAGATGTTAGCATTAGTAGTATGTCTGACATTTGAGTGAAAAGGTGTCCTTGTGTTGGGTTGCAAAGTGTATGTGGGTCCCCTTCAATAGGTTCCACTATTGTTGCGAGCAGTGCACACTGTAAAGCTAATCCAAAATTGTCATGACAGCCGTGAAATAATAGCTTTGTTGACTGCCATTCAAGGCTTACAGAGTGGCACCTGAATGAAAGTCATGTTTTTGATACACATTACATCAAGCTGCTTGCTGAGATCAAATTCTTCAAAACCTACAACAATACCTCTTCTCTTCTAAAATCTCCATTAAAGTTAAGAATCTAAAGTCGAGGTTTAATTAGTTATGTAACGTTGCATAGAACGGTGGACCGGTCACTGTAACAGATCATAACAGGCATACGCACTGTGCAAATAGCGAGGACTTTGGGGATAAATGAAAACATGTTGCGCCACAACAGTTATTTGCAATCGCACAAATGCTCCGGTAAGGAGTTGGAAAGACGAGAGGTTGGCAGACTTCTCCCTTTTGGCACACAGCTGTGTGCCTCGTATAATGACGGCCTACAAAGGCTGTTTATCAATCAACGTTCTTTTTCAATACAATGGTATGACAGATACAAGGCCCGTTTTTAACGTTCTGAAACGAAACGCGAAACGCAAGTAACTT
>CAEFZP010000700.1:0-15918 GCA_903064625.1 Mallotus villosus
AGGAGGTGGCTGCCTGGTGCAGGAGAGAGGAGGGTGCCTGGTGCAGGAGAGAGGAGGGTGCCTGCCTGCTCTGACACTCTGAGCGGCTCTCTCCCCACAGGAAGGAGTGGCACTGGGAAAGTTTAAAGACATGATGTCATCGGGCTGGTCAGGGCTGGTCAACTCAATACGGGCCCGTTGCCAGATTCTGTTTCTGTCTCTCACCTCTCTCCCTCTCTTTCTCTTCCTCTCTCTCTCTTCCTCTCTCTCTCTCTCTCTTCCTCTCTCTCTCTCTCTCTCTCTCTCTCTCTCTCTCTCTCTCTTTATGTTGTGCCAGAGTCAGGCTGTAACAACTGATGGAGTGTGAAATTAAAATGTGTAGCACATTCCCCAGCATGGCTGGGTGTCCTTCACTGCAGTAGGAATGTGGAGAAGGTGCGCCGCTGAAAAGGAACTCTGAGCCCCAGATTAACATATGGACGAGAAATAGTGACAGTTTAGCCAGCCGTATCATTTCCAAATTGCTCATTTCGTCCGAGACCCTCATGTGCAGACACGCACACTCTTTCTGTGTCTGTGTGTGTGTGTGTAACGGGAAGAGGTTGAAGTGACACGTTCACATGTTCAAACACACACACACACCTCATCCACTACAAGAGAGGAGAGTGTGAACACACAGTGAACATCTCTCCGATCGCATCTCTCAGTAAACACACATTAACACCTCTTTATTCTCTCACACGTCAAACGTTCACAAGCAGCGGCCTTGCACACGCGCCCGCTACTCGGTGTGTAAAGCCGTCCCTCTCACGAGCGGTACGAACACGCACACACACCGGAGGAGTCCTCCGAGTCGTCCTCTTCCTCTCCGCGTACATCTTCAGCTGCTCGTGAGACTGACAGCTCAGCGCACTCTCAGCTTCGCTCTGCCATTACCTTGTCCTACAGACCGCCATTAGCATACACTCTGTCACCGTGGTGACACTAACACGCCTCCATCGTCTGCATTCCAATGCATGCTCTAGCCTTAACAGTGCCCCCCCCCCACCACACACACACACATAGAGGAAGTTTTAATGGCACACATAATTAGACCTGCCTAGCTCTACTCCCACACAATCGTTCATCTTCTCATCATCTTAGTCTTTTCCTCTTTTTCATTCCTTGTTGTTTTCGTGTCCTGGGTGTGGCGACTCACACACACGCAGACACGTGCGTAACACACACATGCTCGTATACAAACGCAACACACACGCGCACGAGCGCGCGCTTTCAAGCTTGGAAACACCCAGACACACTCCCTCCCCTCAGCAGGAGGCCTGCGAACACAAGAGGGCTTCAAGGTCTCCCATCACCACAGCAGAGCTCAGTCTAAATGATTACACATCCAGTCATAAACACATCGTATTTATGACTTTTGAACTTTTGTTATTTGCATCCTTTTGTTAGCTGCTCTAGAATATTCAGTTTGAGGAGAACCAACACAAGGTTGCAGTGGAGGAGAACCAGCAGTGTGTACTCAGGTTTACAGTCCATTTGCCACACTTTCAACCAGCACTTACTAACATGAAATACTGGATCAAGACGTGTTTTGTTTGTTCTCCATTAGAGAGAGTTATGACATTAGTTCCTATCTCCCTTTCTCTCTCTCCCCCGCTCCCCTCTCCCCTTCTACACTCCTCTTCTCCTGTTTCTCTCTCCGCCCCATCTCCGCGCGTCCGCTCGCTCAGTCTCTCCATGAACCCTTCTCTCTCTCTCTCTCTCTCTCTCTCTCTCTCTCTCTCTCCTCTCTCCTCTCTCTCTCTCTCTCCTCTCTCTCTCTCTTCTCTCTCTCTCTCTCTCTCCCCCCCTCTCCTCTCTCTCTCTCTCTCTCTCTCTCGCTCTCTGGCCCCTCTCCCGGTCTCCCCACCTTGATAGAAAGTGCTCTCTCCATTGTGAGTCAACTGAAGGACTCATTACAAGCGTCTGCCAGGAGACACGGCCCCTGTGCAAAGGAAGAAAGAGGCCTGCTCTCCTCCCTCCATCCCTCCCTCCCTCCCTCGGCCATCCTTGCCTGGAGAGCAGCACCAGATAATCAGCTCTATTCACCCGGTCGCCTCAGAAGGAGCATTTGCAGAGAGGTAGAGAGGTAGAGAGAGAGAGAGAGAGAGAGAGACAACACGCTTTATCCACAGATGACAAATGAAAGAAACCCGAATATGGAAGCCTCTTCAAATTGGCGAGCCCGCTTCTTTCTTTCTCTCCATCTCTTTTCTTCTCCCTCCCTCTCTCTGTCTCCCGCTCTTACGCTCTCATCCTTTTCGCTATTTTCCTCCTCGCTCCCCCCCCACCATCTCTCGTTCGCCTACTTCCCCCATCGGCCCTTCCTCCCCCCCTTTCCTCTCCTCACTCCCTCTGTCGCTCTCCTCCTCCCGTTCCTCCCCCTCCTCTCTCTCCGTGCTGTCCTCCCTCCCCACATCTCTGTTCACGGGTGACCTGGAGCCCACCGGCCGCGTCCCGGCCCAGACCCTGAGCGGCGGCAGCACACACAGCAACACGCCTGCATTATGTATGATGAGCAACACGCCAGGCGCAGGAATCCAAACGCCATTAAAAAGCGTCCAGCGGCGCACCTCCCATGGCAGGCCAGAGCTGGATGCGTTTGTTTTTGGCACTGATGATGCTTCAATAATTCATGGGCAGCGCTAACCCCCCCCACCCCCCCCCACCCCTCTACCACCACCCTCCCTCCCCCCTTTGACCCCCGCCCCTCGAGAACAAACACCTAGCGATGATGGATTAAAAATGCCGCTTACTCGTTTCACTACAGTGGAGTTGTTGCCAGCCTTTTGCATCATCCACACACACACACCTAAATACACTTAACACATTAACAGTTAAATGCAAACACGCGTTTAAAACGAATGTGAGTCTGGACGTCACACCACACACACACCCTCGCTCTGACACACACACCCTCTCTCCCCTCCGACGAGGTATGACAATATTTCTCTGTATACAGTCGATTTAATCTGCAGTACAATGGAAGATGTTTACTTTAATGTTGCTTTATGCATATATTTGTGCGAGAAAAACACTCAAAGAGATGATCCATCATTCATTCTGCTGTTTGATGTTGTTTCCCACCACGTCTGTTTGTCAGATACAATAGCTAACTAGGTTGATCGCTCACCTTTCTAAGTATTTGTGCAGACGTCTTGATTCTAACATGTCAGTTGTTTGTGGGGGACCTTTCCCCTTACATGCTCGTCTGCTATGAGGGGTGTTACAAAACGCTCGTCTGCTGTGAGGGGTGTTACACACGCTCGTCTGCTATGAGGGGTGTTACACGCTCGTCTGCTGTGAGGGGTGTTACACGCTCGTCTGCTATGAGGGGTGTTACACGCTCGTCTGCTATGAGGGGTGTTACAACGCTCGTCTGCTGTGAGGGGTGTTTACACGCTCGTCTGCTATGAGGGGTGTTACAACGCTCGTCTGCTATGAGGGGTGTTACACGCTCGCCTGCTGTGAGGGGTGTTACACGCTCGTCTGCTATGAGGGTGTTACACGCTCGTCTGCTATGAGGGGTGTTACACGCTCGTCTGCTATGAGGGGTGTTACACGCTCGCCTGCTGTGAGGGGTGTTACCACGCTCGTCTGCTATGAGGGGTGTTACACGCTCGTCTGCTATGAGGGGTGTTACACGCTCGTCTGCTATGAGGGGTGTTACACGCTCGTCTGCTATGAGGGGTGTTACACGCTCGTCTGCTATGAGGGGTGTTACACGCTCGTCTGCTGTGAGATACCACAGATTCAACCTCCTGTGTTCCATTCCTCTGTGGGTCACAGCTTGAAATGCACCTTTAAAAAGAATCATATTTGATATTTAACTGATTGTATTTATCTTCAGAGGGGCTCAGTCTGCCCACGGAATGTCCCTTTTATACATGTATTTTTTGTCTGCTAATTCTTAGTTTGTAATGCTCCCTCGATACAGTACTCCTTCTAATCATTTATTTTGCGCTCTGTCTCTTCTTTCTCTCTCTCTCCTCTCTCTCTCTCTCTTCTCTCTCTCTCTCTCTCTCTCTCTCATCCCCTCAGTAGACCTGCTGAAATCTCCCTCTCTCTTGTCTACACACACTTATAAGCACTTTGCAAGTTCTCACTCGAATGCACACAGAAGCTCTCCTTTACACCTGCACATACACACACCCTCTGGCCTAAGGCATCTTTCTCTTCCCTCTGAAGTTATTGATGCTATACATCACACCCATACCGCAGTGTTACTGTACACCTGCTGCCTGGGGGCTAGAGTTACTGTACCTGCACCTGAGACCTGGCTGGAACCATACACACACTAACCATACACAAACACACACACACACTAACCATACACACACTAACCATACACACTCTCCACACACACACACACACACACACACACACACACACACACACACACACACTAACAATACACTCACTAACCACACTCTGTATCCAGACACACTCTTTTCAGTTAACAGTCCTCTATAACTTAGTGTGTGTTTCATGTGTTCCGTCTCGTGGACATGTTTGAGAATGTGCACAGATGAGGTTTCCACAGGACGGTGCGTCCCCTCAGTGACGAGGGAAAGAGAAGAAGAGAGAGCAGGAAAGACGAGGAGAACAAGGTGGTTCCCCTGACCTCTCCCCTGACCTCTCCCCTGACCCCTCCCCTGACCCCTGACCTCGGTCGCTGACCAGTAAACCCTGCGCCCTGAAGAAAGACTTCCAGTCCTCTGCGATGTCACTCTCTTCCCCTCCTGACAGCGTTGCTGCCCCTGGCCCGTCCCCTCTCTTCCCCTCCTGACAGCGTTGCTGCCCCTGGCCCGTTCCCACAGAACAAGCCTCTAGTGTGGCCCGACCAGGACAGCCCACGCCGGGGGCTCATGGGAGGATGTGTGCGACGCGCCCGCTTGTCCCCTGTAACCGCCATCAAAGTGTCCGCGGAGGTCAGCGCTCGTCCCTGTGAATACGGCCTTGTGATTGGTGACCACAGGTGACGGGAAGGGAAAGTTCACGGGGTCAGGGGTCAGAGGCTGTGGTGGTTACTGGGAGGGAGGGGGGGAGGGAGGGGGAGGCACAATGGTGACCCTTGTTCAGTGGAGGAGTTTCTTCTTTTTTTTTGCGTGCCCCATGGGAGGTGTTTGAATACACTTTAACGCTGAAGGCCTATCTCTGTAGTCTCAGAGGAATTTTTACAGGGGGGGCGGAGGGTGGGTGGAGGAGGGGGGGGGGTGGAGGAGGGGGGGGGGTGGAGGGGGGGGTGGGGGTGGGGTGGAGGTGCTGGTTGGTTTGAAGGAGCTGTGGTGTTTGTTTCTGGGTCTCACGGCATCACTCACGCAACACACCGCGTCTTGTAACTCTGGTTATAAACCCCTCGTATCTCACTCCTTGGTTGAGGGTTTGGGAAACCTGATAGGGCTTTATAGAGTCCAGGAGGCCAGCAGGATGCAGCTGGTCCTCTATGCAGAGACGGTCTGTCCACTGGTAGACCCGTCTGTCTGTCTGAGGAGATCTCCATGGCTTCAGCAGGGTGATGTCAACAGAATAATCTCTCTCTCTCTGAAATTAATCTGTTTACCTAGATGTGCATGGCCTGCTGAGACAGCCAGCCGTGAGATTCTCATCTCTGCCATATCAGGATGTTCACACACACACACACACACGCTGTGTGTGTTTGTGAGAGCGCAAACCTGTCACTGGGTTGAGCCTGTGTGTGTGTGAGTCGGTGTGGGTGTGTGTTGACGAGACTGGGATCAATAAGACGTCTCGTATGAGGCGCGTTTGCACACCTATACATTCTCAACTAGATTAGAACCTGCATTCTACATAAGGTCAACACAGAGGGAGAGGGAAGAGACACATTTGTCATGCCACACACACACACACACACACACACACACACAGACACAGACCAAAGCCTCCCTTCACTTCTTACCCATCAGCCATTGCTCCACAGAGACTCACTGGAACAGAATGGAATCCTTCAATATGATCTCTTTCTCTTCCCCCAATTAGTTTCTCTCAACTCAGCCAGATGACTTGTGTGAAATCGAGGGGAGGGGGAGGGAGAGGAGGGGAGGGAGCCAGAAGAAGATCCCCCCCCCCCCCCCCCCCCCCCCCCCCCCCCCCTCTTTTCATCTCTTCTCTCATTCCTCTTTTCTCCTCTTTTCCTTTTTCTTCCTTTCTCTCTTTTTTATCTGAAGGAAGCCGGCAGGGAGCTCCCTCTCCTGTGGTGTCATCATTTTTTCAGGAGACTTATCATCCTGGGCTGAGCCGTTAGGAGACAGATGTGCTTCTTCCGTGTCTCCCCCTCCAGCTCCGGCCTTGTTTATTCTGAATCCCATAGCCATTGTGCTTCTCTCCCATACCCACAGCCATCAGCCTAGGTTATTACAAACTGACGCATCTGACCTCCCCTCTCTCCTGTAAGATCTGCCTAAGATTCTATCATAGACACGCTGATGTAGAGACCATGATAGGAACGAGAGAGAGAGAGAGAGAAGGTAGCGAGCCTGGGGTAAGATGTTCATCTCATCTCTTTTTTTATAATATACCGTCTAAGTGCCGGCATAAATGAACTACGGTCTTTTTCATCAATGAAACGAGCAGAAATAGAAAAAACCTTCCCCTCCCCCCTAGTCCTGCTGTCGTTCCTTTGTCTCTCTCCCTTCCTCCCCTCACTCTTCTCTCCCATTTCCCCACCCAACCCCCCCACCAAACAAACACCACAAACAACCCAAAACACCCACCAACAAAAAAACCCAAACACCCCCACCAACACCCCACCCCAACCCACACACCCTCTCTCCTTTTCTTCTCCTCACTTAAAAGGTTAAAAGTAGAGCCACTGCAAGCCGCTACAGACTGAAAACAACCCTTTTCTAGATTCTAGATTCCTTTGAACCTGAATTTGATTCCTTTTTCGGCTTCGTTCTGGTTCCCACCCTTTTAAAAAAACAGTCGCACATGCAACAGTTACAACCATCTCTCTGCCTCATTGGTCAATCTCCCCTCCGCAGAGAGCACGTGTCTAACACCCACCCCCTCGTCTGGGTCTCCAGAGAGCACGCTGAATGTTCACCCAACACTATGCACACACACACACCACACACCAACACACAAAGTACACAACACTCACAGTTTAACCGTGTATGCTCCATAAACCTGTAAACGCATTAAAAAACAACATACAACACTAACTAGCTCCGCTAAGAGGAGACAAGGGAGAGAAAGGGATGTGAAGAGAAGAGCGGAAGAGGTGGGAGCTCCAGGGGCGATCCTCTCTAAATGAGCTCGCACTTAGAGCATCTGGCTTCATTACAGTGTGTGTGTGGTTAGCCTGGAACTGCACAAAATCCTGCGCTTGTAAGAACACCCCACCAAACACCACACACACACACACACACACAAGAACAGCCACACACACACACACCACCACACACACCAACACACACACACACACACCACTTACCACACCCACCCACACCCACACCCACACACCCCCACCACCCACACACACCCCCCACACACACCACTCCCCAAACACACACCCACACCCCCCACACACACACACCCACACACAACACACCCGACACCCACAACACACCATCCCCACACACACACACACCCACACACCACACACCACACACACAGACACACACACACACACACACACACACACCACACCCACACCACCTCGACACACACACACACACACACACATACCCACACACACACACACACACACACAAAACACACACCACTTTTTTACATTTACACCTTTTCCTCTCTCTCTCCCTTCACACTCTCTCCTCTCTCTTTCTCTCTCTCCTCATCTTCTCTCTCTCTCTCTCTCTTCTCTCTGCTCCTTCGCTCATTCCTCTCTCCTCCTCTCTCTCTCCTCTCTCTACTCTCTCTCCTCCTCTTCTCTCTCTCTCTCTCTCTCTCTTCTCACGCCCCACACCCTCCTTACTTCCCCCCCCATGCCTCGGGGTGGCATGACCGCCGGGGCCTATCCCTCCCTCCGCCCCTACCTTAGACTATTAAAGCCGCTCAGGTGATTCTCTGTACTGGACCCGCTTTTTTTTTGATGCCTATATATTTCGCAACTTTGGCCTCATCCTTTATGGATCGATTACCACAGAGGCATTCAATTGGGCTTAATCTTTTCAGTCCCTCTTCTTCTTCGTTTATTTTTTTCTATTCAAATGAGGTTTAATCGGGTCCAGGTCCGATCAGGGTCCAGGTCAATCACCTCGGTGACATAACTTCATGGAAGGCCGTTTGGCAGATGACATGAATTGATGAGTGAAGAGACAGTGATGGGACTGCTGTCCTGGTTGCACTAGACTGCTGTCCTGGTGCAGCTAGACTGCTGTCCTGGGCAGCTAGACTGTGTCATGGGCCGATTAGACTGCTGTCTGGTGCAGCTAGACTGCTGTCCTGTGCAGCTACGGATGTCAGTCAGTCCACATCAGACGAGCCACATTAAAGACTAGTCTCTTCTTATCTGTCTCTCATCTGTCTCTCTTCCTCACGGGCTCGCGCGCCTCATTCTGCCCAGTTAGACTTCCCCCTCCCCCCTGTTCGCACCACCTGTCGTCGTGTCTTCCACACACACACTCGCTCGTGCACACACACACACACCACGCACGACTGTCGAAGGACGGATGTATGGGGCAAAACCCCGTACCTCTTTACCTCGTCTCTGCTCTGTTCTCTCTTCCTCTCTCCGTCCCTTCCTTACACTCCTCCTCCCACTATGACCTGTTGGGGTGCCTCTGCCCTTCGTCCTCTCTCTCCACCGCCCGCCCCAGCTCTTCCCCCCGGATGATCGCTTGAGAAGATGAGTGATCAAAAAACAAAAACCAAGTGTCCCATCTTTGACAGGTTTTTCCTTGATGGGGAGAGGGGTGTGGATGGATGGGAGAGGTGGTGTGGATGGGGGTTGCGTGTTTGGGTGGAGTGGGGGGAGCTTGGCGTAGCAAATTGTGATATGGGTTGGTGGAGCCCCCGTTCGCCTCCTTCTCTCTCTCACATTCCCTCCTCAGTTACCCCTCAGCCGAGACAGAGGGATAGTAAGATTGTTTCGAGGAGAGATGACAGCATCTCTCTCTCTCACTCTCTCTCACCTCACCGCCTCATCTCTCACCCGCGAAGGTATGTAGGGAGGTCAGGTCGGGTTCGTACAGCACCCGACTCGGGCTGTCTGAAGGCTTGCTCAATGCTCTTAAAAGAAGGTGAATGTGGAGCTTCCTGGACATGAGAGATTGTGTAATGACACCAGGGCGAGCCTTTAAACATCTAGAAGGTTTGTGTCTACCGATCAGGTGGACAGCTGGACAAGATAGATCGAGACTAACTGGGAGGCTGGAAAAGTAGCATATCTCCTTCAGGATATTGATACTGTAACCATGTAGTATACCGTATACGGCTGTTGTATTAATGTATTACTGTAGAGTTGTATATCTACGGACTCTGAGTTTTTGGCAGTGCATAATCCTGTATAAAGGGCAGCCAAGCTTGAACAGAAAGACACTTTGGTAGTCCGGACGGAGATTGTGACCAATCAGAAACTTTTGCGTGCCCGTGCAGCACTTTTCAACAACTTCTGCACAGGACGCTCTGTGGTCGACAGTAGCCTATCGGACGAGGCCAGCTGGGACTGCGCGCGGGTGAGCAACGAACATCGCACGTCCCAGGAGCTCCCTCGCAGGACCCACCACGACAGCCGTGTGTATCCTCCCAACTCACTGCGTTCTTTACAGTGTTGTCAGCAGCAAGCGGCCCCGCATGATGCTGGGCGCGCCGGGGGAGACCCCACGGCGACCATCATCAGAGTTGGCGCGGGGAGCGTGCCAGAGAACAGCCGGAAGATCGATACGGATAGGGGAGGACGGACCCGGTTGGGGCGGCCCTTGTGTCGTACATAGTGAGAGAAAGTGGGCTGAGGCTGTCCCCAAACCCCACATCTCACCCCTGACCCCAGACTTACAATCTATAGCCATCACCACCTGACCACCCTGAGAGATCGGTCTAACGATTAGAGTTAATGGACACTTAGAGAGAGTGGTTGGGTGGGATGTGGGCGTGGTCAACAATAGCCTATAGGAGACTATCTGTCCCGTCTTTTCGAAGACTGTTACACTAGAGATGCATTGAGAGTAATGAGTATATGATTTGTGTTTAGGTGGTAATTATGTATTTCTAACTCTCTAACCACGTTTGTGACGCGTTCACTGACTTCGATGAAAGTAAATAATATTTGACCAGACTCACACAAATAGAGACAAAGTAATTTTCAATATAATGCCTCACTCTGTGTTTGGTGGAGGGGTTTTTGTGTGTTTTTTTTAAACTGTGTTATAAAAAGTTCTTTGTGTCCCTCTCAAAAAAACAATTTTTGAAGTTTTTTTTTTGTTTTTTTTTTTTTTTTTTTTTTTTTTTTTTTTTTTTTTTTTTTTTTTTTTTTTTTTTTTTCCTTGTTTTCTTTTTTATTTTTTTTTTTCCTTTTTTTTTTTTCCGTTTTTTTGCCCCGATTATTATTTTTTTGTTTTTTGGTAGGATTTGAATTTTTTATTTTTTTTTTTTCGTTTTTTTGGTTTATTTTATTATTGTTTGTTTTAGTGTTGTTTTTCCTTTTTGTTTTTTGTGGATTTGTTTTTTTTTTGTTGTATTTGTTTGTATGTTTTATTTTATTTTTTTTCCTTGTTTGTTGTGTTCTTTTTGTGTTTTTTGATGTATTGGTTTAGGTGTTTAATTTTTGTTTAATTTTTTTGTGTAAAAACTAGAGTTATTCTGGTTTTTATCTGTTTTAAGTTATGAGTGTTAGTTATTTGTTTTATGTTGTTTTATATATTGGTATTATGTTTGTTTAAGTAGGAGGATAAAAGGATGAATTTTTTATTGTTATACTGTTATTCTCTTTTCGTAAGTGGTATTCCACTGCGGGTTGAGTGGGGCTGTGTGGAGTCAGTAGTTGCTCTGTTATGTTGTAGTTTTTCTGGTGTGGGTTTTTTGGTTTTTTTATTTTTGTTTTATGTTATGGTTTTTTTTGAGTTTTTTTCTTGATATGTAGTTTATCTTTTTTTTTTTTTCTTTTTTTGTTTTATTTTGTTTTTTGCGCTATTTCGTTTTTTCTTTTGCTTCTTTGTTATTAGGTATCTTGTTATGTTTTTGTTACATTTTGTTGTTTTTTTTATTATTTTTTTTGCTGTTCCCTTATTTTTTATTCCTGTTCTGTATCTTATTATGTATATTTTATCGTATTTTTTTTTTTATTTTTTTTTATTTTTATTTATTCTATCTAGCAGCTTAGGGGGGTGGGGGGGGGTGTCAGCGTGTATCTGGCGTCAGTCCCTCTCTCTTGTTGATCTGGCCGCCGTCGTCAAGAGTCTACAGGTGTCTTATTGTCTGGCCGAGCGCTGACTGACAGCTTCTTCCTCGTGTTTGTTCACAGCATAAAGCAAACCTAATAAACCAAACCTCCGTGATATCTCCCGGGGGATATTTCTGGAATGTTCCTCTGGCTGGCCAGTGGGGCTAGTTACAGGGACCGTTGTGCATGTGCCTCCATACATGCACACAAGCTACTGGAGCTCCTACTCCAACTTAATATACATGGCCCAATTTGTGTGTCTTGTTGAATGAGGGGCATGTGTCTCTCAGCTCGTCTCTGTGTGTACCTACTGTGTGTGTGTGTGTGCGTGTGCTCGTGTGTGTGCTTGTGTGTGTGTGCTCGTGTGTTCCATCATGCCTAATTTAACAGAATCACAATGCACGTGTGGATGGAAGGTCGGGTGCTGTTTGTAGGCGGTGTGTTTCGTTGCTCGGGGAGACCAGAAGCATGACTGCAACTCATCTCCTGCTCGTTATCCTCCTTCCATGTCCTCCCGTCCGTCTGCTGCAGCCATGGAGAGGCTGGGATGGTGCCCAGCTCTGTATTACGGGAGAAACAATGTGGGCTGCTATGAGTTTGTTGTGGAGTATTGTGCTGCTATAATATGCCCTGTTGCCTGATGTTTTCAATTTGACATTTCTCCCCCGCTGGTCTACATGATCTGTTCAGCATGGGTCAGATGAAATATAAATGTGAGATTTTCTAAAAGATTCCTAAGTCTCGCTCGCCGTAACGCCGCGTCTGGGGTTGAAGCTGAAAGGGGTTTGGTAGTGCTGCGTGTGTTCAAATGTCACCGAGGTCTAGACAGTAGACCTAATTACTGGCAAACTGGCCCTCAGTGGTTTACAAGTAGGCCCAGTCATTTTCCTCTCTCTGTGGTCATCTCTGATCTACCATCATCTGATGGCTACACTACACAGATGTCACCCGGACAGGAAATGTCAAATCAGTGATATGTCAAAGACCTGCAGCCGGGCCTCCGGATCAGAGAGGATCCTAGCTGTGGTTCCTCCAGGATCCTCAGGCAGCCTGGAAGGAGGACGGGTAGATCCCCAGAAAGCCTGCTCAGACCAGGCTGGACGGTAGCCGTAGAAGACCCATGATGTGGCTCTCTCACACACACACACACACACACACACACTGAGCTCCCTGGGTGAGACGCGGAGCCACTTGGAGGATCTGTGGTAATCTAAGTGTCAGACTTGTCTCCCGGGCGAGCGGAGGAGAGAGGGACACGCAGGACTGGGGGCGTCCCCAGGCGAGCCCCCCCGTCTGGGCGTGCTGCTGTGTCGTCTGCTGTGTGGAGGGTTAGCAGGGATGACGCCGGTCCCCACGGGTACAGTCAACTGTCTCTGCCCCGCCTGTGTGTGTGTGTGAGAGAGAGAGAGAAAGTAAGTGTGTGTGTGTGTGTGTGCACGAGTGTGCCGAAGCCTGTGTGTGCATGAGCGTGCGTTTAAGAAGAAGAAAAGGGGAAGAAAAAAAACTCTGTGCCACAGAGAGAGAACGTGTGTGTGTGTGACGGGATGTGTGTATTCGGCGTGGCCGCTCCCCGGGGGAGTCCCACGCCTCCTCGGTGGAAGTCAGATCTTCCAGGAGAGATCAGCGGACCTGGCAGAGGGAGAAGTCCCTGGGTGGAAGGACACGGAGGACGTCTCTCTGGCTCAGCTCAGACAGCCGGAGATCCAAAGCTCTCTCTGTCCTCACGCTGCCCTGTTCAAAACCAGCCTCTGCCTTTGTAGTGCACAAAGCGCCGTGTGCTTTATCATTGTGTCCTCCGTGGTACACGGACACAAAAGCTGCTCTCGAGCAGAGCTCTTTCCCTGCGTGAGTTTCGTCACAATCATCTTGTGATTTAAACGATTCTTCTCTCGAGCCGATGCTTATTCTGGGGGCTTTCAAAGGCTCATAATGTCATTCACATCCTGCAAATCACACCTCAGATTCCGCCCCCCCCTCCCCCCTCGATGTTTTTTCTCCCTTTTGTTGTTCCCGCTTGTATTTCCTGTTGTCCAGCTCCACTGGCGTGTCTGCCATGCTGCCCTGCATCCACACAGCATCAGGTGAGAGGTGAGGAGGCCGTGTCCAGTCCACACAGCATCAGGTGGAGAGGGGAGGAGGCCGTGTCCAGCCTCCACACAGCATCAGGTGGAGAGGGTGAGGAGGCCGTGTCCAGCCACACAGCATCAGGTGGAGAGGGGAGGAGGCCGTGTCCAGCCTCCACACAGCATCAGGTGGAGAGGGGAGGAGGCCGTGTCCAGCCACACAGCATCAGGTGGAGGTGAGGAGGCCGGGTCCAGCCTCCACACAGCATCAGGTGGAG
Source organism: Mallotus villosus (assembly GCA_903064625.1). Lineage (NCBI taxonomy): Eukaryota > Metazoa > Chordata > Actinopteri > Osmeriformes > Salangidae > Mallotus > Mallotus villosus. The sequence goes on from CAEFZP010000700.1 coordinate 13,722, forward strand.
GGTGAGGAGGCCGTGTCCAGCCACACAGCATCAGGTGGAGAGGTGAGGAGGCCGTGTCCAGCCTCCACACAGCATCAGGTGGAGGTGAGGAGGCCGTGTCCAGCCTCCACACAGCATCAGGTGGAGAGGGGAGGAGGCCGGTGTCCAGTCCACACAGCATCAGGTGGAGAGGGGAGGAGGCCGTGTCCAGCCACAGCATCAGAACCCAGAGCTCTGCCTTTGAAGCTGCACACGCTGTAGCTTCTCTGAGGGCTGTAGCCCTCTGTAGCCCTCTGTAGCCCACCTCTCAGCCCCCTATGGGACTGTGTGTGTGTGTGTGGTGTGTGTGTGTGTGTGTGTGTGTGTGTGTGTGTGTTTTAGCCCCGTGGCACTGGATTTCATAATATTAGTCCACCCTCTCTACCGTGGTTTAGTGTGCTCGTGTCCACGGGGCCCAGGCCACTGGGGACAGGTAAGGTGCACTGCATGTTAGAAGGCATGAAGATTGTTTTGATCCTGAGGGTGTGTATGCAGTTCTAGCCAATAAGCGACTTCGTTGGTAACATGGTTGGCTAGTTCATGAGTCTCTTGCCAGTAATGTCTTAGAAAGCCTTCAGGTGAATGTACAGAACTCAGAATGGGAGTTATTTAGAAATTAGGTTGTGTACGGTAGCTACAACTAGCCCAGAGTGTAAAACAGAAGGAGCTAGCTACATTAGCCCCTTAGCTTGGTATGGGACCAAGGTACCTACATCAGCTCCAACCATCAAAAGAGGCTTCAAAGATGCTAGGTACCAAAAGTTGACTTAAGAGTAGCTAGTAGCTAGCTTCGGGGCAGACTCGGTTGCATCACAGAGTGACAGCACCTTGCTTTCCAAACAGGCAGGCGCAATGTCAATTATTTCTGAATACACACGTTTTTCTGTAAAATGACAATTCCCCCCCTTACCTTCCAGGGGGTCCACTTTTGTCTTCTCAGGACGCTGCTCTAATTGGAAGCCGACAAGCCGGTGCAATCTCGGATTGGCGGGGGGGACGGCGGGGGTTGATTGGCAGGCTAATATGGGTGCACCAGGAGAGGGAACATCAAGCCTCGCTATTTGCTCTGTGTAAACATCACCAGAGGGGAATAATTAAACAGACAACATAACAGAAATGGCTTGGAGGGCTTCTTTTCACATGTGAAGCTGTGTACACACACTCTGGATCCAGCGACGGGAGCTGCAGGTGGAGAAGGTTTTCAAACCCGTCTGAGATCCCCCGCTTTTGAACGGTCGCCAGTGTGAAAACGGAGCACAAGAGACCTAGGTTCGATCCACGATCGCTCGAGGGGTTAAAAGAAGCTTTGTTGCGAATGGAAGAATCACTTCTCCGTGACTGGGTACACACTGCCAAGCCCTCCGATTAGACCAGGGCGCTGACAGTTTGTTTGCTCCGAAATGGCGTCGTGAGGAGAGTTCCTTTCACTGGTCTGTCGAGTCGGGCCAGAGAGGGACTCCCGTGTCAGCACACTGTTATATGATCACATTGTTACTTTAGCGGTCTCTTTCTCACAAGTACGCCGCCACACATCTCTCTCCCCTCAGAACTAATCAAACAGACCCAGACAGCCCCACGCTTTCTTTTCGACCCGCCTGTTACGCATCGAAAAGATCAGTTATATCACTGTCTGTACTTCAGGGGGGGGCGTGAGTTGGTGTGTGTATCGTGGGGAGATGACATGAGAGAGAAAACACGACTATTTTGAGCGTCTACCCTGACGGGGGGAACCATTATGGAATTACTGATGCTAATGGTCCAGAGTCACATGAGAGGAGAGACTTGCTGGGGTGTCATGTCCGTGCGCAGCGGCGACGCGTCACGCCTCGTCCCTCTGAGTCGCCTCTCTGTCCGAGGACACAAAGCCCCCTCTGAGTCGCCTCTCTGTCCGAGGACACAAAGCCCCCTCTGTGAACGGCCGTCCCCTCGGTTGAACCCGGCCCGGTTCCTTTGGAGGAGAAGTGATACGTCCCGTCGCAGATGAAAGGCCTCGTTTGACTAGGATGTGCTTAACCCACCAAGCCACGTCGCTAAAAGGGCAACTTAATGGGACTGACGCACTCTCTGCTCTCTCTCGGTCTCCGTGAACACGCCCCTCCAGAGGAGCCCTAATGGAACAATCACGTTAACTTCATGTCCTTCAATCATCTCTTGATGCTACAGATAGGACGCCAAAATC
>CAEFZP010000701.1:0-30000 GCA_903064625.1 Mallotus villosus
GTGGTTTCATAACGTTGAGGTCTACAACAAAAATAACACACTGCACATATGTGTTCAGCCATCACTCATACTAACACTAATACAGGTGTTATATGACAGTCAAAACAATACATAATAGGACTGGTCACACGGCATGGTCCTGAAAACTGCACCCTCATTCTGTACGGTCCACTAATAAGATCATGTACTGCGGATAGGCAGGCTAGACTAGCGAATCCACGTCTGAGTGCTTGTCATGCTTCCGCTGCTCATTTGAGGGTCACGTCACCCTGTGACTCCCTCTGCTGTGTGGACCTGAACTCTCCGGCTTCACATCGACTCCCTAATTCCTGGCTGTCCCACCGGCCTCCTCCTCCTGCAGACTGACTGGCACATCTCACTGACGATAACCGCGGTCATTTATGACCTGCTAATAACTCTCTGTTGATGAAGATTTTCTCCTTGCCTTGCCGAGCAGGGAGAGACGCGCCGAGCGGCTCGGTGGTTTTAATAAGCTGCTGTTACCCGCCCGCAGTCCTCCGAGACGGGGCAGGAGGTCGCCTGCCGTGCCAGTGCAAGGGGGAGAGCAGAGGAGGCAGACTGACTGATTGCATGGTGTCAATCGCTCTCTCTCCTCTCTCTCTCTCCTCTCTCGCTCTCTCTCTCTCTCACTCTCTCTCTCTCTCTCTCTCTCTCTCTCTGTCTCCCTCTCTATTCTTCTCTATCCATTTCTCCCTCTCTCTCCCTCCCCCGCCCCCACTGCTCTTTCTATACGTTGCTTCCTCTCTGTCTCCTCTGAGCTTGCCGGTCTTGTGTTTGCTTTAGCTCCTTTGTGAAGGAGTTCACCCTGGAGACCCAGAGGTACAGAACACTCACACTTCCCCAGCCAACCAGCCAGCCAACCAGGCAACCCTCTCTCTCCAGCTCCCTCACCCCTTCCACCTCAGTCCTTAGCCTCTCTCGTACTCCCCTGGTACTGAAAGGGGTGGTGATGAAAGTGTGAACTAATCTTCTCCAACAGATGTGTGTGTGTGTGTGTGTGTCTGACTGCATATGTGTGGGTGTGCGTATTGCTATTCCAGCCTCAGTGTGGGTTTGACTTCCTGCTATGACTCTGTGGGTCCCTGATTTGAAAAGTACACCCCTTGAAAACTCAAAATGCACGCTATACTACATACGACAACCAGAGGAACGCGTAATCGCTGAACAAAAGAGGAAGTAGTGAACAGGAAGCCGGCCCCGTCCCCAGTGTGTGTGTGTGTGTGGATGGACTGGGGAGACTGGACAGATGATCTATCTCTCCCAGGAAGAACAGAACGGGGAAAAAGCGCCGACGCAGCAACTAAGCCCATCTCGCTCTGCTTCGGTCGGTTCTAGGAACCCCATCAGCCGCATCAGTACAGTACGTCCTGTTTCCTGGGAGGACATCCTGCGTGGATGTTGATGGAAGCGGTGAAGTCTTATGTTGGGCTGTCTGATGGCATTCTGGTTAAATCCACTCAGCCTTAATAGTGTGTGTGGTCCTTTAAGTCATGGGAAATAAATCCCACTATCCTCAGCTGGATTGTGACACAAAACATGTGGACACTCAGTCCTGCTGATTTTATTCAGAAATAGGGCGTGTGTGTATGTGTGTGTGTGTGTGTGTGTGTGTGTGTGGTTTGCGTTTCTTTTCCCGTGTCCAATCCACAGCCCATCAGGGGGACATCAAAGACAGTGTGACATCATTCACCTGCCCCCCGCTCTTAGACAAACCCTTTGAAGTTCCTGTACCCATATTCTACCGTGGTTTCCATGGTGATGTGTCTCCCTTTACCTACCCTGAGGTTACCAAGGAGATGTCAGGTGGCAGCCGTGTCACCCCTCTCATCTCCGAACGAGACGCTGCTCTGCCCTGTTATCAATGTGAGTGTGTGTGTGTGTGTGTGTAGGGTGTGTGTGTGTGTGTGTGTAGGGTGTCTTGTCATCTGCAGGGAAGACACTAGTTGGGCCATCAAAGGAGAGGAGTGGACCGTAAAAGTCCCTGTAATGATCCTGTCCTTGTCCCTCCAATGTCGCACAAACCCGTGGACACGCCCCCTTACCCAGACACGCCTACCAGCACAGACACACCTATCAAATTACCTTCCCAGCTTCATCCTGACAAAGCTCGCACACCCTCAGCAACAGAAAGGCCTGTAGTATTTCCGCTAATGTCCCTTCAAAAAACACCCCCTCGGCCCACGCACAGACACGGTGGATCAAATACAAAGCCCCGTAGCTGTCCCACGAGCACACAGTGTGGAACAGATGTACCTGTTATGCATACTAAGCAAGGATCCAGAGCAGGAAGTGAGAAGAGCTAGTTGTCAGGGCTCGGCCCACAGCCGCAGCGGTGGTAAAACGTTTGTAAAAGGGGTGAGGGAGGAGACGAAGATAAGTACGGGAGAAAAATAGGAGGAGCACAAATCAAGTCTGAAACTCTCATATCTCTATTCTAGATATAGGAGAGACGCTCGGAGACGGAGGAGAGCGGAGCTCTAATCTCCTCTCTTCGCTGTCTCTCTCTCTATCTCTCGAGTCTCTCTATCTCTCTCATCTATCATCTATATATATATATATAGATCCCCTATATCTATCTGTCTCTCTCTGTATTTCTCACTAACATCTATCTCTATCTCTACTCTATGTATCCCCACCTCTATCTTCTGTACTCTATTGTATCCCCCCCCCCTCTATCTATCACTGTCATCTTGTTACCTCGTGTAGCTCCAGCTCAGTGGAACAAGAGTCACATAAAGTTTCATGGCTGGCACTTTTATATGAGAGAGAGGGAGGCAAGGGACAAGCTTGCGCACAGTAGAGTGACACCACCCTGCCCCCCCCCCCCCCCCCCCCCATGCCTGCTGACCCACACACACACTCAGCTGTCGCTGGGCTGGGTAAGGGAGAGTAAGCTCAAGGAGGCAGTATCGGTATACACACACACACACCAACAGAACACACACAGAATAAAGAGACAAAAGGGCCACATCGAAGATCTCCTAGACAACAGCAGCCCACATATGCTGCACACCGCTCTCTGGCTTCAGATCGCTGTGAGAGAACCCAGCGTGGCGTGCGGAGCCTCTGTGTGAAACCACAAGCTCTCTGCCCTTCCTTGTATCCCAGCTTGTGTCTCTATCTGTTTTCTGCTCGCTCTCTCTCGCTCTCCTCTCTCTGTTCTGCAGTGTGTGCCTCTCTCCCTGTCTCTCTGGCTCCATGTCTCTAAGTCAGGATGGCTTTCTGGCACACGGATGCGGTGGCCCAAGGTAATTGCATTCAGTTTACACAGAAGTGGAGCACACAGACATAGTGTTTGTTCGAGCGACACTATGGAAAGAGAGGTATCTGGGTTTAGGACGGGTATGGAGAGCAGCGCTGCTACGGAGAGTGGACGAGAGAAGAGATAGAGACCTTATGCAGGGGCGAGAAATAGACGAGAGACTAAATAAAGTGAGAGAAGACAAGGGAAGGTAAGAGGGTTTCATGACGGCAGAGAGAGAGAGCGACAGAGAGATATAGTAGGACGCAGAGGGGGTGGTATTGGTGTGTAAGATGTCCCTAAGCGCAATATAGCAGGCCAATGGTTGGTGTGCTTTATCCCCGTTCACAACAGTTGGCAAGAGTCTCTATAATTTATTAAGGAGTCAGGATCTATTGGTGTGTGTGTGTGTGTGTGTGGTGTGTGTGTGTAGCTCCACTGCTTAGCCCAGTGTAAAGACCTAGATGAAGCGTAGAGAGGATTCAGAGAGGGGAACTTGTATAAGGAACAAAAGGAAGGGTGAGAGGCGAGGAGAGAGAGCTCGCGATGAGCGAGAGAGCTCTCGAGCTGGCTATCTCATACGACGCTAGATCTAGCTACAATACCTAGCAACTTTAGCGATCTCTTACTTTCTCTCTCTACTCTCTCTCTCTCTCTATCTCTCTCTCTCTCTCACACACACACACACACACACATTTCAACACAGGCACACATTGGAAACACTTGCAGGTCTACAGAAAGACAGAGCCTCGCACACACACACACACACACACACACACCCCGCCCGGCCCGTGGAGGGTTTCCTGTGTGTGTGATACTGCGAGGCTATCGAGGGCAGACGGGCTGTGCAGTATTCATAAAGGGAATGGGTAATCTCCATCTAATGACTGTGAGCTTGTTTACCCTCGCAGATGAGAAGTCTGCGCAGCTCCGCTAATAAAAGACTGAGGGCGTGTATGCATGCCATTTTGGTTTGACATGAATCAACTTGCGCACGCGCACGGCGCACGCACACACACGTAAACACATTTTAGGCCAACATAAATACAAACAAACATCGCAATCCGGGCCCAGCGCCGCTTACGAACGTACAACGAGCGTCTATTAAAGCAACAGCTTAGCAGAGTTTTGTTTGTGAAAGAGGGGAAGCGGAGACGGAGAGAGGACGATGATGAAGAGCGATCCAGTTTGATTTATCTCCTCCGTAGGCTGAAAGGCTGGGAGAGAGGGAGAGAGAGAGAGAGAGAGAGAGAGAGAGAGGAATTCATCACTGGGAGATTTGTTCCTGCCGGGCCCAAACGGGACAGTCTGCTCTGTGGCTCCTTGTCTCCAAGAACTGGGCCTCGGTGGAGCTGACAGCCTACCCTCCTCTCCTGTCTCTCTATCTCTCGGTCTTTGTCATCCTAATAGCCTACCCCGCTGAATTCCCTTGGGAATCAATCAGAAACAAGAGGTGGATATGGATAGCCCGTGCTGGAGGACTGGGGGGTGTGCATGAGTCTGGGGGGTTGGGATGATGTGTGTGTGTGTGTGTGTGTGTGTGTGTTGTGGAAGAGGGGACCTGTTTATTGGCCTAAACAAGCTTCTAGCTTGGCTGATATTCCCACAGGGTTATGGGACGACCCCCATCCCCGATGGGACACCCGTGCATACACAAACACATACACACCCAATGGGTGAAGGGTTAACCCCCTCACACTCAGCTCCATTGTTACCATGGAGATGAGGTTGAGAAGTCACTCGGCTCTGGCCACTGCCGACACACACAAGCACTCGCACACCCACACACACACAAACACACACGTTGTGTGGTGAATGTTTGATTTAATCAAAGACGACTTCCCCTTCTCCTTCAGCGGTTGACACGTTCCCAACCCTAACAGACGAGCTTCCGGTCCCGCCGTTCTCCCGCCAAACGCTCCCCTCGGGGATTCGAGCGAGGAAAGAAAACATGTTTCTCGGGGCCTCCTCGAGGAGAGCGTGTTTGACGGGAGCCTGTGGTTTATGTCCTGGCTCTCTCGGTGTTAGGGAATAGATCATAGCTCTCTTCCTGTACTGTCCTAGCTTCGTCCCTCTGTGCTTTCATGCCGCTCTTGTCTCATCTCTCCCGAGCCTTTGAAATGGAGAGGGTTTGGAAGGCTCCCATGCTGTTAGTCACCACCTCCTAGTGCCAGGAGAGGAGAGGACAGGGAGCAGAGGGGAGCGGAGAGAGGGAAGAGAAGAGGAGAGGACAGGGGAGGGGAGAGGAGGGGGAAAAGGAAGAGGAGAGGAGAAAGCAGAGGAAAGGACGAAAGGAAAGGAAGGAAAATGAAAGGAAGGGACAGGAGATGACAGGAGAGATGACAGGAGAGGAGAGGACAGAGGAACGATGAGAGGAGAGAGGACAGGGGAGGGGAGGGAAGAGGAGAGGGGACAGGAGAGGACAGGAGAGGAGAGGGAAAGTGAGGAAGAACAGTAAGTGGCGAAAGGACTGGTTGTTTATCCAGCCTGTTACAGACAGATGCTCTTGGCTCCGCTCGGAAGCATCTGGAAACCTAGTGAGCTTAGCCTTAGCTGACCCGCTACTCGTGCTACCAGAACCTTCTCTCTCTGTTAGTCACTGCTGTGCAATTCCCAGGAACAGACCGCCTTTACATAGGAGCCTGAGTCGGCTTCCTCCCTCCGGCTGCCCTCCACCACTCTAGCCTGCAGCCACTATGCCCATGTGGCCTCCTAGGGGGTAAAGGGTAAGTGAGCGAGAGACTAAGGAGGAGGAGGAGACACGAGAGAACGGCGCACAGATGAGATCATGGCAGTTATCTAAAGCCATGTGATGATGATGATCATATTACAGAACCCGTTGGATTACATCCCTGCGCAAACATCTTGTTCTGGCTACACAGGGCCTGTACCCTGGCTGGCTGTGTACTGGCTGGCTGTATGCTGGCTGGGCTGCCAGGGACTGCGAAGGGTGTCAGGTGTCTTGGATGGGAGGCAGGCGGGGGATAGGAAGCTGGGCAGAATGGTTCTCACAGACACAAAACACTGGCTAGCGTTACTCATGACGTTTTTTTCTTCCTTTCTGGATGAGGTGTGCGTGTGTGTGTGTGGATGTGTGTGGAACGGTCTGTGTTGGATACCTTTGTGTGTGTGTGTGTGTGTGTGCATGTGTGTGTATCTGTGTGTGAGTATAAAGTAATGGCATCGTTTGGTATTCATTTAGCAGACTCTTTTATCCAAACAGGTTTTACATGACCCTGTGGGGGACGTACAAGGGATAATGTGAACCTGCAACCTCTTGATCAGTCAAACGTTCTACCACTGAGCTATACCCAAGCCCCAGGGTGTTTGTGTGTGTGTGTGTGTGTGTGTGGTGTGTGGTGTGTGTGTGTGTGTGTGTGTGTGTGTGTGTGTGTGTGTGCGTGTGTGTGTGCTTGATGTGGCCTTACTCCTTCCTCTTGTCCTCCAGGATTCAGGACTGAGTGATTGTGTGAGCAAGATGAATCACATCCTTCTCTAGTCAGGGGGTATGCTTTCCCTTTTGTTTAGTCTACAGCAGGATTGATGGAGAGAGAGAGATCATTGAGTGAGAGACATTGAGAGAAAGGGGATACAGACAGAGAGAGAGAGAGATGAGAGAGAGGAAATGAGAGTGAGAGCATGTGACTTAATGGAAACAATCCATGTCCATAGAAACATTTAAAAGACACTGTTTCTGTCTATGATTTGCTTATTTAGCATCATCATTTTTTATAGCTGATCTTTTATTTCCTCTGTCATAAATCCCTCCTCAGGTATCTGTGTGTGTGTGTATTTGTATGTGCACGTTTGCATGTGTGCTTTTTATGTATGCGATTGCATTTGCGAGTTTTTGTGTGTTTGGAGGCATGTGTGTGTGTGTGTGTGTGTCAGGTGGATGATGAATGCAAGCTTGCTCAGCTAAGTTATCTTCAACACTGTGCCGTATTTGACAAGGACCGCGTATGATCACAATCACATGCAGTGAGTGCACCATAAGCAAGCACAGGTCAATCAGTTGTAGACTGTCATCGTATTGACCAGCATGCAGCAGAATACTGCACATTCTGCCCCTGGCCTTTGGAGAGCAAGAATTAAAAAGCCATTCTCTTTTTGCTGTCGGTAATTGGCTATCTCCTCACTCTGGCATGGTCTGCTGCAGTGTGTGTGTGTTTGTGTGTGTGTGTGTGTGCGTGTGTGTGTGTGTGTGTGACAGTGTAATTGGCTCTATCCCCTATGAGCCAGGAGCGTGTGTGTAGAGGGAGATGGAGGGTCCATCATCTTTACGGCCACCCTCTCCCCCTCCCCCGTCCCCACACACCCCCACACCTCCATGGCAGGCGGATAGATGCTGATGATTATTCTGCTGTAAATTACAGCTTCCTCTCACCACCAGAGCACTGGATCAGTTTCTCTCTCTCTATCTCTCTCGCTCTCGCTCGTTTCTCCCTCCCAACAGTCACTTCGTCTCTCGACTCAGAAAAGAAGATTTGCACGAGTTGAATGTGACTTCACCCCTCATTCTAATCTCCATCCATTCCGCGCAGCCAGTCGGTGACAGTGGCCCCATTCTAAACGGAGCATGACTGTGTATCTTTAGCCAACTCACCTCGGTTCCTTACCGACTCCTCCTGGCAGGTTTATTATGGTTGGAAAGGTCCCAGACGAGGTTGAGAGAGTGCATGTGCACCCCCCCGCCCCCCCCACCCCCCAGACACTGTATATCCATAGTCCGTGTGCATGCCTCCTCCTTGGAAGAAAAAGATGAAACCGAACCGTTATCTCAGACAGATAGGCAGAGTTAATTGACTAAACATCATCTGTAGTCAGAGATAAGGGGCAGACTAAGAGGATCTGTGTAGTTGCGTGTGTGTCAGTGTGTGTGTGTGTGTTTCCGACATGGACGCGTGCGCGTGCGTTTCTTCTTTCATCTTTCCTCGGTCACGCGCTCGCCTGTGAAACCCGATTTCTCCCACTGTGGACGTCGAGGTGGTTCATCTGCAGGAGAGCAGGGCTAATGTGCTCAAAGGCTTCCCATTTTGTGCCTTGTACTCGTTCGAAATGCCATTCAACTTGAAACTTGAACAAAGACACAGAGATGCGCTGATTGGTCACCCTGGCTCAGGCTGGATTACACTTCCAACTTCTATCATCAGGGCCGGGGGGGTCGCACATCCATCAGAGGCACACAGAGTCCCGTCGTCCATCCCAGCTGTGAGTCTTGATCCTGGGGGATGGAGTCTGGCCTGGCCTGGCCTGGTCTGGAGGGGTCTTGTCTGATTTGGCACCACATACAGAGGCACCAAACACAGTTCTGATTTAAGCAGGGGGGGGGTCATCATCTCCCCCATCCCTAAGGGCACCTCTGTCTGCGATAGTGCAGGTGAACAAGGTCTGGGGGTTCGGCCGGCAGCCGTGCGTTTCCGGAGGTGCCGTCTGCCGCGCGGCTGGTTGGTGTCGGTGTGCACCTCTGATGGATCGTCTTCCACTGGAGGAGGTGGGAGGAGAGAAACTAGGACAGACGCACCCCCTGCAGCCTCCTTCCTCTCCAAAACGCACTCTCTCTCTTCTACCACATTAACCCCATTTTCTCCCGTTCAGCGCGCTCTCCGCCTCTCTCTCGGTGGCTCCCTTTTTCTTCCCCCCCTCCCCTCTCTCTCTTTTTCCCTCGTTCTCTCTCTCTCCCTGTCTATCGCTCTCTCCTCTCTCTCTCTCTCTCTCTCTCTCTTTGTGCCTCCCTCTCCCCCTCTCTCTCACTCTTTATCTGTCTGTCACTTTTCTCTCTCTTTCCCCCCCCCTCTCTATCTCCATGTCTTTCTCGCCCGCCCTTCAGTCTCCCTATGTCAGTGGCTTCGCTTCATGCTGGTTTGAGTGGCACTATAATGTCTGGTATCTGCCGAATTCAGTTGCTGCAGTGTCTCCTTCTTTCTCTCTCTTTCACACACACACACACACACACACACACACACACACACACACACACACGCACACACACACACACACACACCCCTCCACACACACACACCCACACCCACACTATCACAGAAATACAACATTGTCAGCAAGAATAGATTTTCTCTGGTGTCTGTGATGTAGCCTTTATTAAAGAAAAATCTCTCGCATCACACCTATTCAGTCACAGTCCCGTCGCCACGGAGAAGCGTAGCTCTCGGGAGGAAATGGGATTTTTTCACGCAATGTTCTCTCTGATGTTTCGTTCCAGATAAGTCATTCATATCCCTGACACTGGCGTGCGCGGACGTGTACGAACACACACACACACACATCCCCCCCCACACCCACACACACACTGTGGCACCATCACCCCAGTTTAGCTCCAGCGGCATTCAGTTATTTGTGATCCTGATTCTTTCCAGTGGAGTGTGTGTTGTATGTGTGTGTGTGCCTGTGTGTGTGTGTGTATGTCTCCAGGAGTTGTACTTGTTTCTGAAGTCTCTCTAGCGCTCCATCCATTTCTCTCCGTCTCCGTGTTGCTCTCCCTCCCCCCCCCGCGCCCCTCTCGCATCGGGGGGGCTGATGTATCGTCTTGTGTTCCGTGTCAGGGTGGAAACGCAGTGAGCCGCTGGTGGTCTAGAATGAAACAGATAAGGGAAAGATGCTCCTCACACCTTCCGTGGAGCACTGTGTGTCGAGTCCTGCTCCTATAAGAACAGATAGATTGAGACTAGCCTGATTTTGAATGTTTTTGAATGTTTGAACAGTTTTTTTTTAATGTCACGTAACAGTCGATGTTCTCGTGTCGATCTGAGGACCCCTACGTGTGTTATGTAGTGTGTGTGTTTGTGCACGTGTTCGTGCGTGTGTTTGTTTGCACAAGCTATTTCCCCGAAAAACACTGGAGGTTTCATCGCTCGAAACAAAGATGTCTGCATTGTCTGCCGGCCATGTGACTTGCTGTGGTCACAAGGCGATGACACATACGTACAAACACACACACACACACAGAAAACACAGATAAATGCCCTTCTTTGAGTTGTCCTCGGACTCATTCTATTATTCTGGCCGTCCTCCAAACAATGTAAAATCTTCCACGTGAGTTTGGTCTAGAAACTTCTAGTGTTGAATTCCTTTGAGGCTTCTTGTGTAATCATAGGTAACCTTGTCCATAGGCTTTCAAATAGAAATCCATCTACAGACGTAACACAAACACATATTGCTTGCTGTAATAACCACACAATAGATTAAATGTGCTGTTTCCGGTTATCCTAAGGATAATGCGAAGGCCATGATTGTTTTTACCCTGACTGAAACTGTTACATTAATGCAGGATTCTGTAAACCTTTACAAAGCCCAGCAAGCTCTAAATGTTGTCTGCAGTATTGAATACACAGCCACTATCCAGAGACTTATCACCGACTGTCCCAATGCTCATTTAGGAAGACTCAGTGTGGCTCTGTTCCCCCTACCCCACATACCAAAGACAAACACACACACACACACACACACACTGATTGTCAATGGATAGACAGGTGGGCCAATCAGGTGGTCGTCTGGGGGGAGTGAGGACGTGTGTGTGTGTGTGTGTGACAGGTGGGACAGTCTGGTATCTCCTGGCACCACTGCTGCCTCTCTGTATGTGGCCGTTCTGCTGCCTCAAAGCCATTCAGCAGAGTAGACAGGCCACAGTGGGAGCTTCCGTCTCCAACTCTGGATCCATTACAGTGAGGAGAGCTGCCTTTAATCTCACACTGGGCTTGGAAGGACCCAGACGAAAAGGCAGGCTGGAAAGCAGGCCATCGGCCAGGCAGGGAGACAGAGGCAGGAAGGCGCTAAGGCAGCAAGACAGACTGAAAGTCTGACAGGCAGATAGACAGGCAGGTAGACAGGCAGATAGACAGGCAGGCAGGCAGGTAGGCAGGTAGGCATGCACTTGGTAATGTTGGTGTGTCCGGTCTCTCCCAAGCAGCAGGGGTAAGGGGTTAGCCCACAGAACAGACAGATGGGAGGGAGGGAGGGAGGGAGGGAGGGAGGGAGGGAGGGAGGGGAGGGAGGGAGGGAGGGAGGGAGGGAGGGAGGGAGGAGGAAGGGAGAAGGGAGGGAGGGAGGGAGGGAGGGAGGGAGGGAGGGAGGGATGGAGGGCAGGGAGGGAGGGGAGGGAGGGATGGGAGGGATGGGGAGGGGGGAGGGAGGGAGGGAGGGATGGGAGGGAGGGAGGGAGGGAGGGAGGGTAGGGAGGGAGGGAGGGAGGGAGGGAGGGAGGGAGGGAGGGAGGGAGGGAGCCAGTGTCTAGGTGTCTGTGTTTGTCTCTCCAGACTTGCGGCGGTGTGTTCCGTTGGCGGTGTGGTGGTTTCCTAGACTACACACTGGTATGGGACTCCTGCCCAGACGGGAAACTCTCCCCCCTCCACACACCACACACACACACACACACACTTGCCCACACATAGACACACACAAACATACACAACACACGCAAAAACACACAAAAACACAGACACACACGTACAATACACATCACACCTGTGTGTGCTTTGCCCTTCAGGTGACTTTTCTTCTATTTCCCAGTGAAAAGAAATGTGCAGCTGATCCCAAAGGTGGATCTATTGTGTGTGTGGGTGGTGTGGTTGTGTTATTGTTTAGCTTACAAGCTGGTCTTTTAGCTCGGTCTGTATCCGGTGTTGTTTTGGTGACTCTGAGAATGTTGGTTTCTCTCACACACTGACATGCTCTGCCTAGCCAGGCTAAACAGATCTGTAATGTGTGTGGCCAAAGTCCCTCTCTCTCAGCTGTTTGTGTTTCAATGGCTGTGTGTTTGTGTGTCTGAGTGTTCAGCGAGATGTATTTGGGGTAAGATTACAGACGGTCTGGAGATGGGCAGTGTTACTCTCATTCACAAAATGATCCTGCGTTCGCAGAGCCCAACCTTAGACCGAAGTGGACCCAAATTATGGCTGTCCACAACTGTGTTGGCAGCCTCGGTTCACCCTATAACATAACAGAGAGGAAGAGAGGCGCGCAGGGCGAGGGAGAGAGGGAGAGGGAGCTACACCACGACAGTGAGACTGAACGAACGAGGCGAGCGACGAGCGAAGCGAGATGACGTCGACGCGAGCGACGAGAGCTGAGCGAGAGCAGCGGGCAGCTCGAAAGACCGAGCCGGGAGCGCGAGAGGAGAGCAAGCGCGAGCCCGCTGCGCGCGTGCGCAGCGCGTGCGCGACGCCGGCGGCGCGCGCGCAGGAGACGCGCGAGAGAAAACGAGCCCGCGGGCGACGTGCAGCGGGAGAGCACGAGCGCGATAGCCGCCCGCGACGAGAGCGCGAGAGCGCGCGCCACTGGTCTACCATGTTTCGTAGGTCTCTTCCGCGCCTGGGGAGAACGAGTCCTGCCACACAGAGCTGCAGCTCGAGCAGGGGCGGAAGGAGGCATCAGGCTAGATGCAGGAAAAGGAAGGGAAAAAAGGAAAGGGCAAAAAGAGGAGGACAAAATACAAGAAAAAAAAAAAAAAAAACGGACAGAAAAAAGACAACACAAATCACAAACAACAACAAAAAAAAACAACAAAAATAAACAAAAAAAACCAAAAAAAATAAACAACGAGCAAAAAAAAAGACCCCCACCCCCCCCCCCCCCCCACCCCCCCCCCCCCCCCCCCACCACAAACACACAAACACACAGACGACACAACATCTCAAGTGTATTGAAATTTACAAGTGTTATTTGTATTTTTCAAGAATGAGACGACAGAACACTTGCCGGAGTCTAGTGCGTGTAAGTGCCCAGCCACACTACGCAGACACACCACACACACACACACAAACGTACACACACAAAACACGAGAAACATTAAACCACAGGTCTTGACCTACGTAGTCAGTGCTCAGAACATTCATTACTGTGCAGGAGTGAAGTGAAGAGATGGTTTGCCCCATAAAGAAATAGCTGACAATACACCACCAGATGCCTTATACAACAGGGCGCGCTGCGTGGAGTGATAGCTGTCACTAGACATGGAGCCCCAGCAGAGGAAGTGGGCATCATGCTGCTTTGTAGCCCAGGAGAGCTCAGAGCTGGGATAGCCAGCTGTGTGAAAGACCAAGGGTCACATATCCTCATCAGGGCCTCGTCGGGAGTCCTGGTCAACATGAGGCGTGGGTGAGCTTGGATGGTCGGGTCCTGTATGGGTATGCAGCATACGGGGTCCTAGGTAGGTGGGCTGTGGTGTGCTAGGTAAGATTTGTGTTGTGGGATTTGTGCACGTCGCTGGCCATGCTGTTGTTGGGATTCACCTGGTCACCGTGGTGTGATGGAGTATATACCCAGCATGATTGTGGCTGGGGCCCATCTGCGCCCTCATCTGCGGCGCGTCTCCGGATCAGCACGGAGTGATGCTCACCACTCCGCCTTCCACCCTCCTCCCTCGGTCCCTATCACGTGTATAGCCCGCTCTCTCCGCGCTCGTCTCTCTCGCTCTCGCGATCGCCTCTCTAATATCTCTGCGCTCACTCCTCGTATCTCTACCGCGCCTTCTTCCCCTTAGTGTGTTTCAAAGCTGGCGGGTGGTATGTTTGGGGATGACGGTCTTACGTGGGTATTGAATTGTTTCCTGTATGGGGTATTTCTCCGGCGAGTTCACAACACAGCAAGCCAGCAGCTGTGTTATACTGCAGATGAGTAAAGAATTCTTAAATCAGTCGTTCCCAGTCCGTATTGCACCATCTATGGGTTCTGCGGCCAAAAGAGCAAAAGAGTTTCCAAGCCGTTTGTTGACCCCCCTTCCCCCCCCTGGGAATTGGTCAGGCTCACAGAGTGGTGGTGACATGACTAAGATTTTTCCCCCCCGTGCTGCAGGGGGGCGGAGCAGGACTAGGAGGGAGATGGACCCGTGGGGATGCATCCAGACTGGACGGAGGCGGGGAGGACCGGAGGCTGGGTGCCACGGGAATTGGTAGCTTCCAGGGCAGGGCAGGGGCAACTCGGCGGTCGGCGTCCCCTAATTGGAGATTGTGTTTTTTGCAGCGTTGGGAGGCCAGAGAGGCTGCCGAAAAGCTCGTAGTGTTGCACTCTGTTGCAAGACTCGCTGGCTCCACCGCTCGTAGACAGGACTAATATATGCAGCGGCACAGCTCCCATCATTTGGCATTCTTCCCCGTACCTTTTGAGCGACACTTTAGGCTTCCTACCGAGAGAGACACGACCGCAGGGGGAGGAACTGATGAGAGGCAGCACGGGAGGTAGTGTTAACTGGAGAGAGTAGACGACGGTTGTAGCGAACGGGATTCTAGGCCGAGGGTCGGGGGAGGAGAAGAGTTAGTTAGAGAGCTATGTTCCTCCATATCCGACGAGCGCGCTTTCCCCTCTGCCCCTTCCTTCCCGACCCTTGTCGTTGTCCCTTGCACCTCTAGTCCTTCTCGGGGGGAATTACTACCATTCGCCCCTTCCGCGTCCCCCGGTCCCCCCCACGTCCTGTGGGTTTCTCCTCGGGCATTCCTTCTTGTTTTGGGACTTCTCCACTTTTACCTTTCCTTTCTGCCCGTGTCGCTCTGGAGGAGGAGCTTTTTGCCCATGTCAACGCCCGATATCTGTTTGACTTCTGAGATTTCGGCGGCGTTTTTACCCCTTCGTAATTTTATGGGCTCCCGTCTTCCTTCGTTCTGTGTTCTTTTTCGTCACCTCCCGGCCCCCTCTTATTCTTATGCGTCTTTTGTGTTTTTTTTGCAGTCTCACCATGCATTCCCCTGCACTTTCCCCGTAACGCCCTCGCAATTCGTTCGGTTCTCGTTCCCAACGCCTCTTTCCGTCCCCCTAAGCCTCCTCACTTACTTTCTATTTTCCAAATACTTTGTTTTATGTTCACTTTCTCCTTCTTAATTCGCCTTACGTTTATTTCTCTCCGCCCCGCCACCATTAGCCCTTTTTTGATATATGTCCGCCTTTTTCCCTCCCCCCGTCACCTTTCGTTCCGTCGTTTGTTGCTCTTCTTCCCCTACTCTCTGATGTACTCTCCCTTTCTCTCTTCCTCGATGGTCCCTCTTCTTCCCCAAGCCTTATTTTTCTTTCCTACCTTCTTATCTTCGCTCTCGCTCCCCGTTCGGTTGCCTCGCCCTGGTTCCTCCCCTTTTCTTCCTGTATTCTCTGTTCCCCTCCCCTTTACGGCATTTCTCCTCCTACCCTCCTCTGTCTTTCCTACTTTCTTTATTATTCATCCCCCGACGTCCGACCCCGGTTATGTCGGTTGTCGGTGCCTTATGGACGATCGAGGTTCAAGCATTTTGGGTTTGTGACCGTTTCCCCCCCCCACAGTCCACTCGTCTCCTCCGTCCTTTTGCTTCTTAATCCGTTTTCCGTTGAAGCTTCTCTGGCCACCCGTCTCCCTTTCTCTGCCGTGTTTCTGCCTCTCCTGTAGCTTTGACGATTCTGCCTCCCCCTCCTCTCGCTCAATTCTTCGATGCCACGTTTTCGTATCTTTCTCCCAATAGTCTTCTCTTTTCCTTTTTCCCTTCAGGCACGTTCTGTCCTTACTCCGCTATTTCGCGGCCAGGGTTCTGCGTGGGCACGGTTGATCTCTCTGTTTTACTTGTCTCGCGCCCCCTGTTTTTCCGCCTTTTTTTTCTATTTTAGCTGAAACTCCGCTCCCTTTATTCATCCTAGCCCCCCCCTAGTACCGCGCTCCACCCCTTTTACTCTCTTTTTCGTTTTGCTTCTCGTCCCAGCGGTTAACCTTCCATTGCCCGCTCGTCGCTCACTCTGCCTCTACCATTCTGGGATTGCCGCCTATTATGATATCTGTGTCCGCCAGCCTTTTGCCATCCTGTCCCTCTTGTTCAGCGTCCCGGGTCTGGTGAGAGAGGAGAGAGGGAGAGAGGGGAGAGAGAGGAGAGAAGAGAGAGCAGGGTTTCTCTCCTCCGTCAGAGCTGGTGTTATCTGACCCACTGGCCTTGTTACGTGTAAGCCTTTTAGCCCCTCGCTCTTTCTTTTTTGCCCTTTCTCCTCTCTCCTTTTCACCCGCTACTGTACCCGAGCCCAGCTCTGGCAGCGGCTGGGGTTCCCGTCCCCTGGCCCAGTTCGGCCTCTCGTTCAGCCGTGTCTAGCGGCCAGGCGGAGAGAGGAGAGACCGAGGGAGAGGAGAATGGGAGGAGAAAAGGGGTCGTAGTTGACCATGTGTTTAGAACTGTGGAAGTGATAAACTCGGACTTGTGGACTCGGACCCATTGTAGGAACATCGACGCAGAGCTGCTCACACACACACACGCACTCACGCACAACCACTCGCAAACAAATACACACACACCATCTTTTGGCTGTCCATTCTGTCTTATAATAAATACGTATACGCCCTTTGGCAGTGTTGATCGCCGCATGCTGACATACCACCATATCACCACACAACACGAACATTCCACATGCTCATCAGACACACACACACGCACACACACACACACGCTCTATGTTGAGGATAAACAGCCCACCGTGGCCTGGAATCTGTGGAATTCTGGTGAATGATGTAAAAGAAAAAATCTACCCCCCCCCTCTCTCTATCTCTCTCTCTTCCTTCCCTCTCTCTGTTCTCCACTGGACTGTAAACCTGGATCATCCTGTTATCTGTGGGTGTGCATGCATGTGCATGTGTGTATCTGCATAGACACGCGTGTCTCACACCGGCCTGAACTCTATTACACAGCAATGTGCTGAGCTGCATCCGAAGGCCTCGCGTCATCAATTACGGTCTGTGTGTGTGTGTGTGTGTGTGTGTCAGAGGGATGTAAGGCCTAGCACTTAAAGGGGGGATCATTCCTGCTGAAGATGTCACACTGAAAAGGCTTAATCCCCCTGAAAATAGAATTCAAACCTCTGCACGCACACACGCTAATCCACTTCTTCTCGTCGTCAATAACTTGGTTATTTTGGGAAGGATTCATTAATTATTCATTCTGATCTGGTTTAAACAGCCGCGGATGTATCTGTATATGTGTTGAAACACGACGGCCCCCTCTGTCTCCCTAACTCTCTCACTCACTCCCTCCCACCCTAACCCTCTCACTCCCTCCCACCCTAACCCTCTCACTCACCCCCTCCCTCCCTAACCCTCTCTCTCACCCTCTCTCTCCCTAACCCTCTCTCACCCCTCTCTCTCCCTAACCCTCTCATTCACCCCCTCCCTCCCTAACCCTCTCTCTCACCCCTCCTGTCCACGTCCTTTCTCTCACGACTACCTCTCTCGCCCCTCCCTCACCTCACCCTCTCAATCTCCCCTCTCTCCCTCACCTTTGTTTTTTCTCGAGTCTGTTTCACCACTTTACTTTGACTGTGCAGCCATTGACACAGAAAGCCATCTAATGATTCCTTGTGGATCTTTTTCTTTCTTTCACTTTCTTTGGCTCTTTCTCTCTTTCGGCGTTTAACTCTGACACGCGCACACACGCACACGCACACACTCAAACCCACAAATACACACTCATCTTCCGTTCAGGGAATACGGGCCTTGGTTGAAACCGTCGAATCATTGTTTACACAGTTCCCTCCTGCTAAACAACAATCTCAGCCGCCTTTGAGGGGAAAACGAAGGCTTTGTTTGTCTGACATGAGTCGGTGTTGACTGACACGCTGCTACATGTCTGCTGGGTTTGCGTTTCCTTCAGAGATACACGTGTACGCGTGCGTGGCACGCGCCTACACGCACGTGCGTATGTGTGCGCGCGCGTGCGTTCGTGCTCTATTTCGAATACCGATACAGTCCAACCGCAGTGGACGTCCCTCGATAGAAACCTGATGATTAACATTGGGAATTAATCAGATATTACTTTTGTCGTAACACTTCTGTTCTGTCAAGGCTTTGCTGAAGTGGGCTACATCAAGTGGATTCTTCAAATACACAAATACGATAAATATTTCATGGACATTCATAATTCAGGCCATGGGTACTGAATAAAATATGATTACTACCATTTGATGAATACTTGTCTTTGTTATTGATAGTTTCCCCTGCTCTCATCATCCCTCAACGTCTCATCTCACTGCCGTGTTTGTTTGTGTTTGGGTGTGTGTGTGTGTGTGATGCGTACATATGTGTGTGTGTGTGTGATAAAGAGATGAGCTCTGACCTATAGGGTGTGTCAGAGGAAGGGATGGCCGTCTGGAGTCCGGGGGACAAAGGGGAGGAGGTGGAGGACAGAACCAACTTTTTTCTTCACCTCATCTGCCCCTTCGGTTGTCCTCGAACCAAGAAGGCCCATCGGAGCACCTCTGTTCCCCAGTCTGCAGCCCTGCACTGGGATGACTGAGCGGAACAGCTGAGTGGAGGGACAAGACACACACACACACACACACCCCGTGCGCTGGCAGTAAGGGGTGATGATGAGGGTCACGTCGGGTTAGGGGAAGGGCATGTAGGCAGAAGTGGGCTTGTGTATCCTGCTCAGCAGTCGTGTGTGTGTGTGTGTGTGTGTTCAGCCCGATGAGTGGTCACCCAACCACTAGCATGTCACATGATCCAGCCCCCTCCTCTGACACTTAAGTCGTGACATGGAGTTATTCGATCGTCCTATGTCTCCTTTGAGCATGTGTAGGTTACACACACTCACCGCACACACACACACACACACACACGGACGTGTATCCATTTGGAGTTACAATGACTTTATGCTACTTGCAATGTGCACGTGTGCTTGGTGATTGGCTGTCTCCACTGTTTACTGTAGCTCTTCCTCTGACCTGCCCCAGGGAGGTGCTGGGAATGCCCAGGACACATTGACATCCTGTGTGTCTGGAAGCCTTCAAATCTCCTGTTCATCACTTGATAGTTATGGGAGACACTGAAGGTAAAATCCCAGTACAGTAAGGACGAGAAAAGGTGGTGTTTAAAAAGAGAAATGAAAGGGATGGTTGGAGGGAGGAAGGGAGGGAGGGAGTGATGGATGGAACCTGAAGGAGAGAATGGGAAGATCAAAGTATTGGGACGGCTGCGAGTTTGAAGTTTGGGTGAGTCAGGACATAGATAGACATACGTGCAAAAGCTTCTCATTGTCCGACCGAGTTTACACAGACTGAAGGATTACAAGGAGGGACGACTACAGTCCTTTCAGACTAGTCTTACATCTGTCCCTAAACCTCGCCCCTGCCTCCTCCCAAACACAGCCCGCCTCACCCAATCACAGCCCTGCCTCCTCCCAAACACAGCCCGCCTCACCCAATCACAGCCCGCCTCACCCAATCACAGCCCGCCTCACCCAAACACAGCCCGCCTCACCCAATCACAGCCCCGCCTCCTCCCAAACACAGCCCGCCTCACCCAATCACAGAGAGCGGACATCAAGGTGTGTCACGCCGGAGGGGGAAAGGGGGAGAGATGGATCGGGTCGAACGATGGGGAGAAAAGTAGCCTTTTCACGTCCCGCTTTAAACGAGAGATCGAATCTTCTTTAAACGGCGAGGGGTCTTTATACGAAGGCTAAACGCCAGCGCTTACGTGAGCTAGATGTCTGTTCGGGAGCCTGGCTTTGTGATGAATGTCCCCGCCGTAGGTCACGACCTTTCTTTAGTAAGCGTGGCGGTGGAAGGCATCGGGCGCCCCCGCGTCTGAGGTGATGTATGGGTGTAATATGTGAAGAGGTGGCGTTCTGACTGATGTATGGGGAGATGCATCCCAGCGGAAGACGAAGCACCCAAACCTCAGCTGTGTGTGTGTGTGTGTGTGTGTGTGTGTGTGTGTGTGTGTGTGTGTGTGTGTGTGTGCGTTTGTGTGTGTGTGCTTGTGTGACTGATGCATACTCGGAGACAAATGTGCACACACACACACACATACGCACAGCCGTGTCAGGGCCTGTGCATGAAGGCATAAAAATGAAACAAATGACACTTGAAGATATCTTTCAGCTAGAAGGCCTACTCATAACCCTCACACTCACACACACACACACACACACACACACACGCACACACACGACAATACCTTTCAGCCAGCAGGCACTGCACAATTACCATTTCAAAGTAGTATGGTGCATAGAAGCTCAACATTAATGCATTTTGCACACTTTGAAAGGAAGATTTGCATAAAAACTCAAAAACACTATTTATATTTCCTAAGAGACAGAAGCTCAAGTGGGCTTGTTTGCAGCCTGAGAATTCAAGTCGAACCACCGTTACGTTTTGTCCACTTATACACACAAACCACAGCTTACACGCACGCACAAAGGTCACTGTGTAGTCATTAACAGCTGCGCCCAACACAGCGGAGAGAGAGAGAGAGGGACAGAGATAAAAGAGAGACGGCGAGAGAGAGAGAGGGAGAGCCAGGAGAGGTATATAAAGAGAGACACGGAGAGTTATTAACAAAGTTCAGCTGTTTTTAATAGAGCTCATTTGAACCCTGAGCGCAAACGACACCCGCGTCCTCCTCGACCGTCTGCTTCCTCTGCCCTTCCTCGACGCCCGATCGGTAACTGGGCGAGGATGGGTTAGACCCGCTGGGAGGATGCTGTGTTAATGAGGTTTCCGTCTCTAGGGAAATGAGTGCACCCCTCAACACACACACACACGTTCTGAGATGAGCAGCTCCCATCCAACTTTGGGGTGTGTGTGTTTTAGTGTGTGTTTTAGTGTGTTGGTGTGAGCCTGATAGAATTACTTGGGTCCTAATCCTGTGGCTGTTGTGCGTCCTGAAACGCACACACACACACACACACACTCTCTCACACACGCGCGCGCTTGTGCGCACGCTCGCATCGTGACTTATCTTTGACCTTCCGTTCATATCACTCCTCTCACTCTGTCGGTCTCTGTGTCACTATGTCTGTCACACTGTCTCTCTCTCTCTCTCTCTCTCTCTACTCTTTCTCTCTCTCTCTCTCTCTCTCTGTCTGGTATCACTTTCTCCATTGTTGTCGCACGCCCACAGGCCCACAGACACGTCGCCCGCCCCGGACAGAGTGCTCCCCAGGCACAGCAGAGCGGCGGGTAGCTCCGTCCCCGTACGTGTCTGACAAGGTCTGCAGATGCTTTTTCCTTTCCCATACGAGACGCGCCTCCTTAATTTCATTCCGACTGCAGACAATTAAACAATCCACGCCATATGGTGCAGTTTAAATTCAAATCAGCTTTGTTACAGCGTAATAGTTTGACATGATTACGTTGATGATTAAGCTGTGGCTGAGGCTGTGGCTTTCTTGATAGGAACACCGAGAGCCTCATTACTGCCCCACACTAGGAGCTCCCTGCTGGGGCAGGGCTGGAGGGACGGAGGGATGGAGGGATGGAGGGACGGAGGGATGGAGGGACGGAGGGATGTGGTATGGAGGGATGGAGGGATGGGGGATGGAGGGATGGTGGATGGAGTGGATGGAGGGATGGAGGGATGGAGGGATGGAGGGATGGAGGTTCTTTCTTTCTTTCTTGCTTCTCTTTCTTTCTTTCTTTTTGTTCTTTCTTTCTTTATTTCTTTTCTGTCTGTGCATTTCTTTCTTTCTTTTCTTTCCTTTCTTTTATTCCTTTCTTTCTTGGCCATTGCTTTCTTTCTGTCTTGCTTTCTTGTCTTTCTTTTCGTCTTTCTTTCTTTCTTGTTTTCCTTGTTTTCTGTCTTTCTTTATTTCTTTCTTTTCTTTCTGTCTTTCTTTCTTCTTTCTTTTTGTTTTCTTTCTTTCTTTCTTTCCTTCTTTCTTTCTTTTCTGTTTTTTCTTTCTTTCTTGCGTGCTGGAGGTATGGATTGATCGTATGGATGGACGGCGTAGGGTTTGGGATGGAGGGATGGAGGGATGATGGCTGGTGGGAGGAGGGACTGGAGGGATGGAGGGACTGGAGGGATGGAGGGATGGAGGGATGGAGGGATGGAGGGATAGAGCGAGAGAAGCCGCGAAGAGAACGCTTAATGACACTTTCTCTATCTCCATTCTCTCACTCCTAATCTCTTACTCTCATCCTTCCATCCCTCGATCCTCTTCAGTCTGTCTCTCCTCCAGTTTAATAAGAACACTGCCGGCCTTGTTAATAGAACGCGCGCACGCGCACACACACACACACACACACACGCACATACACAAATTCCTTCTCATCTGTAGCATAGATGATTGGAAAATGTCCAGTTCTTCCACAGCCTCCTCTCGCGCCTCTGGATAGGAACACGAGTAATATCCTGCTTTACACAGGAAGTTCTCCACTCGAAAGGGATCCCATTGGCTGAGTTAATTGGCAGATCCCCTTCAGCCGAGAGTTCTAACGAGTGGTAATGAAGTGTTAATTAACGACTGCGGGCTAAATATACATACTGTCAATTAAACCACCCGCGTGGTCTCTCTGTAACCGAGGAGAGACGAGGAGAGAGATGCCACATAGTGGAGACGTTAGGTGAGACGGGAACGAATATAGAACGAGTGTGAAGTCACAGCTCCCTCCCCTCTCTCTCTCCCTTATCTCTTGGCTTCTGACATACGCTAGCAAAGTAAACAAACGTCGCGTACCACTTCGAGAGAGATTCCTGCGTGTACGCGTGTGTTTATTTTCGAAGAAGCCAGTAGCTTGTGGAGCCACCTAGTACCTAATACGAGACAGGTATAGTGAATCGTGGGTATGGTTTCTCACCAGAGAGGGATGTTTTTCGTGGGAAAACCAGTGGGATGTTTCTTCCCCGCTCTCCTCTCTGAGGCGGCGCTGCGGACGACAAACTGTCACTCAGGACCGGTTGCCATGGTTTCCTGGCGGTCGGCCGTTAAGTGCCGCCGCCAAAGGGGTCGTCATGGCTGTGATTGCGGGCGCCTGCATTTACAATCCCTGCATCTCCATCGAGACTGTCACTGTCTGTCTGACAACGCTGTGGCACTCGCTTCACTCCGGCGCTGGGAGTGAGGGAGGCAGGGAGGCGAGGGAGGGAGGAGGGAGGGAGGGAGGTAGGGAGGGAGGGCATTTCTGTCGTTTTCTTTACTTTCTTGCTTTCTGTTCTTTCTTTCTTTCTTTTCTTTCTTTCTTTTTTCTTTCTTTCTCTTTCTTCTTTCGTGTTTCTTTGTTCTTTCGTGTCTTCTATTTTCTTTCATGTCTTGCCTTGTCTTTGGCTGATATTAGCAGGGGATGTCGAGCGGGTGATCAGGTTTTATCTCATCAGGTTTCGCAGGTGGTATCTTCACGTCGATCTTCCGCGTGACTCAAACCCTATGAATCCATTTGCAGCAGCAAACTGTCCAGAGTATTCCCTCTGCCCCTCACTCACCTCTGTCCCCACCACTCCCCCCCCTCTCCCTTCGCCCTCCTCCCTCCTCCCTTCCACCCTCTCCCCACCCTCTGTCTCTCTTCACCTCCCTCTCAACAGGCTCTGGTCCAGGCTGTGATGTAAGGCTCCCCTTGCTGCCATAAAAAACACTGTTAATGTCCACCTCTTGACCCATACTCTAAATTTACCCTCACCCCCTGCCTCTCCCCCCACACCCTCAGGCTCATGCACACAGGTCACAGACAGCAGAAAGGGAGAGATCAAAAAGATGATTTTCTTTCCAAACAATCTCTTTACATCAGTGATTGTTTTTTGTGCTCGTTTTTCCTCCAAACGCAGCAAAGCCGAGTATTATGTTTCAGTGAAAGCAGTGTGTGTGTGTGGTGTGTGTGTGTGTTTGTGTGTGTGTGTACGTCTGTGTGTTTACTGTTTGAGAGCTGACCTCATGGTGCAGGAATCTACACTTCATCAAGTGCTGCTCAGGGAGCATGTTGGCATTCCTGTGTGTGCCTGTGCCTGTTTTGTGCACGCTGCTTGTGTCTTCCCTGCTTGTGAGTCTGGGTCTGGAGGTCTGTTGGCTTGCGGGTCAGGGGGGGTGGCCTCTGGTGTTACACTGTTCATTAATTATCCCTTCAGATCGGCTTGAGTCTGTCATCTTCGCTCTAAATCTTCTTATAACAATGTATTTGGTCTTAGAGGCTGCGGGAGCAGCTTTAGAGGCTGGGAGCTTTCGAGGCTGAGAGGAGCTTTCGAGGCTGGGATCATTAGAGGCTGTGAGGAGCTTTAGAGGCTGAGAGTAGAGTTAGAGGCTGGGCGCCGTAGAGCAGCAGTACTAACCAGCCCCATTCCGCTCTGATCTGATCTAACCACCTCTGACATGCCTCACTACACAGCTGTCACTCAACTCCGCCGTCTCTACGGCAACCGGTAAATGCTCGGAGGCGGAGGGAAGAGAGGACATAGAGAGGAGGGGGAGGGGGGACGGGGACGAGACCTTTAGAAGAGGGCGTGTACGCCAGACAACCTGTGTCCCATAGCAACATCTACCCCCTTCTCCCTTCCTCCTGTCATGTCTTCTATTGTCCTTACTGACCTCTGACCTCTCTAACCCCCCCAGAGGAGACAGGGGGAGGGGCCTCGGGTCACACGGAGGGCGCTTCACACCATCTATCACCCTCCATCATACCCTGGTATGGGAATTTGTGATTGACTATAGCATCCCTTGTTGGCATTCCTTGTTATCCTCCCTCTGGATAGCTGGATGTCCAGTCACTGCGTCAGCACTGCACGGTCTGAAGGGTACGCCATCCCACTCACCCACCTATGAACAACCGTCTACTCCGGCGATCTTCGTTTTCTCTCCTCTTTCTTTCTCTCTCCTCTCCATCCCTCGCCCCTCCCTTCCGACCCCTCGCCCCTCGTTTTCCCCTCCGCCTGCTCACCTCTGATCCTCCACCAGGTAGGACATGCGCTCCCTCTCCCCCTCCGTGGCTCAGATCAGCATGCGTGTTAACTCACCAATCAGCTCGCCTCAGACACGCTCGCCTCTCGCCGAGATGAGCCGATGAATATTCATATCCTCCCGGTGCCTCCAAGACATACGCACTCACGTACACACACACACAGACACACACAAACACACACACACCACACACACCTGGCAGCATGAGGCAGATTGATGCTTTAGTTGGAGTGGGCGAGGTGATGAAAGTTTATTTGATGAGAAGTGAAGTGTGGTGTGTTCAGAGAAGGATAGAGGGCTCAGGAGCTTTGAGATGAGATGGGCTTTTTGTGTTGTGGCGGTGGCTGTCACTGAGGCCCAGGAAGGAAGTGTCTCCGATTGTGTGTGTCTCGCTGTCTCTCTGATGTTGCTGAGGAAGAAACATTTTGAATCCCTAAAAATACACTTTGCTCGAACTGTTTATTATAGTGGCCATGTACATGTAATGCCTCTGTAATTAGAGATGGCACACGCAGCCATACATACACAGAATGCATGGTTTAGTGCTCATAAGACTTCAGTCAGTAATCACTCTCAGTAATCCAGACTATAAACAAACACTGGAAGAACTTGGTGTGCTTTTGGCTCTGGAGTTGGTGTTTGTGTGTGTTTGTGTGTGTGTGTGTGTATGTGTGTATGTGTGTGCGTGTGTGTGTGTATATTTCCCCCCTATTTAGGAATGACATTCTATATTCTTCAGATATATCCTTATACTAAATGTAATCCACAATTATATTCTGTCATTGAAATATGCCCTTAACATTGACATTGTTCTTTATTCTGTGATTTACCTCTGTGTTGGATTTGTTTTCTCCTGGCTGGCCGGCTGATTATTTGGAATAAATCGTATACCCTCCCTCCCTCCCCTCCCTCCCCTCCCCTCCCTCCCTCCTCCCTCCCTCCCTCCCTCCCTCCCTCCCTCCCTCCCTCCCTCCCCCCTCCCTCTCCCTCCCTCCCTCCCCTCCCTCCCTCCCTCCCCTCCCTCCCTCCCTCCCTCCCTCCCTCCCTCCCTCCCTCCCTCCCTCCCTCCCTCCCCTCCCTCCCTCCCTCCCTCCCTCCCCTCCCTCTCCTTGGCGAGCCATGGCCGGCGCTGGAGGAGAGAGAGCGACGGATGGGAGAGGCGATGAGGAGAGACAGAGCGCTGGGCGAAGGAGATGCAGTCGGAGAAGCAACATGACAGGAACAGCCCCTCTGAGCCAGCAGGGAGGGGGGTGGGGGGGTGGGGGGGGTGCGAGGGAGGGGTGAAGGAGAAGGGGGACAGGGCGGAGGTGGGGACGGACGTCAGGGAGGGTGCAAGGTGAGGCGAGGACAGCTGGGACAGATCGCTGTGGGAGATAGATGGGGAAAGGAGAGGCTGGGAGGGCTGGGTGGGTGGGTGGGGCGGCGGCTTGGGGTGGGGAGGAGATGTGGACATGGTTGAGATGGATGAACTGCCTGCCGGTAGTGGTAGTAGTGCCCAAGGCTGAGGTGGCTCTGAGTTCATGGTGTGTGTGTCACAGGGGGTACATCCAAGTTCATTTACAGATAGCGGTGTTGTGTTTCTCCTCCCTGTGCCACATCACTGAAATGTCAGCCCATGTTGCCACGGCAGCTGGTTTATATGTGTGTGTGTGTGTGTGTGTGTCTGCAGTTCGCTCTCTAAGGTGTGTGTCGCTGCATGAATAATAGATAGAAAGTGGATCAATAACACAGTGAATCAGTGCAAGACTGGCTGATTTGGTGCGTGTGTGTGTGCGTGTGTGTGTGTGTGTGTGGTGTGTGTGTGTGTGTGAGCGCCCTTGCACTTTCCCGTCTGCTGCACATGACTGTAAAAACAGCGGTCGGGGTCCGTGATGGTGTGCGGACAGTGTTTAGTTTGAGGGGAGCCAGTGTTGTCTGGCTGACTGGGGTGTGGTGTGTGTGTGGTGTGTGTGTGTGTGTGTGTGTGTGTGTGTGTGTGTGTGTGCGGGATGAAACAGGCCCTCGCTGACTCAGCTTCAGGGACCGTCTGACTCCGGGTCCCAGCCCCGCACGCATGATCGAACCGAGGTCTCGGAGGCTCCGGAGAAATGAAAGAAAAAAAAAGGACTTTTACAGATTTACTATGCTATTACTGGAGGACTGCACACTCAGTCAGATATGGGCACACACACTCTGCCGCGCGGGGCGCGCACACACCGCACACACACACCAGCACGCACACACATGCGCATAGATACACGCGCGCGGCCCCACACACACCACACACACACACACACGTGGTGAGGGCACGGTTGTAATGGCCCACTGCCTCTCCAAGGACGGGCGAGCGAGAAAGCAGAGTAATCACTGCACCGGTTTATTACTGCTCAGAAGAGGGAGAGGAGGAGAGGGAGGGGGGACGGGGGAGAGAGAGTGGAAGGGCACGGGCGACAGAGAATGATTCTTGGGGAAAGAGGGACAGAGGGGAGAGAAAGTAGGACGGATGAGAGGGACACGTCCCGAATCACTCCCCCGACGGTTCTCTCTGTCTCACACACACACACACACGCTCTGGAAACCACTCGGCCAGATGCACCGTGGGAATGTTTGTGTTTGTGTATCTCTAGAGAGACAAATATGAGCCAAGAGGCTTCCTCTCCCTCCTCCCGTCCTCTCCTTCTTTCCCTCCTCCCATCCTCGTCCTTCTCTCCTCCTCCTCTCCCTCCTCCCATCCTCTCCTTCTCTCCTCCTCCTCTCCCTCCTCCCATCCTTTCCTTCTCTACTCCTCCTCTCCTCTCCTCCTCTCCTCCTTTCCCTCCTCCCAGTTCCCTCTCCTCTCCTGTGTGCTCTGACCGCACCCTGTGCTGTCCAGACGTCGTCCCGGGTGCGTTTGCACCTGCCACCCAGACGCACAGGTGCACCGAATGAACACACACGCATGCTGTAAAACATAGTCGTACACACTGTTATTAAAATACGCCGTGAATTATTGAACAACAATACTTTTAGGACAAACGCGGCCCTACAGTGGTGTTGGAGTGAGGAGGAAGCTCTTTGGTGTGTAGTGTGTGTATATGGTGTGTGTATGTGTGACTGTGTGTGTGTGTGTGTGTGTGTGTGTGTGTGTATATGTGTGTGTGTGTGTGTGTGGATAGCTCTGGAGTGGCTCCAGCAGAACATTAATATGAGTCATATTGATTAGGCGAACAAGAATAAGCTGC
The DNA here is from genome assembly GCA_903064625.1 of Mallotus villosus. NCBI lineage: Eukaryota > Metazoa > Chordata > Actinopteri > Osmeriformes > Salangidae > Mallotus > Mallotus villosus. The sequence continues at coordinate 28,071 of CAEFZP010000701.1, forward strand.
TTGTTAATTATTTTCGGACTCAATAGGCTGTGGATGTTTGTGTGTGTGCCTGCTACCCTGACCACCAAAATCCTTTTAGGAGGTGTGTGTGAGTGTGTCTGTGTGTGTGTGTGTGTACGTGTGTGTGTGCGTACGTGCTTGGTCCCTGTAATCATGTTAGGTCTCTGTCAGGGAGAAAACAGCTCAGAGTGAAATTTCATTACCAGTCTGCAGCTCTGTGGTATGTCTGTCTGTGTGTGTGTGTGTGGTGTGTCTGTCTGTGTGTGTATGTGTGTCTGTCTGTCTGTCTGTGTGTGTGTGGTGTGTGGTGTGTGTGTGTGTGTGTGTGTCTGTCTGTGTGTGTATGTGTGTGTCTGTCTGTCTGTGTGTGTGTGTGTGTGTGTGTGTGTGTGTGTGTGTGTGTCTGTCTGTGTGTGTATGTGTGTCTGTCTGTCTGTCTGTCTGTGTGTGTGTTTGTGCGTCTGCGTGTGAACTCTTGTAAACTGGAGTTTCTTTTGGCACTTTAATTGAACTTTAATTAACTCCCGTCGTGGCCACATAAGTTGTCGGGTACGACGCTAATGATAGTTGTAGTCCCCGAGATCTGTCCATCCACTTCGCACACACACACAACGTACCGAACAAGCAACACACAGAGACACTTAGCGAGACACTCACCTACCAACTGCTGTCATTGAGAGGAGTGCATCAGTAAGGCAATTCACAGTGTCCATAATGACTGAGACTATGGGAACAGGGACAAGAGCCTCTACAACACTGGAGCAGATGGGCTCTTAGTAGTAGACTGAGCTGCCCTCAGGGACACACACACACAGACACAGTCTCTCTCTCTCTCTCTATCTCTCTCTATCTCTCTCGCCCTAGCACTAAAACACAGTCCTAGAGCAAGGGGGCACTCCCACTCCTGCAGTGCAGTAATTAGTGGTGTGGTGCCCAGTGGAGCCGAGTAATAGGTTTATGCTCCCAGGGCAGCAAAGGACAGACAGAAAGACGACAGACAGACAGACAGACAGACAGACAGACAGACACAGTCAGACAGACAGACAGACAGACAGACAGACAGACAGACAGACAGACAGGAATGTGGGCAGACAGGACAGACAGACAGACAGACAGACGGGAAGGTGGGCAGAGAGACAGGACACCAGACTGACAGACAGACAGACAGACAGACGACAGACAGACAGACGGGAAGGTGGGCAGAAAGACAGGACACCAGACTGACAGACAGACAGACAGACAGACGGGGAGGTGGGCAGAGAGACAGGAAAGCAGACTGACAGACAGAAAGACAGACAGACAGACATGAAAGGGGACCATGTGTGCTGTAGGCCACCAGGGACATGACGCCAGGCTGCTGGGGTACTGCTGAAGAGGAGGGTGACGATGAAGCACACCAAGACACCGAGACTTGAAATCTCCTCTCTTTCATGTTGTCTAGCCGCCTTCCTTGAAGTCCGAGTGTCCGGCTGGCTACAAATACTTGCGCGCGCATGCGCACCGGCATCTTCTAGTCTGTGTGTAAGGGAGCTGGAGAATGGCTAATGTAATGATATAATGTCTGGGAAATGTGTTGCACATTAGAACATCATGATGTGTGTGTAATGAGCCGAGAGATGGGAAAGTGCTGAGAAGTACAAACCGCATGTGACATAAAGGGACGAAAAACGAGAGAAAGAGCGATCGAGAGAGATAGAGAGAGAGAGAGAGAGCGAGAGAGAGAGAGAGAGAGATAGAGAAAGAGAAAGAGAAAGAGAAAGAGAAAGAGAAAGAGACGAGCAAAGAGAACTCAGATACACGAAGAGACGATAGATAGCAGCTATCTCGCTCTCTATCTCTCTCTATATCTCTCTCTCTCTATCTCTATCTCTCCCTCCCTCCCTCTCTCTGTCTCTGTACTCATCTGTCATTCCGTACGCGGCTCTCCTTC
>CAEFZP010000701.1:35000-173183 GCA_903064625.1 Mallotus villosus
GACAGAGATCCATCACTTCTTTGGCTCAGCAGGGAAGCGATGGCGTATATAGAGGGGTGAGGGAGAGTGTTAGGGGGGCTGAGAGGAACAGCACTAATTAGAGTGAGGATAGGAAAGGGGGGCGCCTGTCTCCCTTAAACGTGTGTGTGTGTGTGTGTGTGTGCACACTCTTTTCAGTGTAGACGATCATCAACTGGTATCTCAGTCTTACCAAGGGGGAGGAAAACCAGCCACCGTGCACACACAGATACACACACACACACACAGAGAGAGTCTACGGTTCTGTAAGCACAGTACCGAACAGATGAAAGATGACCAAAGAGATCTTATTGTGCCAAAAGCACTCAGCGAGTGTCTCTTTCTGGGGAAGAATTCACACAAACACACACCCACACACACACGTACCCATGCACACACACACACTCATGCACACTAAACATAGCAGATACACATTACGTGGCATTTTGTTGTTGAAAAACTATAAACATCAGATCTCATCCATTGTTTTCACTATTGCTGTAGTCATTTCTGTTGACTGAGACCAAATATCAAGGAAGTTATTTGTTGCTTTGTGTTCCTTGTGTGTTTGTGTGTGTGTGTGTGTGTGTGTGGTTATGTCAGGAGGGTCTATGACCTTAATTATGTTTCTCTATGCCTGTCCCCTGAGAGAGAGAAAGTGTTATCACTGCAGGATCCACCTATCACACTCATTAGCATATGTTATAGGTTTGATTTGCATAACTATTAATATGGAAATGTGACATCTTAAACATTGAACCGGATTTGGTCCTTCCTCTCCTCTTAGCCACATGCACTCGCACACCTACACACACACACACACACACACACACAGTCACACACATACACACACACACACACACACACAGTCACACACATACACATACACATATGCCTATTATTTGAATGCATTTGAATGTATGTGTCTTCATGCAGGAGTAACTGAAGGAGCGAGATAGAGACAGAGAAACATGTCTCACACAGTGGCCTCTGGACTGATAGAGCCTGCCGTGTGTGTGTTGTGTGTGTGTGTGTGTGTGTGTCTGTCTGTGTGTGTGCGTGCACATGTCCGTGCGTGTGTGTGTGCGCTCCCGAATGTGTGTGACTCAGAGACAGTGTTGTTGCCGGGCAGATCTCCAGACTCCACCTGTAAGTGTCTATCCAGAGGCAGACAATAGAAATCCTTCTGAGCTCTAATTGGCTCTCCGACAGCAGCTGCATGACAAGCGCGCGCGTCGTGTCCTCTCGCACGCGGCTGCTGTTTAACGTGTTTGCTTTGGGAAGGGGTTGTGTCTGTCAATGAGTGTGTGTGTGTGCCCAGAATGTGTGTTATGCTGAGAATGACCCCCCCCCTATGGCTGGTTGGGGGTACGTGCGATCGTGTGCTGCTTCATTTGAGGACCGGCCAACGGCACCAAGCGAGTGCCGAGGATCCAGAGGAGCGAGGAGCTCAGAGAGACATCATCAATGATTCATGCGTCTCATTTCCTTCACCTGTCCTGTCCTCCCCCCTCACAGCTGAACGAGACCGCCAAACAGCTGATGGAGATCGACAAGCCCGCCCCCGCTCCCGTCCCCGGCCCCAGCTCCGAGCCCTCCCCCGGGCCCCCGGTGGGTCCCTGCTCCCCCGGCCCCTCCCCCAGCCCCTCCCCTTCCCCGGGAGGGGGCCCCTCGCCCCACAGGCGGGGCGAGGGCAAGAAGAACGCCAAGAAGCGCCACTCGTTCACGGCGCTGAGCGTGACGCAGAGGACGGCCCAGCTGAACAACAGACACAGCATGGAGATCTCCCACCCCGTCCTCATCAGCTCGTCTGACCCCAGGGCGGCCGCACGCATACAGGTACACACACACACACACACACACACACAAACACACATGACCGCCCCTCAATACATTGCATAGCATACATGTTCAGACATGCGACCAGACTTGCACATGCTTAGAAACATACCTACAGAAGATTTAATTTACGTAGCGAAGGTGTGTACTTGTTTTACGTAGCGAAGGTATTTTGTATTTACTTTGTGAATGGGGTGACTCACCTGTCAAGTGTCACAAGGTCTTACTGAAGGGGCCTGGGGTTCAATCTGCTTAAGGCCATTGGAGCATGTCCTCCCACTTCTGTCCCTCCCCCACATTTCCTGTCATTCTTCACTGTCCATCTCAATAAAGCAGAAATGCCCTGAAAAACACCTTTCAAAAAAATGAACTTTTATGAATGGTTGTTTATGTGTGTGTGTAGGACTCCTCCCCTTCTGGCCCCTCCCCCTCCTCTGTGGGTGTCCTGGTTCCTCCCAGGGTGGCGTCCGTCACGTCTGAACTCCTGGCCCACGCCAAGGTCCAGCTGCCTCTCAACATGTAAGTGGAGCCCGCCCTCCTCGTTCGCCCCCTCGACGACGTCGTCACACATCTGCATTCGCATTCGCTTAGCGGACGCTTTGATCCGACGCGACAGACAAACGGGGGATAGTCGGTAGCGGGAGCAGATGATCAAAGACGAGGACTTGCACGGTCATACCGGTGTTATGCGCTGATGTTTGTCGCATTAAGCATGCCCGGGGTCCGTCCTGCGAGGGGGCTTGTTGCAGAGCGAGGACAGGCTGGGGAGGAATGTTGTACGCTGTTGAGTTAGAGTGGTGCCATGGTCAGAATTGATTGTTTTTTATCTGTGGGGTAAGGCAAAGCTGAAGCCAATGCTAGGTGGCTGTCACATTCAATAACGTTCTTAACACACACACACACACGCACACGCACACATCCTCCGGTGTGGGTTGTAACGCTGATGAGGTCGAATGCTTCCTTCCTGACCCGGCAACCAGCCCTGTTGCCATGGGGAAAACGCACCCTGTTACCATAGTAACCCACAGGCAGCTTATTTAGACCTTGTTTACTCTCAGTGTTATTATTGGTGTTAAGTCCATAAGCTCGTCACAGGACTACATACATATTTAAACAAGAAAGAAATGTACATGAAAAATGACATTCGGATGCCAGGTAAATCTGTATCCAAATCTTTACTGATAAACAAGCTTATGTGTGTTCTGGTGATGCATGTCTGGATAGTCTCTGCCTCAGAGTCACGGAAAGTCTTTGAAATTCAGGTACATATTGCTGTTTAACTGTGTGTGATGTGTGTGCGTGTGTGTGTGTGTCTGTGTGCGCGTGTGTCAGATACCTGGCCCTGTACGCCTACAAGCCCCAGAAGGGCGACGAGCTGGAGCTGAGGAAGGGGGAGATGTACCGCGTCACAGAGAAGTGTCAGGACGGCTGGTTCAAAGGCACCTCGCTGAGGACCGCCTCTTCCGGAGTGTTCCCTGGGAACTACGTCACGCCTGTGTCCAGGTGAGCCAGGGGGGCGCTGGGGGGTTTCGGGTGAACATGCCGCTGGTGGGGCTCATATCCTTATAATAGTCATCCTCATTTCAGTCCTTTATCGACCGGATTCAATAAAAGTACCGTCTGCAGCACCGCGCGGTACAATGCCGGCAGCGGCTGGAAAAATAATATGCAGTGACATATTGTCTCCTGGTCATCATCATCATCATCTCCTGACCCTTAGTGGTAATGTGCTCACAGCAGGAGGGTTTTGGAGGGGGGAGGGGGCGGGTGGGAGTCTGCCTGCAGGATATGTGAGCCAGTCAACCCCCTGCAGACGCCAGAGACCTGCAATGGCTGAACACACAGCAGGGAAGCCCCCGCCACCGTCGATGACTGCTTCACTGCCACCGCTGAAACTGGTTACACAAATGCACAAATGCACAGCCGAGATGGAGAGGGAGCGGGAGCGAGGGAGCGAGAACAGAGAGAGAGAGAGTAGGTGTAAGAGAGAGAGGGAGAGAGAGGGAGACAGAAAAACACTCGGTTAGGTAAAAGAGTCGAGAATGGAAGAGTCGAGCCCAGTAGAGTAGAGTTGACACGGAAAGCCTACTTCACACTGAGACACGCGGCGAGCCAAAGGGGGGATTCTCTTCATGTTCCCTCCACTTCCATACTCTCTATCTCTCCTTCTATCTCCCTCTGTTTCTTCCCCCGTCCCTCTCTCTCCCTCTCAGTGTATGTGTCTCTCTTCCCCTCTCTTTCTCTCTCTTCCTCCTCCCCCACTCTCTGCACTGCAGCCTCCAAAACTCTCAATATGATAATGAGAGCCTGCCAGAGCTGGAGAATGACACACACACACACACAGACACATGCACACACAAGCAAACACACACACAGACACACACCATGGACAGGTGGGGAAGGAGGGGAGGAGGGGACACGAGGGATGAGTGGGAGGAGTGGGAGGAGCAGTGCTCTGTGTTCCATTTAGAGGAGATTTGTTATTGGACGGCGTCCTGCTTATGGATTTGGCAGCCATGTTGGTCGTTTGAAGGAACTGGCTTCTCCGCTCCTCTATAGAGGATAGACATGGCTCGAAATCTGCCTTCGCACAGCCGCTCCCCCCCCCGCAACCCCCACCACACGCAGACCATGCGCACGTGACATGCTCGGCACATGAGCCATAGCTTCTGTCCCCAGTGACGGCAGGTCGATGTACAGCCATGAGGACGAGGGTGTTACGGAGACATGGTCAATAGCCCTCCCCCCGGTCATCTCTCTTCTCTCTGGTTGGACGTTAACACTCATCGTAAAGCCGCGTGCGAGCTGGCCTGTCAGTGTGCGTCGGGGCGCGGGGTCTCTGGGTGATTTGGTGCTGGAAGGAGACGGCCAAGGGATGATTGGACAGTGATGTCATGGATATCTCCAGGCCTAACTCTCTACAGGAAGTCTTCCTGCTGTGTCCGGCTCCTCAAACGTTGGTGCTGTCAACCTGCTCGTTCTTATTCTCTCTCTCTCTCTCTCTCTCTCTCTCTCTCTCTCTGTCTCTCTCTCTCTCTCTCCCCACAGGGCTCCGTTTGTGGTGACAGGTTCGCGAGGTCCCTGTCTTTCGGGGCAGCAGGTGGGAGGGGGTCAGGGGGTAAAGGGGCCGTGCCCCCCTCCTCCCCCTGGCTCCCCGGGCCCTTCCTCTCGCCCCCCCCCCTCCCCACTCCAGCAACCCTTCCTCCCCGCAGTCGGCCGCTGCCCAGCTGAAGAACTGCCTGCGTTCTGGGCAGCAGACGGTGAACCAGGCCCGCTCCGCCATGCATCTGGGTAAGACACAGACACACACACCGACACCGTCAGCTCTAGTAACTCTGCCCTAAGGGTTCAACAGCCCAGTGGCAGAGATGAAGCCTATACCTGCTTTACCGGTAATATTTCCGTTTGATCTTCCGGAGCTCTGCTATCAAAACCGTCTTGAACCCTGGTCTGCTCACGGCCTAGATGTGGTCTGTATGCGGCCTCTGTCTGTGCATCTCTCTGTCTCCCTCCCCCCTCTCTCTCTCTCTCTCTCTCTCTCTCTCTCTCTTTCAGTAAGAACATGTGATGGTGTTTAAGGTTCCTTCTGGGAGTCTCATGAGTGTACAGTGTAGAAACACTGCCAGGAATAACACACACACACACACACACACACACGTGCACACACACACACACTCGTAGTCCATGCACACAAACAGATGAACAAACACATACTCCTTCCTCGATGACATCACTCGCCTGTTGTTTTGTGGAGGCGTAATGATAGAGTCCAGAGTGCTGCCTCACTCTCTCCTTTCACCTCCCTGTTCTCTTTCTCTTTATCCATCTATTCTAGCCATCTCTTTGGTTTTCTCTCCTTAACTGAATTTCAACAGCGTCATTGGCTCGTTAAGACTCATTTTCAATATCGCCCAGAGCTTACGTACAACAAACACATTGTTAGTACCGCGAAAAGCTAATGAAATGTAAACACATACTGTACATAATAACATTATGAGTATATGCAGGTTGCCACATGATTTAATCAGACAGAGTTCTCCTATTAGGTATACCATTTTGTCTCTATTTGTTAGTTTCAAATGATTCATCTTTCATGTTGGTTCATTATCTCTCTCTCTCTCTCTCTCTCTCTCTCTCTCTCTCTCTCTCTCTCTCTCTCTCTCTCTCTCTCTCTCTCTCTCTCTCTCATGCTCTTTCAGACAGTCACATCTGGCCTCCATTATCGTCTATGACTATGAGTCTGGAGGCTTGGTCACATGACTGTTATGTGTTTCCCCTTTAGGCTCCTTACATGGCTGTAACAGGTGCCCAGTATCAAACGCCATGGTTACGCTCTGCTCTAGCAGTTCACCTTGTAATGTACATGACAGCTTTATAATGACCACTGTATGTGTGTATGTGTGTGTGTGTGTGTGTGTGTATGTGTGTGTGTGTGTGTGTGTGTGTGTGTGTGTTTTCCTCAGTCCACAGCCCCCCTGCCGGCAGCCCAGAGCGTCCCACAGCAGCCATCTCCCCTATTCGACCCCAGAGCTCCTCCCCTTCGCGCTCCCAAGGCCAATCGGGTCGCCCGCTCTCCATGGTGTCCCCTGGTCCCTCCCTCCAGCCCTCCCCTCTCTCCTCCCCCGGCCGGGCGCCCCCTCCATCCCCTCTCTTCCCCCCTCTCCTGCCTCACCCCTCCCAACACCTCCGCCGCTCTCCTCAACGGGGATTCCTCGTGTCCTGGCCCCTCCCACAGCAACGCCCAGGGGGCTGTTCCTCCCAAAGCAGAGAAGGTGAGCGTTGGTGGCATACACACGAAACCAAACCCAGCCTTAGCCTGTCATATTCCAGCCCTTTCTGACAAACATCCTGAAGCAATAACTAAGAGACTCTGGCATAGTTAAACTGACTAGTACCTGGACCCACACACACACGGTGCCTCAGTGACTAGTACCTGGACCCACACACACAGTGCCTCAGTGACTAGTACCTGTACCCACACACACAGTGACTAGTACCTGGACCCACACACACAGTGACTAGTACCTGGACCCACACACACACAGTGCCTCAGTGACTAGTACTTGGACCCACACACACAGTGACTCAGTGACTAGTACCTGGACCCACACACACAGTGACTAGTACCCACACACACAGTGACTAGTACCTGGACCCACACACACAGTGCCTCAGTGACTAGTACCTGGACCCACACACACACGGTGACTCAGTGACTAGTACCTGTACCCACACACACACAGTGACTCAGTGACTAGTACCTGGACCCACACACACACGGTGCCTCAGTGACTAGTACCTGGACCCACACACACAGTGCCTCAGTGACTAGTACCTGGACCCACACACACAGTGACTCAGTGACTAGTACCTGGACCCACACACACAGTGCCTCAGTGACTAGTACCTGGACCCACACACACACGGTGACTCAGTGACTAGTACCTGTACCCACACACACACAGTGACTCAGTGACTAGTACCTGGACCCACACACATACGGTGCCTCAGTGACTAGTACCTGGACCCACACACACGGTGCCTCAGTGACTAGTACCTGGACCCACACACATACGGTGCCTCAGTGACTAGTACCTGGACCCACACACACACGGTGACATCAGTGACTAGTACCTGTACCCACACACACAGTGACTCAGTGACTAGTACCTGGACCCACACACACAGTGACTCAGTGACTAGTACCTGGACCCACACACACACGGTGCTCAGTGACTAGTACCTGTACCCACACACACAGTGACTCAGTGACTAGTACCTGGACCCACACACACAGTGACTCAGTGACTAGTACCTGGACCCACACACATACGGTGCCTCAGTGACTAATTCAATGACTGACGGCCTGACCAGCCGACTGGCAGATGGGAGGCCAGCCTCTGTGCTCAGGCACTGTGTAAGTGGAGGCTGAGGGAAGTGAAGTGACAGTGATGGATGCTCTGGTTCTCTTCATCTCCACTTTCTGCCTCAGTGTCGACTGACCGCAGGGAGACGAAGCGAGGTGAGCTCACTGCAGCTCACCGGCCCCCAAACTACAGACCTAAAAGAGTGGGCTTTAACACTGATTCATGGACCGAGTGGTATAATGAGAGAGCTGGTGTAAATCTAACTGGCAGACAATGTTACAGTCATCGGCAGTCATTGTGCCCGGCTGTCAGTTACGTTGTCAGAGCAGCTTGTAATTGTTTGGAGCTTTCCCTCTCTCGCTCTTGCGTGTCTTTCTTTATCTCGCTCTCTCTTTTTCTCTCGGTTTGTCTGTCTAGTATCTTCCACTGGTGGAGATGGAGATGTGAGTTCCAGGGGGTGGTGTGTGTGTGTACATGTGTGTGTGTATATGTGTGTGTGTGGGTGGGTGTGTGTGTGGGCGGGTGTGCGTATGAGTGTGTGTTTGTGTAAGGAGCGGTGGGGTTTCAGGTCCGCTGTGCTCACCGATAGACACCTCAATGCCTTCATGCTGATTATGCACCGATAATTGGCTCTGACTCACCCTTCACCCTTCACCACCCCCTCCCCCCCCCCTCACCCCACCCAACCCCTCAACTCGTTTCCTCTCACCCTGTCTCTCTCCCTCGCACAGAATGCACTGCTTAATTACATCAAACGCCCACGAGTATACTATAGCATATGCTGCCCCCTAGTGGCTGAACGGACACAGGCATCAGATCACAACAATTCCGGTTGTCTGCCTCACGGTTACACCTCACTTCAGCAAGTCTCCTTGGTTGGAGACTGATGGCATGAGTCTCTTGATGCGAGAATAACGTATTGCCCCGGTCCTTCCCTCTCTCCTTCCCTCTCTCCTTCCCTCTCTCCTTCCCTCTCTCCTTCCCTCTCTCCTTCCCTCTCTCCTTCTGTCCGTCCTCAGAAAGAGAAGAAGGCAGGAGGACTCCTGAAGCTTCTCTCCGGGGCGGCCGCCAAGAAGAAGAGTCGTTCTCCCCCCTCCTCTCCCTCCCACCCACGACGCTCGCCCCCCGTCACTCGCCACGGGCGCCACGGCAACCGACGCGCACCCCTCCTCCAGCCACGGCCGCACGTCCTGCTCGATGGAGGCCCACGGGCGGGCGGGCTCCTGTCCGATCGAGAGTGAGATGGCGGGGGCCATGGGCCTGGAACCACTGCACAGGAAGTCTGGATCGCTGGATCTTAACTTCCCCCTGTCCCCGCCGACGACCCGCGCTGGAAACGCACTCCTGGCTCTACGACCGGAGCCTAAACCACTCTCCAGAGAGAGGTAGATAGACTGACTCTAACACACACACACACGCACATACAAACGCACGCAAACTCTGTCTTTCACTTTCCGTCTTTCTCGTCTCTCTCTCTCTCTCTCTCTCTCTTCAAACCCGAGGTTCCCCTTCCCACACCACGACGAACGACCACACCCCAGAACACCGCCGATTATTTACACACTCAGTAAATCTATGCACAGCACGGCACCATTTGAGCTGGTGTGAGTGTATGTGTGTGTGTGTGTGTGTGTTTGTGTGAGAGGGATAGGGAGGGAGTGTAATGGAGCCCTTCAAGATACACATAATGGCCTGCGAGCCTCACAATGGTCGACGGAGATCCGTCCTTCAACGGTTCCTACGTGCAGCGCTTTACAGCTCGGGGTAATCAATAGATTTTGTTTTGAGTGATCACTTAAGAAAGACTCTCACACACACACACACACATAACTGACACTGGGCAAGAGAGCCCAAAGCTTGGTCCGTGTAATTACACACAAAATCTATGTGCCTTCAGGAAATCAATACACACACAAAGATAGAGAGAGAGAGAAGGCGATTGCTTATCCACACCCTCCGACCAAGCTGATCTCTCCAGAACCCACATAAATCTGTGTGCGTCTGTGAAACGTTTACCTACGAGAGAGAGAGAGAGAGAGAGAGAGAGAGAGAGAGAGAGAGAGAGAGAGAGCCCTTGAATGATGGCGAGCTTCAGAGCAGTCCGTATCACCCCACGTCTGTCCAGCTGTCTCTGGGGCCTGGGCTACAGCTCACTGTTAATCATAACCACAGAATCCTCCACCACACTGTGTGTTTTGGTATGTGATGACAGAGATTGCAGCTTGAAGATATGGGAGAAAAACCGAACGGCCTTTCTCGGTTCAAAGGTGGTCATTTGGGGGTGTTTTGAAGTTATAATTTTCTCAGGCTAACTCGCCTCGGTCCCAATTTAAACTCTGTGAAGAGAGGCATCCGAGAAGGGATTGCGGGGGGGGGAGGTGGCGTGTGCGTGTGTGTGTGTCAGTGTGGGACGTCACCAACCCCTATTCCTGCCCTGTGTCCCTGTAGGTACCGCGTGGTGGTCCCCTACCCCCCGCAGAGCGAGGCGGAGATCGAGCTCAGGGAGGGGGACGTGGTGTTCGTGCATAAGAGGAGAGAGGACGGCTGGTACAAAGGCACCCTGCAGAGGACTGGACGCACTGGCCTCTTCCCTGGGAGCTTTGTGGAGAGCTTCTGAACACAGTTACACAGACACATAAACACACACAAACACACATATTGTAAGCACAAAAAAAACCCACATAAACAGGCATTCACATATGAACACTGTCACACCTAACACGTCCACACATGGCCAGCCTGGCTCCAACCAGCCACACAGGAGCCAGGCAGCTTTTATAGTCAGGCACTCCCAGGACGACTTTGGGAGGGGTCCTTAAACAAACATCCATCATTATGGACTTTTGATGTTGACATCATCCCGCTACTGAAGGCACACCTCTTGGAGCGCAGAGGGACAGAAACACTACCATCACTACTGCCACTCTCTATCGGAGCTCCTGATCTCTACCTTGATGAGTATTTTTGTACTGCTTTGGTGTGTTCGCTTTGTGAATTTCTACGTCTGAAGTGTGGGTCATAGGCTGAGCTTTAACCCTATGTCCTGGAGAAGAAAAAAAACACCTTGAAACTTAGTGCTTCAGCCACCTTCAGTGTGTGTGTGTGTGTGGTGTGTGTGTGTTTGTGTGTGTGTACGTGTATGCGTGTTTGAGCAGCTGGTGCTAAAAGCACATAATGACTTTCCTGGCAAACCTCCCCTATCTCCACACAAGTGGGAAACCAGCATAGTGTTTAAAGAAATGACTGTGTGTATGTGTGTGTGTGTGAGACAATACAAGAATGTGTGTGTGCGCGCGAGAGAGTGAGTAACAGAGAGAAAATGAGCGATAAACGAATCTCTCAATGCCTGCTCAGTGGCAGCTCAATACTAGGGACAAAACAAGTTAATGGTTTCATGGTAACACACCACCTCTCCTACACTTTGGAACACCGACTCAGCAGGCTCTCATTGGTTTAGCACACACAGAGGTATGCTTGAAAGAAGTAGGGCCCGAGTCCCAGTTCTTTATCTCCGCCCCGGAAAGCTCACGAGAAGACAAGAGGCACACAGCGACGGACCCAATTAAGAGCACACGGAAACAGAAAAGCACAGAGAATGCACAGCTGGGCAAAACGGGGCGGAACTGAAGCACAACCGGCATGGGAACGCGGGAGGGGTTTTCATTCAGACGTGTTCCCCACAACAGAGAGAGACAGAGAGATAGAGAGGGAGGGGAGAGAGAGAGAGAGAGAGAGAGAGAGAAAGAGAGAGAGATAGAGAGGGAGGGGAGAGAGAGAGAGAGAGAGAGAGAGGGGGAGGGGGAGAGAGAGAGAGAGGGGGGAGAGAGAGAGAGAGAGAGCTCACAGCCACACCTAGGGTGGATCTCCAGCCCCGACCATGTTCCTGCAGGGTCCTGACGGGATGTGAGGAGAGGCGTAGCCTGCAGCTGTCTGATTGGTGCCACAGCAGGCAAGGGAGTGGAGGTAATCCCACCCGTCTGGGCCGATGAGATGAAATGAAAGGCTCTGAGATTAAGACTGAGATTAGGAGCTTCCCATGAGCCTTTGGGCCACAGGATAGGACTCGAGTCCCTTTTTCACACTCACACTTTTTCCAATTTAAACCCCTCAGTATTTGACAGGACTCTCGTTTGTAAGAAATGTCTGGTTCCAGCCCCTCGTCCTCTCCTCTTCAGAATGTCTAAACGGGTCGGATTTGTGTTGTGATTCAAACGTTGTGTCTTTGAAATGTCTGTATGAGAACCAGCACTTTTCCTGCACAGTCAAAGCTCTACTAACAGTCAATGAAGCACAGCTCAGCTGTACTAAACATCCAAGTTGAATATGCTATTCCAGTCGGTTCGCGGGCGGTCAGCGTCTCTGTGGAGCTAATGCACAAGTCCTCCTCACTGGGGTCACAGCACTTCCTGTCGACCCACCACTCAGACAGGAAGTGAGATTACAATACCGGTGGCCGTCTCGATTCTGGCATCCTCTATAGGTTTTATTGGGGGGGAATGTTTGATGTGTGACAACTGACCTGACAGATGACTTGTGTCTTTACCTCCAAGGAGACTTTAGAATGGGCCAGGTGCAGCACATGCTCTCATGCCTAGCTCTGGGGTGGTGGGGGGGAAGGGGTGGGGTGGGGGGGGGGTTACATTAGGCTACTGCAACAAACAAAAAAAAGAAAGTATATGAATATATATATTGTGCAGAATATTTATAGGCCGTTTGTGCCGAGTCATGCCCAGCGCTGGGGAGGCCAGCACTCTACCATGTGATCATGAAGCATCGTCTTGTACTGATGACCCGTGGTTGGTTGGTTTTTCATGTTAAGTGCATTTTTGCAATAAATGCCTTTGTTTTAAAACAAACGTACCTCGTCTCTGCCTATGACTCGGGCTCCCGTCGCTGCGCCGTCCGAACGAAACTTGAATGTCGGTCGTTGAAAACTCTTGGCCCAAATTGCCCCACTTCAAGGTAAGTATATCACATTGCCCGCACCAACAGGCAAGGAGAGGAGATTCACTTTGAACAGTGAGGAGGAGAATCTAAACGGTGCACTCTCTCTCTCTCTCTCTCTCTCTCTACTCCTCCCACTCCCACGCACACCGTACACACGCAGACCTTCATCTCCTTGTCTTGTGTGCCATCCCCACGTCAGGGTGAACAAGGTGTGTAATTGGTAATTTAGGAGTGTCCTCCCCGTGCCTAAATGACAAGCTCATCTCTCTGCCTGCCGTCGCCGGCACCCAGGACCAATCACAGGAGAGCATTCCTGCCTGTCTGTCTGTCAGGAATAATCACCCCCATTTGCATTTAGAGTATGTGGCAGGAGCTTGTCACAAGTCCGGTTATTTCGTTTTGAGAAGCTGCGTGTGTGTGTGTGTGCGCGCGTGTGTTTACGTGTGACAGAATAACCCGACTGACAGCAGTCTGGAGGTGTGAAGGTTTTCTCAGGACACAGAGTGCTGCAATGTCAACGCCTCCCTCCCATTGAACACAACAACTGGGATGTTAACCGCACTCGAGATATCCGAGACGAAGATCCGCGTGTGGGAAGCGCAACTATCCCGAGCAAAGTTAAAGTGACTCTAACCTAGATTCCTTTGCCCTTCCTACACACACACACACACACACACTGCAGCCCACGTCTGCACACAGGGGATATGTTTGGCCTGGTTTGAAGTCCCTCTCCCCGAGCCTTTAGTCCTCCCTATGTGTACTAGGCCTACGTGCATCCAGTCGCCTAAGACACTGCAGGTATTGACCGGGATTCTAAAACGCCAGCTTGGCAGCATTCCAGATGTGTCTGGCACGGGCCCAGAGAGTGGCAGAGACGGGGGGTGTGGGGGGGGTGTCAGATGAAGGGCGAGAGGGCCTCGGGAACAACACTGCAGATAGCAACCAAACACGCTATAGGACGGAACAAAGTCCTTGGAGGAGCAGTCGAGATCATTAGGAAGATGGATGAATAACAAGTCCCCAAAGGGGGGCTCGTTTGTGGAACGCCTCGGTCGGGCTGCGGTTGGAAGCGGTGCGTGCTTATAGTGCGTCGGGGAATAGAGGTCCTGTGTCCTGGACAGGGAACCAGCTCGACGTGGATGGCGAGCTGATTTCAGGTGCATTTGATGACATGACCAGTGGGTAACTTCCAAAGGCGTGTGCAGTATTATTAGATGCAAAGCTGCACCATCCCTCACCCCAGATCAAATCTAAATGCAGTGATGTGGCACCCTCTGGTGGTGAGTGAATACTCTGCACAGACAAGCGTAAAAACTTGATATATTTAAGAACATGAAGAAGGCCGTTGAAAAGAAGAATGTTTTAATTCATGATATTAAAAAGTAGTTTTACAAATAACACTGTTTGTGTAAATACATTGTTGTGAGAGTACAAAAATGCCCCATAATCGAGCATGTGTTTCGCAGGGTGTAAACTGGTAGTGTAACGGGTGAGTACTGGGTGAGTACCAAGTTAACATCACACATAAGGCACATACAGCACGCACTTAGAACACGAGCGTCTGGGACTGCATTCGGATTCCCACAGAGGACGTCTGTATACTTGGAACCTAAATCAATGTCTTCTGATCTGATTGGCCACCATGAATACACTGAGACAAGGACAGCAACGACACACACATTCCAAACATACACAAATTCCAGACATGGGAATTCAGTAGATCTGAGGAGACAGGAGAGATGTAAACAACATAGCAAATACATTGAAGTATGTCCCCCCCCTGGTCTCCTAGACAGGAGTGCTACTATAGCTCTCATCCTTCCAGATCATTCTGGTATAACCAAGGGCTGTGGGTGAGAGATCTAGACACGGTTTATGGCTTACTTCTTACCAGTGCTGGTTGTATGACAATGACTAGTGTGATATGTAAGAGAGGGGAGAGGGGATGAGAGGAGTGAGAAGGTTAAACGAAGACGTGGTTGCTGGTGTCTTTTAGTGGCCGAGGAATACATGGAGGCATACATATAAACGACACGGGTAAATATACAAATAACGGTGAGATAAATATATAAAATAACACTGAGGAGAGGTATAAACTCCACAGGAAGAGAACAAAAAAAAAGGAATTAGACACCATAAAGCAAACATAACTTTGGTCAAGTGTCTGTTTCCTGGCATTGGGCATCTTCCTGATTAGTGTTGGAAACTGGCCAATTAGGTCAGAGGAAGGGGAAAGGGTCGAATGCCATTGGTCGTTGGATGTAGCTTCGTCTCGCTGGATGGCACGCGACAGGCGCTCACATGAACCCAGAGCTGGGGGAGTAGAGAGTGAAAAGAGAAAGAGGTTAAGATCGCCGTGGTCTCGCATCCCCAAAGGAGGCGTCTGATTGGTCGAGGTTTCCGGGAGCGCGTCATACTTTTTGCGGTCCTTGTCCTTCTTGCCGTTGGTGTTGAGGCTCTGGGCCTGCAGCAGCTGGGCCGCGGCGCGCCTCTTACTGAAGGAGCTCAGGTCCTCCTCCAGGGACCGCCTCTTCTCCTCCAACACGCCCTTCTCCTCCGCGTGCAATCGCTTCAGCTGCTCAAACCTGCCCTGGAGCTAAACACACACGCGCACAAACACAAACACCAGGGGGCAGCAGAGAGACTCCGTTAGCGTTGTGACATGGGGTATATTTATTCCGGGGGGCATTCTTGGAGGGGGCTTCTTGGTATGCGCACCTCTCGCTCGGCGTCTTTGAGCTCGGCCTCTTTCTCTTTGACTCGCAGCACAAACATCTGCCTCATCTCCTCCTCTCTTCTCTGGAGGTCCCCCAGGAACTCCTGGCGCTTGGCCTCGTAGGTCTGCTGGAGACTGAAGACACACACACACACACACACACACACACACACACACACACACACGGAGAGCACTGGTTTCATGACTAGGTAAGAAATTGCACAAATTGTACAAATTGCCCAGACGCCCTTCCAGTCAAAAACAAACAATATCCCCTTGGGTCAAAAACGAACAACCAAACAAACCAACCTGACGGGTTTGCACTCGGGGCCGGTGTCCTTAAAGCCCATCTCCTCCAGCTTGCAGCGGCGGTACAGCTCGTAGTGGCGCGTGTGCGTCTGCTCCCTCAGGTCCTCCATGTTCACACAGATCAGCATCTCCCTCAGCTTCACAAAGTCACAGTGGCTCTCGTTCTCCACTGCAAACACACGCGGGAACACAAGAGCCCGTGAGCGGGTTGCGATAACGACAACGAGCCAATCCGATACCCTCGCGTCTGGACTTTACCTTGCACGACGCCCCACGGATACTGCCGAGCCTTCACCATCTTGTTGCCCACGGAGACCTCCTCCGTGCTCCCCACCACAGCGAACGGCAAATGACCCTGCACAGAAGCACATGACCCATACTGACAACCAGCAAAGAAGAACTCCCCGATGTCCCACACTAAGTAATCATGATGATCAACACGAGATATAGCTCGCACGCGTGTCCTCCCGCACGTTCATACTTGTGTGTGTGTGTGTTTGTGTCTCACTCACGTTCATGGTGGTGTTGACCTTAGCGACCGTCTCGTCGTCGAGGGGGAACTGGTAGATCTGGACCCCGTTGCTGACCAGCTCGCTCATGATCTTGATCTTGAACTTGTGCAGCTCGCTCTTGCTGATGGTGTCGGCCTTGGCTATCACCGGGATGATGTTCACCTGGAGGGGGGGGAACCGTGGAGAGCTCACACCCTGGGCTGTGTGTGTGTGTCTTACACACTCAGGTTGAACTTGTGTCACTGTCCAGGGTTTAGTTACAATCACAACTCGTATCCTTCCGACTTGTCGGGAAAACATGATCGGGGTAGGCCAGCCGTAGCCTACTCCTGTAAAAATGCTGAGGATGCCATAGGCTTTAGTCAACATTCCTTTATGTGCTGGGCTGCCTGTTGTGTTTGTGTTGTGTTGCAGAGAGAAAGGGAGGGGGACAGAAGGGGGGAGAGGGAGAGAGAGAGAGCGATGGAGAGAGAGAAAAGGAGCGTGTGAGCGAGTGAGAGACCTCAACTAAGCATGAGACCTCTCTTGTCTACGCAAGCGTACGGGCTGGACCACACACACACACACACACGCACGCACTACAGCTACACGCCAATCCGGGGTATCACACCAGTGCCAGAGAGAGACTACTGTCCTCTTTCTCTCGGCCCCTGTTTGTTTCGGAATGTACTCCATCTCTCTGTCTCTATAGCACAAAGGACAGCTAGACCGGGAGAGACTCACAGCATTCCACTAAGCATTCAGCAGCACTCTCTATTTACATGTAAATTAGAGGGTTCCTGAGAGCCCTGTAACACACACACACACACACACACACACACACACACACACACACACACACACACAGCCAACTTTGGGGTGGCCTGCAGTTTTCCCATGCTCCCTGTCAGCCAGAGAGCAGGAGGCAGACACAAAAACAAACAGCATATCACATTAAAAAACCCAGTTACATGATAGTAAGATAGGACTAAAAAACAACATGACACACTCATTCGAAACACAAACGAGCGCCGCATAATCCTACGGAGCAAATACCAGAGCTATAAATAACTCTGACATCTGGAGCTTAATCGGCCCGGCCTCGAACTGAGGAAAGTTCCGGACAAACACACAGCTGTGGCCTCTGTGCCACTGTGTCGCACACACACACATGTAATCTGACACCTCGGGGCCAACGTACGAACACGTACAAAACGCGCGTCAAAATAATAAGAAAAAGTGACTCCGGCGCACCTTGCTGTCGAGCTTCTTCATGGTCACCAGATCCAGGGACTTGAGGGAGTGGCCCGATGGAGAGATGAAGTACAGGCAGGCGTGGACACGCGAGTCATGGTAGTTATGCAGAGAGCGCTTGATCTTCAGCTCCTCCTGCAGGTACGTCTCAAACTGACGGTCGATGTAGTCCACCACGGGCTGGTAACTTGGGGGAGAAGACCACAGAAGAAGAGGGGATGAGAGATCATGAAATGAGATCATCCACTTACTTGCCGAAAACGGCTACTTAGTAACTGCCCAGGAGTGAAAACATACAGCGGTGCACACACGGAACAGCGACCTCCGCACTCATCCACCCGCACCCACACCCACCTCTCCTGCTTGTTCATCTGGTCTCCGAAGCCCACGGTGTTGACCACGGTGAGCCGCAGCCTGACGTTGCTCTCCTGCAAGTCGTACGTCTGGGCCCGCAGCTTCACCTGGGGCTCGAAGTGGGACGACTCAAAGTTCTCAAAGTTGGTGTTGAACAGCGTGTCCATCAGAGTCGACTTGCCGATTCCCGTCTCACCTGCAGGAGGGCGTAAGATTCGGGTCACGCCGATCCCATTCCTACCACTCTGTATGGAGGCTACTTACACCAAACACGGTATCATGCAAAGTTGGAACTACAGTTATAGTAAAATATGCTTTGTTTAACCCACATGCCCCTCAGTCTTAATCTCTGGGAATACATTCACATTTAGTCATTTAGCAGACACTCTTATCCAGAGCGACTTACAGGGACATTCCCCCGAGGCAAGTAGGCTGAATACAACACACGAATCATGTAACAATGTATGAAAATCTATTTCTAACCACAATGTGAATGTAGCAAGTGTATGAAGGTGCTGGAGTGATGCTGATAGATGGTCAGTTAGTTACCAATGCAGAGGATGTTGAAGCAGAAGCCTTGGCAGGTGGACTTGTTGACCAGTTGGTCTGGCAGGCTGTCAAAGCCGACATGGCCTGACAGGTTGAGGGGGCGTGCACCCGTGTCCTGGCAGCAACAATATAGATAGAGGGTTCAATTTACATCCATCCTTTAATGCCTGAAAATGATACACACCTACACGTCGAGGAAGTGACATTGAGGGTCACAAACTGGGCATTCCAACCTCCTTGAACCATATCAGTGCTTATCTCCCGGCTTCTCGGCTCCCTCGTATATGCTCTTTCTCTCCCTTTAGTATAGTTCCTATCGGTTTATTCTAATCTGCCCGTCTCTGATCTGGTATTATGCAATAGGAACACCATTCGCGGGTCAAAGTGGTTTAGCTTGGATAGCATAGGAGACTCAAATATAGACTCACCTATTCTAGCTGGCTAGCTAAGTGGATACACAAGCCATGCCAACAGACTTGACTACATAACGTTGTCATTTTACTGTTGTTAGAAATTGAGATGATAATATCAAACCAAACTGAGTTCAGAGAGTCATGTAGTTTATGTAGAGTATGTAGTTTAGATAGTTATTATGCAATATGTAGCGCACATCGACTACTGAAGTCACTAGTAGTATCGTTTTGCCCTAGCATCATCAGAACAACGACAAGTTAGCAAGGCTTGCTACTGCTAGTAGTAGCTGGCTACTCAATATACTAGGGACTATGGAAAAGCCGCAAATAAATGTGTCATTGTCAAATCGGGTAAACAGAGGAATTATGTATTCTTAGATGGCTAGTAAAATAGTAAATGAGTTACTATGGCTAGCTAGCATTAACGTTAAACTGGGAGGACACTCCCTGGCTCGGCTTTCTGTGTCAGGAAGATTACTTTCTCAAAACACGAGTCAAGAAAAATCCCTGCATAACTCACTATAGTCACAGTCCCTCTAGCTAGCTATGTAGAAATTAACAAAAAGACTACTAACCAGCTGTCGTGCAACATCAGAGGAAGCCATAATTCAATGATAAACGTCAACTCTTTAATGAGTTTATCAGAAATTGCGGCAGTACAGTTGAGTTGACTTGATGGCAGTCAGATTCCTGCATTACAGATTCACCGCAGAGCGCAAATATCAAGCAGCTGGGGGACTGGTTTATGCGTCTGATTTTCATAAGTAAGGGAATGCAATATCAGAAATACAATAGTATTATAAAGGAATATTGTGTATTTTAAAGAACAAAATAAGTTATATATGTGTTTTCGGCGTATGTATATTTAAATTTAAAATGTTTATGGACTGGGTCCCCCCTCATTTAAGTCGTTGGTATTGGCCAACTCCCATGTTGGATCGATCTAGGACCCTAATGGTGGCGTAAGCAAAACAGTTTCAGTCGAGCGTTCGTAAGGGGGCGTGGCTCTTGCTGTTTTGTTGCTACTGCGACCCCTGTCTGTAAACGCTTGTCTCTCCTGTACTAGGAGGAGAGTAAGAGATTACGAATGCAAAGATGCTGTCATCGGCCTACTTCAAAGAGCTGTCACCTTTCGACGAATGAGAGGATGCTACACGTAAAGAGTGGTTTTAAAATCAACAATTGCGCATGTTGTGGTGTCGACCAGTGTCCAGGGTCATGATGGCGACCGAATTCACCGAGCAAGCTGTGTTTGAGTTTTTAACGGAGAAAGGAGGGAGGGTCAGACAAATAGACCTGATTGATCACTTTGAAGCCATTTTCAAGGATGCCGATTCAAAGAAAACGTTTGACAAAGACACTCTGCTACGGTTTGTGGACAATGTTGCTGTTGTGAAATTGGTGGATGGAGTGAAATGTGTCAGCTTGAAGAAAGAGTGCAATGGATCACTGATGCGCGCGGATACGAATGGCCATGATAAAGAGTGCAATGGAAACGGTGTCGGTACAGAGGAGAGTTCGCTGTCAAAGCAGGGAGCGCAAACCGAGACGGAACACGCCGAGGTGGGAACCATCAATATGAACACTATGCAGAAACAAACCATGGCAACTGCTGAATCCGATTCGAATGGCAACTCTGACATCAAATATAAAGCAATAGACAATGATTCCCCTGTCAACGGCAACAATCACCCGTGCATTGAGGAGGAACCAGCCATGTCCCCGAAGGAAACGGCTGTGGACTATCCCTCAGGGGAGGTAAAGCTGAGAGAGAGGAGGAGGAGAGAGTCAGCCCCGGCTATAGGTTTGGAGCATGATTCCACCAGCTTCTGTGGACTACCTGGCCAGGTGCGAGGGGGTCGGAGGGTGTCCCGTGGCTCGCAGAGAGCCCTGCTGACCAGTGGACTCTCGGAGGACAGTGTCTGGGAGGGGCTGGACTCTGGCTGCGTGTCTGGAGACGGGAGCACTCCCAAAGGCAGCCGGAGGAATTTCATTGAGCTGATGATGAGCAGTTCTCCACAGGTAGGAAACTGTAAAACAGCAGTGTAGCCATTACACCGTCAAGACCATTCACAGACTTGACCTTTGGAAGGTCAAACATACACGATAGATCAAAGCTGGGCTGCTCTTCTCAGAGGCACATAGCTTGTTTCACCCTCATGGGTTCTCTGTGTTTCCACAGGTGCGCCGGTCCCTAATTCACCGCGGCTCGCGGCTCAGGGACTCGGTGCGGAGTGACGGTGACTCCACCTCGCTCCTCTCCTCCTCGGCTGACGACGCAGACTGCGCCTCGGTGGCCCTGGACCCTCTGGAGCACGAGTGGATGCTGTGCTCCTCGGACGGCCTGTGGGACAGCCTGCAGCCTCTGCTGTCCCTGGAGCCCAGCCTCATCTCCAAGAGAGACTTTGTGACAGGCTTTACCTGTCTGCACTGGGCAGCCAAGCAAGGCAAACAAGAGCTGCTGGCTCAGCTGTTTGCGTTCGCCAAGGAAAACTCGGTATCGGCGGACGTGAATGCTCGCTCAAGCGCTGGCTACACACCCCTGCACCTGGCAGCCATGCACGGGCACACACAGGTAGGCTGATATAACCGCCATGCCCTGACATCTGCTTTCCATGGAGACTCATGCCTTGATTGATGTTGTGCCACTTCTTTGTTTCGCATCTGCCACCTGATTCCCGGCCTGCCTTCTACCTACTGTCAACCCTGCCCCATCTCTGATGATGCTCTCCTCCTCTCATCCAGGTTAGGACCACGAGCTTAAGTGTTTCTGTCTGTTGTGATTGACAGGTGGTGCGTATCCTGATGTCAGACTGGGAGGCAGACACAGAAGCCAGGGACTACAGTGGGAGGAAGGCCAGCCAGTACCTGCCTTCTGCTGTGGCTTCAGACCTACAGGAAGCGAGCGCTGTCTCACCGGGAGGGTACTCGGACCCAGAAAACACAGACAGTGGAACGGGTCGATGGCGATTCCCGAAAGTCCTTCAGTCCAACCTGAACCCTCTGAGGCTTCTGAACATGCCCACCGAAGGGACAGGAGAAGGGAGTGGAACGGGGAAGAGCAAGGGCATGCACAGGAAGTCTTCTCTGAGCAGGATCAATGCTCGGCTGCACCGTGGACGTTTCCGGACCCAGATCATCCACAGTACTTCCTTTAGGGAGGCAGGGGAAGTTAATGGGGGGGACAATTCTCCCACCAGCCCCCTCAAACCCAGACCTCTGTCCAACCTATTTGGATGAACTCGCATCCTATATTCAAGATTTGTTATTGGTTGTTTCTATACTAAAATAACATGGAGAAAGGTAAACTATGCTAGGCAAGAAATATTTAAATGGAAGAGGGAGGTGAGAAAATAACACACTTAGGTCCACACTATTCGAAATAATTATGTTTTCTATTTTGCAGTGTACAATGATTATTTATATAACATTTTCTAGATTTCTATTTGCTTCCGTTTGAAGGTGCTACTGGTTAATTAATTTAAAGAGACAGTAATATTTAACCACTGAGTTATAGGGTACTTCACGTTTATTTGACTGCACTTGACACTTTGAAAGTAGCAACACATTGCTGAGATTATGACACAGTAGGTGTCCAACAGCAAACTAGACCTGAAGCATTGTTACTATGTCCCTGTATGTGTTCTTTTGACATCTACCATGGTTGTCATGTAATGGTTGTCCAGGGAGAGGGAAGTAGATGAGATGTGCTGTAGTTTGAGGTTGAATTGCCCTGCTGTGTAGAGGCAGTTTGTCTGTGGCTGTGTCATTGTGTCTACATGACAGATGAAGCTAGATCAAGACATTCAATAAATGACAGCCTGTTTGAAGTCTGAACCTTCAAACTAGTTTTTCCTTTTTGTATCTGGAGGCAAACGTCCTATAATGGTCCTAATGACTAGCGTACCTCGTGTTCTCCTGTTTAAACCTCAAACTCTCTCGAAAGATGCTGCTTTGTAAACAATAATGTGTTCAATCCGTTTGTCTCCTATCTCTAGTAGCTATAACTATTTGCTGTAGAGGTTGAATGTTTTTATGTTGCACAACACTGCATGTTATTATGTTGCACCATGTCTTTTGGGGGGTTTTGATCACTATAAATGACTGTTACCATAACCACTGAGCCAGAGGGTTTGGCTGTAGTTCCTCACTTTAAATATTTAATTAAACAGTTAGAGTTGCTAGAGTCTACTTTCATTTATATTTGTAGAGGCACCCATCTGGTTCTTTCGTATAAAATGAGATAGTAAATACCTGTATGCTGTGCACTGATTGTCTATGTGTCTACCTTTTTGTTTGTAAGTCTGTGTTAAACTGTATTTGTCATGCAATTTTCCTCAGAAGTCAAATACTGTGAAGATTATGTGTAAGATATAATGAGAAAAACCCTTTGATGCTGAGCCACTGCCAGTCAAATGTAGTTCCCTTACTTCTTATGTCCTTTTGTCTGTATGTTTCACATTTTCATGTTCGGGAATGTAAAAAATGATATGTCAATTATATTTGTGTGTGTGTACAGTCTGTTGGAACTTAAATCATGATAATGGTATGTTCCTTAGAGTGCCTTCAGTATAGGTTTATGTTCTCCCACTTATATACATATTAACTATTTGGGTCAGTTAAAAACATTCCGAACTCTGTGACACAAAAAGTGAAGTTTGGTGTCTGTTCATCTCTTGCTGTTAAATGATTGATGTCCTGTGATAACTCTGTAACATCAAATTACTTAGGCTGGGGCTGTCCATTGAATAATTCTGTATCTACAAGCTGTCAGTGAAGAGCTTGACACCTGTTCAGATCTCACTCTGCCCCTGCTATGTGATCACCGGGGCGAGACACAGAACTGCCTGTAGTCACAGAGATACAGGCTCTCTACAGCCACTCCTGTCCTCTCAGACATTTTACTTTTCCAAACTGTCTGCACTAGATTGAGGACCCCATCAAAGAGACTCGGGGGCACAGTGGTTCAGTGTTATGAACCCCCTGATTGCCCCTAGGCTGGAGTAGAGCTTTGTGGCTGTCTGTGTGACAGAACTCAGTGGAGGAGAGGCTCCATAGCCGCTCTGACCTACATACACAGTGAGGGGAATAATGCCCATTATGTAAATTCCTCTGCATCTTTTCAGGGGAAACGGTGCCAACTTTTCTGCCTCGGGGTAGGCCTACCATTGCAGAGAGAGAGGGAGCGACAGAGAGAGAGAGAGAGAGAGAGAGAGAGAGAGAGAGAGAGAGAGAGAGAGAGAGAGAGAGAGGAGAGAGAGAGATGAGAGAGAGAGAGAGAGAGAGAGAGAGAGAGTGACTGCTCTGGTCTCTTTCAACCTCTCTCTCCTCGTTCACACACACAGGGAACATTAGCACAAAGGGTGATATGCCATATAGTCCATTACAAAGAGAAAAACTGTACAAACGTTTTAAACTGCCCTTTAATTAATTACAAATGTAATCGAGCGTGTAGGATGGAGATCCAACGGTACCAGTCAGTTACAGAATGCCATGATAACTTAAAGATGTGGCTTTTAATTTATTTGGTTATTTGGTTAGTATTAAAACTCTCAATTCGTACAATCGCATTATGCAAACACACTTGACTGCCGCAAGGTGGCGGCAAGTATGGTGGGATTGATTCACTGCACTGCCGGTGTGGAGAGATGCTGGCTGCGTCACAAGGTGAAAGTTCACCGAACTAGGAAGTGTCCAACGGTTGGCTGTCGGCTCTGTGAAGTGTGTGCCCTGATTGTCGAAGTTGTGTGCTCATCTTTTGAATTTGGTCATTGCAAATAGCTAACAATATCTAGCTATAAACAATAAGCTAGCAGGTGGCGAATAAGGTTGGTTTATTTTTTGTTGCCAGCTGTGTAATTCATCATCCACACAAAACAGCCAAGCTAGTAGCCTAATAGCTAGCTGCTTCCGTGAGTTGCTGGGTGCTATTAGCTAATTAGCCTAACTTGAAATAACAACAAGTCAAATGAAAACAAGTCTACAGTAGCGCAATAAGTAAGAGATAGAACATTTGGGGGGATTTGTCTTAACAGAAATGTTGTTAGCTCGCTGCAGCCTAGCCTAGTTAACATTAGCTAGCTAAACAATTAGTCCTAATTTGACTTTTTCCCCAAGACCACCTCGTTACGTAGCTAGCTTATAACTAGGTAGCCAACTAGCCTAACTAGCTAGTCAAGGTGGTCGAACGGACGGAAGGGATCCCTAGACTAAGTATCTAAAAAGGAAAAATACAATTTCACAATATTTCTCTTGTGTTTTTAAACCGGAACGTGATCAAGGACAATTCTGCATCCTAGTCTAACTTTTTCTTGTACTTAGCATTAGGTACATTTTTGTAAAATTCCTGACGAGAGTCGAGAGCTAGCCGATTAGTAATCTACCCACACACGAACTTTCTTTACGTCTACCAGATAGTGCTCTGCATTTTTATTCTGCTTTTTAGCAAAAAAAAATAGACTACTGTGTCTCCACTTTCTGTTCCAGCTCCATCCTTTCAGCCAGCAAGCTGGCATGATGACCACTATCGTCCATGATACCTCCGAGGCTGTGTGTCTATGCGAGGAGTACAACTTGTACCTTAAGCCTATTGCCAAGATGACTGTCAGTGTGGCCTTACCTCAGCTCAAGTTGCCTGGAAAGAGCATCTCCAACTGGGAGGTAATGGAGAGAGTCAAGGCGATGGTAGCTCCAGAGCAGTTCTCGGCTCTGCGGATTTCCAAAAGCACCATGGACTTCATCCGCTTTGATGGGGAGGTGGAGAACAAGGGGGTGGTCAAGAGCCTGCTGGCACGCCTGGATGGAAAGACGATCAAACTCAGCGGCTTCACAGACATATTGAAGGTGAACGGGGATCTGGGGGGGGCCCAGCTAGAGACTGTTATAAGAGCAGAATGGTTTTGGCTTTGTGAATGAATGTGCTCCCACAAACGGGTTGTAACTGTTGAACTGTTCTCTGGTCTCCACAGGTGCGTGCTGTGGAAAACAAGATGGACTTCCCCACCCGTCACGACTGGGACTCGTTCTTCCGCGACGCCAAGGACATGAACGAGAGAATGCCGGGGGAGAGACCCGACACCATCCACCTGGAGGGCCTCCCCTGCCGCTGGTTCACCCAGAAGGACGGCCTCCCCGACCGGCCGGTCGAGGCGGTGTTGCAGGCCGTCTTCGAGTGCTTCGGGCCCATACGAAACGTCGACATCCCCATGCTGGACCCCTACCGGGAGGAAATGCTGGATAAGAACTTCAACACGTTCTCTTTCGGAGGCCATCTGAACTTCGACGCCTTCGTCCAGTACCAGGAGTACTGTGGCTTCGCCAAAGCCATGGACACGCTGCGGGGGATGAAGCTCATGTTCAAGGGAGAGGATGGCAAAGCCGTGGCCTGCAACATTAAGGTGAGTTTCCTGACACAGACACCCAGTCACAGTCACATAGACTTATGTTTGGAGTGCAGCAGATCGTCTCAACAACTGGACGCACACAGTTCTAACAGTAGCGCGGTGGGAAGTGCCAAAGAAAGCAGTCTTGTCTTTTACCGATACACAAACATGTAATCTCAAACAAAGAGATGTTACTAAATCGAACCGGATTACCCTCCGTTTCATTAAAGGCAAAAGCTAGTTAGATTCAATTAGCTAATGGCATGCTGTTCTGCTGACTCATGTAGGGCAGGAGAGACAATATGGGGTTAGAGAGGTGAGAGCTTGAGATGGAGAGGCTGTGGTTTCGTCAGTGAGACAGAGGGAAGCCTGTTCTATCCAGCACTCGTGTAACAAGGGGCTTTTGGCCAGATGAGAATCAGGCCTGTATTATCATTTGTCGGATCACCGGACCAACCAGTGAGTCACTAAGCCACGGAACAAAGCCACTCATCACAAATGAAGGAGAGAGGAAGAGGGGGGGAGATGGGGATCCTCATGTAATTGCAGAGACCAGGATGGATGCTCTTGCGTTTCCCTTCCGAGTTTGTTCACGTGCACAGTTTCACAGGAGGGGGAGAGAGAGAGAAGGGGACTTCCAGGTTGTAACCCACATCCTAAATTGTAGCCTAATCCTTCCGCCCCCCCCCCTCGCTCTCTCGTTGCCCTGCTCTGGTTGTTATGTTACACGACCGGTGTGAACACGTCCAAGGTGGCTTCCCAACCCCGCTTCTCAGCAACATTCCTCATCTTCCAAAACGTTACGCAAAAACAAAAAAACAAAAAAAGGAACTTAGATGCAGGCCTCCGCTCGTAGATCGCGCGTCGATACTGATTCACTTCCTCCTTCCTGTTCCGGCAGGTGGCCTTTGACACCGGTAAGCACCTGAGCGAGACGTCCCTGAAGAGGAGGCAGCTGGAGAGGATGAAGCTGCAGGAGCTGGAGAGACAGAGGGAGGAGCAGAAGCGGCGGGAGAAGGAGGAGGAGGAGAAACGCAAGGAGGACGAGAGGTGAGGGACATGCACAGATGAAAACAAAGAGAACATCATGAGGTCTCTTATGATGAGCAGTCTGTTTGAATCGCACGGGTACACTGCAGAGCTGTGCATACATATATGCTATCGATAGATTTATGAGCTATGGTGATTTTTTTTGAACTCTCTCTTTATCATATGAAACTTTGGAGTTCTCAGTGTTGTGTTGTTTAGATCTTTCAGATGTGTGTGTGTGTATGTAGGATATTTCAGCATCTCTAGCACAAAGATAGCGAACAGCAACATGAAACGGGTTCGATTCGAACCAGCTGTCGCCGTTAAGGCCTTAGCCTACGCGGTGCCCGTAGAAGGCGTCGTCGATGACGGCGCTTCGTGCGTTTCCCACAGGAAGCAGAAGGAGCAGGAGGAGGAGGAGAAGGAGCGGAAGCGGGACGAGCGCCTGCGCAAGCGCGAGCAGAAGCTGCGGGAGCGCGAGGACAAGCGGAGCCAGAAGAAGGCCAAGAAGCTCCAGGAGGAGGAGCAGAGGCGGCTGCAGATGAAGATCGCCACGGAGGAGCGGAGGCTGCTGCTGGCCCAGCGCAACCTGGAGTCCATCCGCCTCATCGCCGAGCTCCTGGGCCGCGCCAAGGTACACACACACACACAGAGAGAGAGGGGAGAGAGAGAAAAAGAGAGAGAAAGACCTATTTTCCCACTTCATCTTTAATCCGCTGTCCTTTTCCCCCCCCCAGGCCCTCAAGCAGCAGGAGCAGGAGAAGGAGAGGGCGGAGCGAGAGCAGAGGGAGCGGGCGGAGCAGAGGCGGCAGAAGGAGGAGCTGGCCCGGCTGCAGCAGCTGGAGGCCTGCAGGCGCAAGCAGGAGGAGGAGCTGCGGCGGGTGGAGGCGGAGAAGGGGCGCGCCCTGGAGCTGCAGCGCAAGGAGAAGGAGCTGAGAGGGCGCCTGCTCGGGAACCTGCTGAAGAAGAACGCCGGGGAGGACGCCCAGACTCCCGGGGACCCCCGGGGCCTCGCGCCGCCCACAGACCAGGCCTCGCCCTCGGCCCCTCGGCCAGGACGGTGGCCCCCAGCCTCCGGTGAACGGAGGCAGGGAGAGACAGAAAGCCCCGAAGCGCTCCAAGGTCTCCGGGCGAGCCGGGAAGGAGGGCAGAGGGGCGGATCGGAGAGGGGGAGGGGACGAGAGGGGGGGACGAGAGAGCAGGAGGGGGGGGGACGAGAACAGGAGGGGGGGGGACGAGAACAGGAGGGGGGGGACGAGAACAGGAGAGGGGGGGACGAGAACAGGAGAGGCCTCCGCAGACAGAGCAGGGAAAGGGACGAGACGAAGGCACACAGCCGGCCGGCCAGGGGGAGGAGGGACGACCACAAGCGGAGCCCCAGCCGCGAGCGCAGCTCCAGCCGCCGCAAGAGGAGCCCCAGCCGGGGGCAGAGCCGCGGCCGGGGGCACAGTCACGGGCGGCACCGGAGCTCCAGTCGTGACAGGAGGAGCAGCAGCAGCAGGAGGAGGAGCCACAGCCGAGGGGGGAGGAGCCACAGTTCTCGGAGCAGCAGGTCTCGGAGCAGGGACAGGCGCAGCCGTAGCCGCGGCAACAGGAGAGGGCACAGGCACCGCAGTCGGAGTCACAGCCGAGACAGGAGCCGCTCAAGGCGCCACTAGCCGAACCAATCGGGATGAGAGAACTGGCCCACCTGACCATCGAAACAGAAGCCTGCACACAAAGACCACTGTAGAACCATCGCTTCAAGTTCAACCCTGCGTAGAGTAGCAGTCAACCAGGCCAGAGATGTGCTGATTTAGATTTTGTGTGTTGAGAGGATCTCTCCACTCTCGGAAGGCTCACTATTAAGCTCCCGAGGGTTCCCATTACCGTGTCCTCAGCCTATAGAATGTGAAGGTCATGGACTGCTGTTCCAGAAACCCAGAAGACTGTTCTGGAAAAACGGTTTGTGTCTTCTACTGCACCATGGGAGACACTAGCAGAACATATTAGTTTGACTGTGTTCAGTATCAATGCTGTTCACAGGGAATGCTGGGAGTTGGAGTTTGGCACCACACAAGCGGCACACCGACCACCGAAGGTTCAAGTTATTTCACCATGTCAACTCCCAAAGAACAGATTCAAATATCATGCTTACCACACGTCTAACCAGACATAGCAGTCTGGGCTCTGCCCCATGTCAAATAAAAGCTTGCTGAGGTCAGCGTGTACAGTTCAGTATTAGACAGTTTAGGTTAGAAACATGTAGAGTTTCTGAGTAATAAGCCACGATCAGTCCCAAATTGTCCTCGATCTTGAACGTAGTGGTGCCTCCATCCATGGAACCTTATTGCGCACAATACCACATCTCAGCTTCCCCCTATGCTCCCGTCTGACCCACCATGGGACTGGGTGACCATGGTGACCGTGGGATGTGCAGCCTTTTGCCTGTGTTAAAAGATAGGGGTTTGCTTCAGTTAGGTTGCCTTAACAACGAAGACCTGTACAGAGAATGTCGTCTTTTTTCTTTTCTTTCCTTTTTTCAGCCGCAGTTTAAGACTTAAGACGTGATGGTGTCTTGAGTACACAGTCTCTTAGAAAAGCTGCTGTTTTAACTGTTTGTCTGCGAAGCGGCCTGTCGACCCGTTTGAGTTGGTGTGTGTTTGTGAACCTGTGTGTCCTGGCCATGTTGACTCCTGCACGTCATGCATATACACGCTGGAGACGGGACTTCATATGTTTAAATAAAGGAAGAAAAAAACTTTGTTCTGTGTCATTCTCTTTTTTGATTCATGTGCGTGGACCTCTGTTATGAATCGTGGAAGAGATTTTTTGAATCCTTAAAAGTCAGACATTTGTAATGCAAGTGACATATTTCATGTACTGAAGCTAACCTGCGTGCGTGAGATAAGGCACCAGAGTGTGTGCGAGCTGTCCTTTGTCCCTGGCCTGAGCCTTGAGCTGTAATCTGGGTTATCTGGCTGTAATCGGATTAGACCACTTCTCTGTGTTCCAGCCGCTGGGTGGGCCGTGCTACTACGACACTCCCCCAGTCTGGGACGCTACTCTGGGGCTGGCACACACACACACACACACACACACACGTGGGTACGACTGATCCTGGACGGACGATTCATTAAAGTCGATCAGAGGGTTGTACTCACTTGAGCACATCTTGAGTCCTCACGGTGTAACAACACGGAGGAGTGTTCTCTTCAGGGAGGTGATGACTGAACCTGCAGGGATGGCTTCCACCATGGAGTCTGCTGCTGCTGCTGCTGCTCCTGCACCTCCTGCTGCTGCTGCTCCTGACTACCCGAGGAAGATCTTGGACTACATGGAGGGCTTCTTGGTCTCCAAGGTAACATGCACCAATAAGCTATCATTTTTTTTATTTAAATATTTTTTTAAGACACGCTTTGGGTCTTTTATCCGTTTAATGGAGGTAGACAGGAAATGTGAGGGAGATGGGTGGGGGGAGACATGCAGAAATGTCCCGAGTCTGCTGTGTCGGGGTCTTAGCCCAAATGAAATGCACTCTATCTGGTGGGGCGCCAATTCATCGCAAACCTTTAACGACTGATTAGGAATGAAAAGAGTTCAGAGACGCTGTGCGATAATTTTTGGCAAACTCTGGTGCCTTTTTATGACCGCTCTGTTTTTTAATGCACCTGACGCAAGGCATCAAGTGATTGATGCGCCCTGTTCTAACCGGACTTTTTGTGTTTGCCAGACTATGTTTGCGGCGTGCGAGCTGGGTGTGTTTGACCTGCTCCAGACCTCAGGGCGCCCCCTGTCTGCAGGAGAGGTAGCGCAGGCCGTGGGGGCCAGTCTGGACGGGACCGAGAGACTGCTGTCTGCCTGCACAGGACTGGAGCTGCTCACTGCCCACACACAGGATGATGGACAAGGTCACTCCCGATTACTCCTTCCCTCTCTCTCTCTCTGTCACTCACTTACTTACACTCATTCACTCACCTTATGCCCCCGCTCCCTCTCCTTCAGTGATGTACGGTAACACGGAACAGTCCCGTGTGTATCTGACTCGCAACAGCCCGGTGTCTCTCTACCATTCCATCCAGTACAACTCCAGAACCATCTACCTCTGCTGGCACTACCTGACCGACGCTGTAAGGTGAGAGACAGCTCAACCCTCAAAAACCTGGCAACCCGGCCTCAAATCTACGCGACGGATGAGGTGATAGTAGAGACTTGGGTGGGTCATGATAAACAGGTGTGTTGTGTGTTTGTCTCTCCTCGGCATGTCTCAGAGAGGGCACAAACCAGTATGAGAAGGCATTTGGGGTCAGCTCCAAAGACCTGTTTGAAGCCCTGTACAGGTAAAACTTCTCTATGTCTCTCTCTCTCTCTCTTGCTCTTTGTCTCGCTCGGTAGCTCTCTATTTCCCCTCCTGTCTTTGTCTCTTTATCTTTTCGCCCTCGCAAACGCACACAGTGATGCGCGCCCCTTCTTCGAGTTCTTTACTTTCGATTTTTCAGGGTCAGTAGGCAGAGAGGGAGAGGGAGAGAGGGAGGGGGGGGGAGAGAGAGAGGGGGGGGAGAGAGGGAGGGGGGGAGAGAGAGGGTGCAGGAAAGAGAGTTTTGAGAAGAGGGAAAGGAAGATAAAGAGGCTGTGATTGGATTCCCTAACTGGCCTTGAGGCCCAGATTGAATTTAAGACCCCAGTCTTATTCGTTTCAGTGATCTGCTGGTCAGCAGTTTTCAAGGATCGTCATACTTTTACACCGAAACTTTCTCTCTTAGTCTGCTGTTTGTCAAGGAGGCCACGGGGAAGAGGAGATGAAATAGGGCCGTGGATCTTTACAGGAAGCAGGATAAGCCGGCATGGCTGTCTCTGACTGTATATGTAAAGACTGTGTGTGTGTGTGTGTGTGTGTGTGTGTGTGTGTGTGTGTGTATGAGGGACTTTTTGTGCTCTCCCTTTTGCGTTCCGCCCGGTGGCAGAGCAGAGTGGCGGCGTAGTCGGAGCGTCTCCTCAGGGCCATGGCAGCCCTGGCAGTTCTGACCCGACGCATCCTGTCAGAACCCCTCCACAGTCCAGCGGGCACACAGCATACTGGATGGCAGATGTTCGTGGGAGCGTGGCCGGGGATCTCGGTGTTGATGTGTCTTGAAACTGTATATTGAAAAGTTGTGTGTCTGTGTGTGTGTGTGTGTGTTGCAGGTCGGACGAGGAGATGGTGAAGTTCATGCAGCTGATGAACTCCGTCTGGAACATCTGCGGCAGGGACGTGGTCACCGCGTTCGACCTTTCCCCTTTCAAGAACATCTACGACCTTGGAGGTAAGATCATCGGAAGGATGAGTCGCGCGCCGCGTCAACGTCACGGACTGTGTCGGCTCTCGATTAGCATAGGTTGGAGGATCAAAAACATTAACATTTAGGGACTCGAGTGCCAACTGTCGCAGAGAACACACACACACACACACACACACACAGTGACCTTTATTTGCCCCACTTTGTGATAATGACTAGAGTAATCATCCATAGTACCACAGGCACCTTCTGCTTGTCCACTCCTGGCTCCCATTCAGACCCCGAGGTCTCGAAGGGGAACTGGGTGTAATGGCATATTTGACCACAGGGGGGGGCTCTGCCGCTACAAGCTGAGACGACAAGGATTTGTGCCTTCGGGATGGACACACACAGGGGCATGCACACACACACACACACACACACACATAGGGACATTAAATGGTGTGTGTGGTGTTTAATGGGCTCCGAGCCCGTGGCCTCAGCAGAGATAGTGATGAGAGGGCTCTGTAGAGGACAGCCAGACAGATGTCGAACAGCAGGAGCGCAGGGGAAGGAGAGGGGAGGAGAGGCGACCAAAGGGAAGCGGGGAGAGAGGAGAGGCGAGCCCCCACGCTGAGGAGGAGCTGGGTGTGTGTGTGTGTGTGTGTGTGTCTGTGTGTGTGTTTGTGGGGGAGGGGGTGGTGTTTGAGGGGTGTGGGTGGTGCGGTGTGACATCAGGCTGGGATGTCCACCATCATGTCTGTCAGGTTTGTGATGGGGTTAGTGATGGGGTTAGTGATGGGGCTGAGTGATGGGGTTAGCGATGGGGTTAGTGATGGGGTTAGTGAGGGGGTTAGTGATGGGGGTTAGTGAGGGGGTTAGTGATGGGGTTAGTGATGGGGCTAGTGATGGGGTTAGTGATGGGGGTTAGTGACGGGGTTAGTGATGGGGTTAGTGACAGGGTTAGTGACGGGGGTTAGTGATGGGGTTAGTGATGGGGTGAGTGATGGGGTTAGCGATGGGGTTAGCGATGGGGTTAGTGACAGGGGTTAGTGACGGGGTTAGTGACAGGGGTTAGTGACGGGGTTAGTGATGGGGGTTAGTGATGGGGTTAGTGAGGGGGTTAGTGATGGGGTTAGTGATGGGGTTAGTGATGGGGGTTAGTGATGGGGTTAGTGACAGGGTTAGTGACGGGGTTAGTGATGGGGTTAGTGACGGGGTTAGTGACGGGGGTTAGTGATGGGGGTTAGTGATGGGGGTGAGTGATGGGGTTAGCGATGGGGTTAGCGATGGGGTTAGTGACGGGGTTAGTGATGGGGTTAGTGACAGGGTTAGTTACGGGGTTAGTGAGGGGGTTAGTGACAGGGGTTAGTGATGGGGCTTAGTGATGGGGTTAGTGATGGTGTTAGTGATGGGGTTAGTGAGGGGGTTAGTGATGGGGTTAGTGATGGGGGTTAGTGATGGGTGTTAGCGATGGGGGTTAGCGATGGGGTTAGCGATGGGTGTTAGCGATGGGGTTAGTGATGGGGTAAGCTCGCAGGCACAGAGCAGCAGCGTCCCAACTGACTCTGTTTCTGCTGGAGGGGCCGTTATGAGTTCTGCCTGCGGGGAGGAGATTGGTGTTTCCTTTGTTATTTACTCCTGCTGGGTCTTCAAATGTGTGTTTGTCTGCCTACCCGCCTGTCTACCTACTGTCTGTCTGCCTGCCTGCCTGCCTTTCTGTCTGTGTCTGCCTGTCTACCTGTTTGTCTGTCTGCCTGCCTGTCTCACAGCGATAGAAAAGTGGAGGGGCGGGAGTAAAAATGTGTTTCTATCTCTATTTCATTTGGTCCTCCTTAGTTTTCAGTTGCTCTTTCTTCCTTGGCTGTCAGTGTGAGCATGCCCAGAGCAGACACACACTCTGGCCCTGCGTTAGCCTCTCCTAACAAGGTTGTTTGTTGAGGGAATTCCTTTGATCCTGCTCACTGCCCCTATCCTCACCTCTCTCTCTCTCGCTCTCTCTCTCTCTCTCGCTCTCTCTCTTGCTCTCTCTCGCTCTCTCTTCTCGCTCTCTCTAGGCTGCAGTGGAGCATTGGCAAAGCAGTGCACGTTGGCATACCCAGAATGCACCGTAACAATCTTTGACCTCCCGAAGGTGGTACACATGTCGAAAGAACATTTTGTTACCGACGGCAACCAGAGGATAGGCTTTCCACGAAGGTACGCCGGGCAGACCAGACCAGATCAATAACATCAGACGCCTCATCAATAACATCAGACATCAGATTCATAATAGCAAACATCAGGATACACACAGGCTGAGATGAAAGCGATTGATGAACGTATGTGTGTCTGTGTGTGTGTGTGTGTGTGTGTGTAGGGGACTTCTTCAAAGACCCGCTGCCAGAAGTTGACCTCTACGTTCTGGCCAGAATCCTCCATGACTGGACGGACCTGCGCAGTATAGAGCTACTGACCAAAGTCTACCAGGCTTGTAAACCAGGTGCATTTCACGCACAAACACACACACACACACACACACCACACATGCCACAGCCACACATGCACACACATGCACACAAACACACACACTCCCTGTTGGAGCTGTGTCTAACCATGAAATGAGATCTGAGATGAGATATTTGACAATGCAGCTGATCCTACAGACACGCTTCCTCCTGTGTGTGTGTGTGTGTGTGTGTGTGTGTGTGTGTGCGTGTGTGTGTGTGTGCGTGTGCGCGCACGTGTGTGCGTGCGTCCGTGCATCAACAGGAGGTGGGGTATTGCTGGTGGAGGCGTTGCTGCATGAAGACCGATCAGGTCCACTGACAGCACAGCTGTACTCCCTGAACATGCTGGTGCAGACGGAGGGGCGAGAGAGGACGGCGGGAGAGTACACCAGCCTGCTCTCCGCCGCCGGCTTCAGGAGCGTGGAGGTGCAGAGGACGGGCAAGATATACGACGCCATCCTGGGGCATAAATAGAGAGAACCGCGATACCCCTGTACGGCCCTGGCCCCTAGAGATGACCTCCTCGCCCCTGTACGCCCTTGGCCCCTAGAGATGACCTCATCACCCCTTGACTCTTTGTCCCCTAGAGATGACCTCCTCACCCCTGGACTCTTTGTCCCCTAGAGATGACCTCATCACCCCTGGATTATTTGTCCCCTAGAGATGACCTCATCACCCCTGGCCACCCTGTCCCTTAGAGATGACCTCATCTTCCCTGGACTTCTAACTTCTATGCTCTGTCCTGACTTATCTTCCTACCTTATCTCCTAACCGCTGGGCAGCCTTGTGGGCACGACTGGAGTCCCTAGTCTAGAGGATCTCTCTTCATTTGTCTTGTTGCCGTAGGGATAAGAACACAGGGTTTTCTTCTAATGACGATGCTCATTCCCTGTGGTGTATCTCCGCAGACACCTTTGTGCTCGTGTTCCAGGTATAATTGAGTGTGTGCTCCTACCCTGCTGATAAAAGCGATCTGGCTCATAGCGTGAGTCCGTAGCTTTTTTTCCACAGCTCACCATCTGCTACTCGCTATCTCGTCTTTGTATCTGTTGGGGTATCACTTGCTGTCTGTTTCTGTCTCTCTCTCCCCCACCCACACTTACTGGTGTCCTCCTTTCTCTTTGTAATTGTGAATTAAACTGTCTTTAAAAGGCATGAAATTAGAATTGATGTCAAATCCCCCATGGAGACAGCCCAGTGTGAGCATAATAATGGCAGAGTTAAGTGCTGGGTTAGAGGCACTGACATCCCAGTAGGCAGCAGTGGCCGGGAACAGAGAAGTGACAATTAGTCTCGTTGCGGCTCTCAGGTTAACGGTGCAACGTCTGTTACATGAAGACAGAGCTGGCTGTGCATGACTGAACTGTTGTTCTCGTCTTGATCATCAGGGTTTGGACAAAAGTGCAGGTTTTGGAACCGTTAGGATGAGAGGCAGGGGGGGGAGGTTAGGTGAGGGGAATGTGTGGGTAACCTTAGGGTTCAGGTTCTTTATGGTGAGCGGAGGTGAGGTGGGGATATCTTCACTTCGTGTCCTCATTAGGGTACTAACCTTGCCCTTAGCTACTTCTGGGGCAAACACAAAGTTGTTGGTGTGCGTGTCTGTGGCTGTGTGTGTGTCTGTGTGCATCTTGTGTGTGAGTGCATGTCTGTGTGTGTGCCTGTTGTGTGCGTGAGTAACCCTTCAGGAGAACTGATGATGTCATCGTTATGTACCCACAAGCCTTTGCATGACTCTCCTGTGAGAAGACAACCCCAGGGCATTCTGGGGAACAGACTTCCAGTCATGCCTTAAGACTGCGTGTGTGTGCGGTTATAAAAGGAAGTGAACGTATGCGAGTGTGTGTCTGTGACAGAGAGAGTGTGATGCATTGTGGTTTAGCGAAATGTGTTTCCCTTCAGTACAAAAGCCGTTGGCCTAGAAGCGTGTTTCTTTCAATTCCGAGCAGGAAGCCATCTTTAATCAATAGGGATTGTACAAATCAACAACACAAGGAGGTGATACTGCAAAAGCAGCATTCTGGTTGCCGTCCCTCTCATTACAAAGGCAGGGAGGAAGAATAGGGATGGAGGGAGCAGAAGAGACTCCCCCACCCCACGCACACAAAGCCAGGGAACATCTTATTGAATTCTGAGGAGAGTGTGCCTGTGTGTGTAAGATGCTTACTGCCACCTGAAAACCTTCCTTTCGTGACGCATCAGTGACAGCAATATTGAGCAGACGACAAAGCCGGTCTTCCCTGCAGGCTTTTAACACACGCGCGCGCGAGAGCTAAGTGTTTGTATGCAACACCTTCCACAGTCTGACGTGATGGAGTATAAGCCCCAGGAGTAGTTTTCCCTCTGGAGAGAAATGCTGTAAAACTCTCCCTGCTCTCCCTGGGCTGCGGGAGCTGGTCCCTGGTGTGGCAGATCTCTCACTCAGGGCTTAGAACGTGAACTGAGGAGGTGCTGAACATGCTTTTTGTGTGTGTGGGTTTGTGCCTATGAATATGGATAGTCCATATATATCCTTTTGTTTTGTTCGAAGATTGCCTGTATCTGCCCCTGATAATCTGCAATCCCCTTTTCCCTGCTCTATCCCTCCCGCTCCTTCTCTCTATCCCTCCCCCTCCCTCCCTCCCTCCCTCGGTTCCCTCCAGCTCTCTTGATTGCAGTTGTCTCCGTCTCTGACTCCTCCTGCCCCTTAGCCAGCGTGACTAAACCCAGTTGGTCTCGGTCGGACTCAGACACTACTCGCTCTGGGCCGAAAGCGACTGTGCAGAGCGGCCCCCAGGCGAGAACATTCTAGACACGCTGAGCGGCAGCAGACTCAACCTCCACCTCCTGCCACTGGCCGCGGTGAGGGCAGACGGGGCCGTCTGAGCGCTTGGCTGGGAGTTGCTGGTTCGAATCCAGAGTCAGACAAACGATCCCTCGTCCAGGACACAGCGCAGAAGGCCCAGGGCCTGACTGTGGGAGATTTGAGGCTCGGTGCAGGAGAGCATGAAAAGAAGTCACGTAATTAGTCATGTTATTGCTCTCTTAGAGTAGATAAAAACAAGCTGTGTGATAAGGTCAAATGTGGTATTTAAATGACGTAGGATAAATCCTACAGTACATATATATATGGTCTGTACCTCAGACATATACAGTATACATGATGGTCATATAGCTTTTTGTATGTGACAAAGAGCACTTGTCAGTTAGTTTCCTCAAGCCACCACACAGGTAGATTCACAGGTAGATGGCGTGGCACAGAGATCTAGAATACTGAACCACCCCTCATGTTTGGGGATAAAGTCATGGGCAATATTGTTTAAGGTTAAATGGATCCAGTTGCTGTGGGTGATTACTCACAGGGGAAGCTGGCCTTTAGAAAGAGCACTGTTTGTTTCAGCCAACCGGAGATGGGCTGATTAGCATATTTGCCATGATTGTTTTTTGGTTACACTGTAAATGCCAGGGTCGCTGGGGTCCATATCTGACAGCATCAGCGCGAGCTTGACAATGCCTGAGTGACACACGCATGCATATTCATCAACCGCAGATAGTACCACACAGATAGACGGCGTTCGCTCCGTCAACATGTTCTCTTTCTCTGCGTTCCGTATGAAGACTGCTGCTCCATCTATCTGACTGGTGGGATCTGCGACTTGAAGCCGCTCCATGGTCATGGGATTATGTGGTTGATTAGCCAGCTTCACTCATGTCGGTTCCACATGTCCACATCGGTCATTACAGCAGCGATAATGGATCGAGTGGTTATTCTGTGGGCTTCGCTGATACAATTTGCCACAGTCCTCCACTGATCCTCCCAGCTTTCATGTGGAGTGAGTGAGCCTCACTTGTGTGTGTGAATACTAGGCTCTTGAATTGGAGCACTGAACACTAAGTGGCCGTGAGACCCTCGTGGAATTAATGACCGATATGCATGCGCACACCGGCCCCACGTCAGACGGGACGGAATCCGTCACTTTTTCCCCTCGTTTTCTCTCTCTTCCCAGCCCTCCCTCCCTCCAACGCTCTCCCTCTGTCTCCCTCCGTCCCCGTAAGGCGGTTCTTAGGAGCAGTGGCGAGAGAGGCTGCAATAACCCCTCTCCTCGTAATGACCTTCAGCCGCTCAGCAGGAAGAGGGAGGGAGAGGACGGAGGAGAGAGAGAGAGCAGAGAGAGGGGAGAGCTGAGAGAGAGACGAGAGAACAGAGAGAGAGGGAGAGCAGAGAGAGAGGGAGAGCAGAGAGAGAGAGAGAGAGAGAAGAGAGCAGAGAGAGAGAGAGAACAGAGAGAGAGGGAGAGCAGAGAGAGCAGAGAGGGAGAGGGAGCAGAGAGAGAGAGAGAGAGGGACTGGGGAAGAGAGAACAGAGGGATGGTAGAGGGGAAGAAGGGGGGAGTATGGATAGGGAAGACGGTAGAAAAGCTTTGAAAATGATTTATTGAAAGAGGGGAGGGAAGGAGGAATAGGAGGGAGCAAGGTGAAAGAGGAAATAAAGTGGTAGAAGAGAGAGAGAGAGTGAGTGAGTGGGAGAGGGATGGGGCAGGTGAGAAGTGGTGGCAGGGGGAGGGGGTAAATGGGAGAGGAAGGAGGACATCTGGGTGTGACGGGCACTGATTGACACGCTCAGGCAGAAGTGACGGTAGGACTGGACGACGTGCGGCACGGAGACCACTGTCCCGCACGGCTGAATCAACAGCCATCATTCCAACTCCTCTCTCGCCCGCTCTCCATCTCTTTCTCTCTGCATGACTCATCTCGCCCGATGCCACAAAGACATGAGACGTCGAGATCTCCAGAAGTCTCCCATTAGTGCCCAGATTATGTAAATGTATCCTTCATTCGGCGGCACACACTCCAGCTTTGCTGTCACCGGCGGTGCGACTCAGCGCTCGGCTTGGTTTGAAGACGGAGACTATCTATCCGGGCTGCTCTCTCTCTCTCGCTCCCTTCCTCTCTCTTCCGGGGCCCCGCAAATAATCTGCAGCTAATTAGCATTTCAAAAATACTATCTGCATGAGTCACACAGACGTTAGGGGGAGTTAGTGACCGGAGCTTGTTATGGCCCCAGCCTCTACGGAGATGGGGAGTTGTTAGGGAGATGCTGTACCCTTCACAGACCTACTTACCCTGGCTGCACACAAGCGTAAAGACACACCCGTGTCGTCGCACCTATCCACAAATACAGGATGCAGAGCGCAGTGTTCAAGACAAGCGCACTCCCACGTTTTCTAGAAATCTAAATTCACTAGGGATCTGGGGTGCTGCTCCTGTTTCAAGGTTAAAATCGTCGACCGGGGAAAGGCACATGCATTCATAAAATGATTCATTTAGCGAAACAGGCATGGCATAGACAGGCAAGGAATCTCAGTCACATTTTGTTGGGAAAAACGATGTCTATCCTGACATTTCAGCTCTACACGAATAGAGTGTGGAAGGTTAAATCCATAGTCTGTGTATCTGTTTGTTTAGCATTCAAGGTACAGACATTGAGGTTGTGACCCTCCCGTCTAGTGCAGTGTATTAAGACAGCATGTCCTCCAGGACAAATGTCTAATAACACACATGCACACACAAAATGTGGAAAATGAGAATGAGTAAGCACATGAAAAAGAAATTCATTTTTTTTCTCCTTTCAATTCAACGTGTGTGTGTGTGTGTGTGTGTGAAATGTGAAAAGCTTCTTTCTTACACATACAGAGAGGGTTTCCTTATCTGATATCTGTTTCATTCATTACCATAATAATTGGCACTCCACCTCACAGAGGAAATGCATTGTGGGCTGGAGAGGAATATTAACCAGGATCTAGTCCACCGCCACAGAGACAAGGACCAGCGGACCAGACGCGCCGAGCGGCCTCATGTATATGTATGCTCCTTATTCTATTTTATCAAAACAGAATAGAATCATTCTTCTCGATACTGTCTGCTTGCCGCTCTCTAAAGTTCATTATCTGCCAGTTAGGAAGCTAAACCCACAGTCCCTCTCCCTGCGTCTCGGAGCATCTCTCCGCTTCGTCGCTCTTCCTTTACGTACCGCTGTTTCAGTTCAAGGAGGAAGATCGTTCGTCACTAGCAGCTAATCAGGCCATGTAAACTGCATAGACGGTATATACACAGGACACCGTATTTACTGTACGTATACTTTGTATACTGCATCGTCACAGACCCTCCAGTTTAACCTGCCCAGACCTCGCCCTGCTTCGGCATCTGTTGGAAGAATTTCTCTCATTACTGCACTGCGGGGTGCTCATTGACTGACGCGCACGCGCGCACACACACCCGCACACACACACACACACACACACACA
Organism: Mallotus villosus; assembly: GCA_903064625.1. Taxonomy (NCBI): domain Eukaryota; kingdom Metazoa; phylum Chordata; class Actinopteri; order Osmeriformes; family Salangidae; genus Mallotus; species Mallotus villosus. Next base: position 76,173 of record CAEFZP010000701.1, read on the forward strand.
CACACACACACACACACACACACACACACACACACACACACACACACACACACACACACATTCAAATGCTGCTATCTGTCTTGACTTTGATTTTCCCTTTTTCCCTTTCCCACTCATTCCTTTTCTTAGGTCTGTGGGGTAATTTGCTTGGAGGGGCAGGGTTGACAAACACCCCCCTTCCCTCCACACACACACACACTCCACCACTCCACACACACACACACACACCACTACTCATGTACACGCAGGTCCTTGTATCCATCAGACTGGCAGCTTGTGGCCACGCTAAAATGAGCTAGAGCCAATGGCATCAACAATCTATTGTTTATGTGGAAGCCTGTGTGTGTGTGTATCTGAGCTCTGTATCAGCAGTAGGTCCTCTCATTCACAGTGACATGTGACAGACAGCAGAGTCTCAGATAACCTTGTGTGACGAAGACAAATGTCCCCCGGGCACAGACACACACACACACAAATAAAAAAACAACGTCTCCACGCGTCGCCTTTCATCCGTTTTGGATGACAAAGAGGAGGGTCGTGGAACACACACAGCAACAGAGACATCATGTTCTTCATATCATTACCCCACGCACACACACCTCCTCACTCAGGACACACACACAGATGGGTATGCTACGGCTCAGCCCTCAGTTAAACAGACCACACTCCAGCTCTCTACACTGTGTCTGTTGTGTCTAAAAAGGATTGTGCATTTCACCACAAGTGTGCAAGTGGTGCTCAATTTTCCAGTCTTTCCTGTCAATGTTTGGGTGTGTAAATGGAGTCGTTGTGTGTGTGTGTGTGTGTGTGTTCAAACAGTGGTGGTGCAGGTGTATTGACCAGTAGCTCAGAGCAGATGGAGCTTTCCCCGACATGCTGAGTGCTCCTCTAATGGAGTACACTCCAATCTGACCCTCCACTTCTCTCATCTCCAACTCATCTCCAACTCCCCTAAAGAACCATCAGGGAGGGACAAAGGCAGGACTCGCTTTTTTGCCGCTTTCAGTCTCCCTTCTATTTCTATTTCTTTCTCTCTCTCTCCCAATCTCTGTCTCTCTCCCTTTTAACCTCTCTCTCTTTCTCTCTTTCTACCTTCTGTTTCTCTTCTCTTTCTTTCTCTCTCTCTCTATCTCTTCTCTCTCTCTCTCTCTCTCTCTCTCTCTCTCTCTCTCTCTCTCTCTCTCTCTCTCTCTCTCTCTCTCTCTCAACAGTGCCACTCCATTATAACTGAGACGGAGTGTATGGACGCTGTCAGGGATGAAATGAGGAAACAGTAGACACGAAGCGTGTGGGTGCGTCTGAGGCGAGGCACACGTGGGCCGCTTTCGTCTCTCCGCTTGCTGAATCTCAGCGGCAGGCGACTTTCGACTTTAGATTTCAGTTCCACCTGTCAGCATCTTCCGTGGTTAGTTCTTCTTCGTAAGACTCTTAAATATGGAGAGTATCAACGTATATTGAGGGGATCTAAGAGTGTATGGGGGTGTGTGGCTTCTCCCCCCCCCCTCTCAGTCCGCCGACATCAGGGAGATTACGGTGAGCCTGCACATTGCTGATGGCAGGCAGATCTCACCCTGGGTTAATGAATGACTTCTGCTTTTGGAGCTTTAGCAGGGTGATTTTATCGTGTCTATTTTGGACAGCTCTGAACAAAGCTTAAGTCCTGAACAAAAAAAATCAATTGAGAACGTGTTCGATCACGTCTAGATTTGAAAGATTCAGGTTCGGGTGCTGAGAAAGGCACATGGGCAGTAGCTGTGGTTTTCCGAGGGGAAAGATGATAGCGCCCACGGGTTGTCATTTATGAGGCGTGACTGTCAGGCAGTGAGAGTCCGAATGTGCCACCACACACTGAGGTGACACCATTTTCACATTCTTCCCCTCCTCCGCTCGGTCTCTTTTTCCAGCTGTTATTTTGCCTCCTCAGCCGCAGCAGAGCAGAGAGAGAGCAGAGAGAGAGCAGCTCTCATCTCCTGTTCTCCCTGAGGGGGTGGAGTAAAACTGGGTGGCCTAGAGAGGCTGTGCGGCCTCGAGGCTGTGTGGCCTAGAGGCTGTCATGCCTGAGAGTGAGGCCTCAGAATGCACATGAGTGTGTGTTTGTGGAGAACAGGCAAAATAAATGAGTCCACCCCTGTTGCCTGAGATAAATGTTGTCTGGTACCAGCTGATCTTTGCAGAATATATGAATCTTGTTTAGCAGCTGACAGCTCATTTTCTAATCCCACATTTGATTCCTGTTTTTACTCGAATCCTTGAAGCCGTTTTCTCCTCTATTCTTTCCACGGCAAACGAAAATCACCCTTCGTTACAAGGTTCCCCTTTTCAACCCAGCTGTGACAAACCACCATAATGAAGCATCTTCTGCAAGCCTAGAAATAAATGTATAATCCGATTAGCAAACCCATTTCATATCAAGGACAAGGTATAATAATTGGTTTTAACTGGTACTTTAGGAATGGTTGAAAATAGAAAATCCGACACCCAAGTAACAAATAAACCATTTACCTCACAAATGAATAGAAATGTGAGCTCCCAATGTGATCAGTTTCTTCACAGTTGGTTGGCCATTTTTCTGTATTCTTTTCATTTTTAATTCTTAAGGCTGACATACTTTCAGCTGTTTTCTAATGTGTGTGTTTGGCAGAGTATAACTCAAATGGGACATTGCCTGACTGATCGATGGTGGATCCGGTGTTTGTGAGTGTGTGTCTGTGGGGAAAAGGAGAGCAGGAAAACAATATATTTCCAGGTACTCACATTTACACACATCCATTTTTCTTCATAAGACCTTGACAAGAGAGAGACACACATAAGTACCTTGCCACGAGTCAAGACAAAACATCCTATTTTCTTTGTTTGTGCCTTTCTTTCTGAAAACCCTGCGCACACACTCGAACACAGACACCCACCAATGGGGTGTGACATCAGAATGACAGGGCCAATGTATCACTCAACCTAGCCTGTGACTGCTGTCTAATCATTCAGCGCGCAAGATTAACGACAAGCTAATCAAAGACCCAGAGCCAAGCACGAAAAAACCCGAAGCCAGGTTTAGACCCTGAGATCAAAGACGTGAACCAGACCTGGATTTCGCTGTCTTTGAGCCTGTCTACCACGGAAGAACCAATGAAATAGTTCCAAAACCGAATGACACCTGTCACAAGTATCTCAAATGATTTAAGATAGCCTTTAGTGTGGAGCTGTTTGAAGCTGCGGCCTGAGAAGAGAGGATTACTGCAGCTCCTTAGCTTCTCAGTCACCTCAGAGAAGGAACACAACGTCCTAGCGAGGAGATCTGCCTGTTACATGCACGTCGCTCTGTGTCACTCTTAGAGAGGCTGCTCTAATGGTTTTCTAATTACTAAGTATTGTTTGTGATTATGGAGGGGGAAACGCTAATTAATTTGAAAGGGGGAGAGGCTAATTGATTGTGCCAATACTGTGTTATTATGAGAACCACTCAGGAGAGGCTCTGTGATGAATGGGTAAACAGACACACGGAGGGCGGGGACATCAGTGAGACCTCTCAGAGATGCTCACAATGCTCAGGGAGACGAGAGCCCTCAGCGCGCCAGACCATTATGTGTGTCTAAACGAGAGCTCTCCACGAGGATGTGGCTTGGCTGTGCGCCTGTGTTTATCTGTGCGAGTGTGTGAAAGAGAGGGACGGAGGCAGAGAGGGAGAGGAGGGGGTGGAGAGATGGGGGGGGGAGGACAGAAATACAGAGTAAAGGAGATTGGGTGAAGCCCTTTTTGAGTGGATGCGGTTTAACTGGTAGACCCTTAATGTAGAGTGGAAGCTTTGAGACCCAGAGTTCAGACACTGCCCGGGGCCGTCTCCGATGTTGAACATCGTCATCAGGCAGCCTGACTTACACACACCGTCTGCCCGCACAAAACACACACACATACACACACACACACACACATACTGTCTGCCCACACAAAACACACATACACACACACACACGTGTAAAGGATGAAGCAGGAGTGGCACAATGATATGTTTATTGAGAGGCTTTGGGTGTTATAAAAGGGGTGTCCTGAACGTCACAATCACACACAGAATACTGCAACAGCCTACAACTCCCATCATTCCAGAGAATTCGATCAAATTGACAACGATGTAACAAAGGACGAGACACATCACAGTTTTTACTCTTCAGACTGTAAAATGAAATCAAAATCACAGTTAAATATCTTGGGGACAGATTCAGGCACAGCAAAGCAACATTGTTTTCAACAAATCCAGTTTGACACATTTCAGACATCCTTCCCTCATAAGGTTTCCATCTGATGCAAAATTCTTTAGGTATGTTCCCATGCCACTTCCACGCAGAATGAAAGGCGGTTGTATTACGTCAGAGTAAAGGAAGACGAATCACATCGTTTTTTGGTGTCAAATCCACCACTGGAACAGCTGAACCCCTTGAAGAACAAACACCTCTCATCCATCTGGACCTGGGTGCTTCGTTTCTCTGACCTCCTTTCTGTTTATAGATACTCTGTACACAATCAGACTCAAATACACTAGAACATTTAATATAAATGCAATCCTAGAGTATTCATAGGACCAGAGCATCACTCTCTGTCTGCCTCTCTTTCCAGATCTCACTCGATCGACGCTGAAGGCTCGGTGCTTAAAGCAGCCCAGCACAGTTCCATTCTATTCTCACAGACGGTATCTTTGGAAGACATAAACCTTGTGCTCGGAAGAAAAACAAAGTCAACAAATTGAAGATTAGAGAAAAGCCTTTCGCACGTCAGTGTTTCGAGCTAGTGTTTGAGCTTGAGATTGACATGGTTCGACGGTCAGAGGGGGGTGAGCTTTGTACAGGATGTTCGTTTCATCGATATGTGAGGTGTGTGTGTGAGCGTAGGCGTGTGTTTGGCACATATAATGAAGTCAGAGCTTGCCTAGCCGTCACAGTGATTTCACAGCTTTTTAATCAGTCACACACAGCAGATGAAGTGTTTATTGTGATCTGCCGTCCCAAAATCTCTTGACCTCTGGGATGGAATAAGGTGAGGGAGTTATGTGGCATCTCGAACATTGCGTCATCATCTCAGGGCAGTGCTGCATCATCTACCACCTATAGCTCGGTAATACCTCCGTCTAGGAAACGCGTGATACAGTAGCACGAGCCGTAAAAGCTCTCAGCAGTAACACAGCCAACAGTCTTCACAGTGAAAGGTTAGGCTTAGTGAACTGTGTAAATGTGAGTAAATGTCTGCATGAGTGTGTTTGCGAAGGCTGTGTTCTTATCCAAAACCAAAAAGCTTTGCTTCAGATAAGGCTGTTATTTTCAGAGTGTTTAGGTACATCACAGTGTGGATGGGATGGGGGTGTGTGTGTGTATTTTTTTTGTTTCGGTGTGCTTGTTGAGATAAGCCCGTGATTGGATATGTCGTTGGTGTATTGTTTGTGTGTGTGTGTGCGTGCGCTTGTGTGCGTTGTTGGTGTTTGCCTTTGTCTTTATTCTGCAGATGGATTCTGATTCTCACCGCTGGGAAATCACAATCCCACAATGCACTGGGAGCTGGGCCAAAATGAATGAGCGGCAGAGAACCAATCAGAGCTCAGATACTCAAACGGACACGGAATGTTATCCAACTCTCACTCACAGCTCACCAGTCAGAGTGTGTTGTTGTGCTATCAATACATTTACAATTTATCTTGTGCATAAAAAACCCACAATAAGGACAAACACTGATAAAGAGTAAAACACACACGATGTACACTTAAAGAGGCCGATTGAGAGAGGCCGATTGAGAGAACACAATGAAAGTGGATGCATGTGCTGTTAGTTCAACCTTTCCTCTCTTCTAACCAGAGAGCGTCAGAGAGCACGGCACAGGACAGAGATACCAACTTGAAACCTGCTCTGAGAAAGATCACACAGAGACACTGAAGAAAAGCGCTTCTGGCAACACCGACAAAACCTAGACACGGAGAACACAGCGACACTCGCGGACACGTCCGGATGACATCACGCCAGGGAGGAGTGGTGTTCTCCGATTGGAGAGACGGTGGTTTTTTCGCTTAGGAAAAGATTGGACCAGCGCACTCACAGCTTGGTCAGGCATGCGCGCGTGTGTGTGTGTGTGTTCACAATGCCAGCGAGAAAGGGGTCCATTCTTTTCTTTTCACAAAGATCTCAGAGAATGACGGGGGGCCCATCCTCAACCGTCAGTCCCGTATCCAGTCTTGGAGGAAGGATTGTCAAACACAAAGATAAGGTCCAGATATGAGATGGGAAAAGGACCGGAGGAGAGGAGGACGAGTGGAGGCCAGGATAGAGGGAGGGAAGTAGGGAAGGAGGGAGGGATGAGTAGAGGATGAGAGGGTTTATCCAAGATAGTCCAAGATAAGTCTTCTGTCCAAAAGTTAGTCCCGGGGTTAACCCAGCGTTGGTAACCTGCTAGCGTTTAGGCCCACTAGCTTCCCGCTGGCATCCCACAGACGAAGCTGGAGCTGGGGGTCGAGGGTCGTGGGGTGTGATGTCATCTCCCTGCGTCCATTAGCCCAGTAGCCCCCGCCTTCTCCTTCCAGGGAGGGGGACAGAGCCGAGTACAGCACCGTGGACGCACCTTCTGCAGGGGTCTAAGGAAACACAACACACACACGCCATCACGCATCAATCTATCGGATTTATGTTTGAATTCCAGTGCTTTTCTAGAGGCAGTCCTAGCCTAGTCGTGGTAACGGTCTATAATTTGTACATGCTTGCCAATCTGTACGCGTGCGTCTGTGTATGAAAGAGACCCGGAGCTATGTTCAAAGAGAGATGTGGAGATCAGATCTTTGTTTTTTTTGTGTATTTTTGCCTTCAAAAGCAGCTCCTACTGAGTACAGGTGAAAAGAGAAGACTGCGGCGAAGACCCACATCCCTGTGTGTGTATGTGTGTGTGTATGTGTATGTGTATGTGTGTGTGTGTGTGTGCGTGTGTGTATGTGTGTGTGTATGTGTGTGTAAGTGTGTGTGTGTTTAGACAGGGGCAGGATGCATTGAGCAGTAAAACAGCAGGGGGTTACAGCAGCCAGAGGGATGTTTTGTGTGTGTGTGTGTGTGCCACAGACAAGGACACACACTTCTTGCCTGTCACTACAGCTGCTCCCCTCATTGATAATGATCCCTGTAGATCAACACACATGCATTATGAATAGTGGAACTGGTCAAGGTAGAGCACAGCCATTTGGGGGATTTTCTTTTGTTAAACCCCAATGGTTAATACTCATAAATGTGTTATCATTTGGTGATAAATCCTGGTCCCTTTTTGCCCTTAAAAGGTGAAAAACCTTAGAATTAATATGCGATGTTGAGTGAGATTGTTCCTGAATATTCAAATTGGGGTGTGTAGTTAATCTGGAATTAGTCAATGTGCTTCTGCACATGGCGAGTGTGTTACTGTGTGTTCTGTTTTCTATGGCAGAGCATGTGATTAATGGTGTGTTTGTGTGATAGTTGCGGGGCAAATGCCCCAGAAAGATTGTGTTTGGAGGCGACTGCCTCACACGATTAAACTCACAAACTTCAACATGCTCACAAACACACACACAAACACACACACACGTCTCCTTCTATCTCATCTTACAGAAATGAACACGGCCCCCGGGCCAAAGCTTTAAGATATGCAACAAATATTTTCCGAAATAATCGAGCTCCGCTCCGCACTAAACAGACTCTTGCTCAGTCTCAGCATGGAGCTAATGCTCAGAGAAAAGCCTCATGTATCCAGAGTGTTCACATGGGTATGCACAGTGTGTGTGTGTGTGTGTGTGTGTGTGTGTGTGTGTGTGTATAAGGAGGGGGAGGGTTGTTAGGAGTTTATCTGTGCGTGAGCTCCATGATTTATGCATGTCTTAAACTGGCTGTGCTAATATTATGAGTGCTTAGTCGGAACAGCAGGAGATCTTTACCCTGAAGAACAGGCGAGCTATGGCTCGCTGCGCCAGGCGGAGAGGCAGGGGGAGGTGGCGGTACAGGGCCGTGTCCACCATGCCAGGGTCCACCGCACAGGAGCTCACCGGGAACCCTCCGCTCTCCAGCACCAGTTGTAGGTGGGACGAGAATAAGAGGAGCGCCAGCTTACTTTGGCAGTAGGCGGCATGGGGAGAGTAGCACGTTCTGAGGAGAGGAAAGGGGAGGAGAAATGACTGAGCGTTGTTCATCTCACACCACCTGCCTGGTTTGAATGCACAGCTAGCATTGTGTCCTATATCAGTGGTCATAAGTCTAAGCTTGAACCCGAGTCCAAGTCTGTGTCTGTGTGTGTGCGTGTGTGTGTGTGCTGGTTTCTACCTGCTCTGCAGATCGTGGAGTTTGATCTCTCCAACGCGGTGAGCAGACGAAGAGACGTTGACCACGCGCGCGCTGGAACCGCACTTCCCAGAGTGCCTCAGGATGTCCAGGAGCAGCAAGGTCAACAGGAAGTGTCCGAGGTAGTTGACCCCAAAGTGCTGCTCAAAACCCTCTTTCGTACAGCCCTCAGGTACAAACATGACGCCAGCTACACACACACACACACACACACACAACACAGGGTTTAATAAACAGGATCAGTGCAAAACAATGCACAGATCGTGCTTTGTTGATTCACTCACCATTGTTGACCAGGATGTGCAGCGGCAGGTCCCGCCCCTTGAAGGTCTCAACAAATCGTCGGACTGACTGCAGCGAGGCGAGGTCAAGCACCTCAAACTCCACTGGGAACAAACACACACAGGGTTTGTTTATCTACAGGTGTGTCCCAATACCCATACCACAGTACCATTTAGTATGCTAGAAAAAGATGTTGTTCGCCCCACTACAAAGTATGTGAAATGCGACGTGCCAAAAATACCAGGATGTCCAACTGTATCCAGTTGCCTTTTGCAGTATGCGAGCCCGAATATTCTAGTTATTCTGTCCCACAATCCTCTGCACAGCAGGAGATCATTCTGCGACTGAACTACATACGATACAAAGTAACAGCAGAACCGAGAGAGCAGGTGAGCTGAGACGGAAGGCCGGAGGTACAACCAACCGCATCGCCTTGTACCAGACCAGTGATTCTCAACTTCATCAAGTGGGTCGTGAGGTTAGACCGGTTGAGAAACACTGTACCCCGACCATCTAATGAGACGTGTAGTAGAGGGCCAAGGCCTGTCAGGAGCCATGTTCACCATGCTCCTCTATCAAGGCTGTTTCATCAGGAGCCATGTTCACCGTGCCCCTCTATCAAGGCTGTTTTATCAGGAGCCATGTTCACCATGCCCCTCTATCAAGGCTGTTTCATCAGGAGCCATGTTCACCATGCCCCTCTATCAAGGCTGTTTCATCAGGAGCCATGTTCACCATGCCCCTCTATCAAGGCTGTTTCATCAGGAGCCATGTTCACCGTGCCCCTCTATCAAGGCTGTTTCATCAGGAGCCATGTTCACCGTGCCCCTCTATCAAGGCTGTTTCATCAGGAGCCATGTTCACCATGCCCCTCTATCAAGGCTGTTTCATCAGGAGCCATGTTCACCGTGCCCCTCTATCAAGGCTGTTTCATCAGGAGCCATGTTCACCATGCCCCTCTATCAAGGCTGTTTCATCAGGAGCCATGTTCACCATGCCCCTCTATCAAGGCTGTTTCATCAGGAGCCATGTTCGTCATGCCCCTCTATCAAGGCTGTTTCATCAGGAGCCGTGCCTCTGCCAGCATTCTCTCTGTGATGCTGGAGCAGGAAGAGACAGAAACAAAGTCAGAAGAACACACTACGACACGGCACTCCAAAAAACTCTACAAGACACACACACACACACACACACACACACACATCCACACACACACACACGCTGATCAGCGCTATTGTAACAGGATTATTTCTGCTCGCCATGGCGATGCCGGAACATCAAAGCAGCCCGAGTGTGTATTAATCTCCCACATGGAGCTGTGTGTGCTGGTGCTGCCTGGCTCCTCTCTGACACACACATATCTAATACCTTCCCCTCTGCTCTCTCTCCTCACTGGCTACAGGGTCATGGAGGATAAGACAGAACAGGAAGGAGCCGCCGCTTTGGTTTGATCCGCAGGTCCAGATGGGAGGTAATCACCGAGGAGAGAGGGATATGCTGACCTGTTAACCCCGCTGTGTGTGTGTGTGTGTGTGTGTGTGTGTGTGTGTGGAATGGTGTATGACGTTCCAGACAGCGTGTCAGGCTATGCCTGGCGCAGGGTGAATGCTGTATGTCAGGCCCATCCCAGTGTGAGTTTAGCACAAGGCCCTCGGAATCACTGGCCTGCTCGGATCAGCCACCAGGGGACCAACAAGGACTGACGGGCCTAAGGTTGAGGAGACGACGGGGGACACGAGACGAGGGGGGAGCTTAGGAGTGATACAGGGACAAGTGGAAGTCAGAGGAAGGCAGAGACCATCGGCGGAAGCGGGGGGGGTGGCAGTGGAGGGAGATGAGGGGAGACAGACACGGTGGGGAGAAGGTCAAGCGGAGGACAGCCACCCTGCAGACAGGAAGAGGAGAGGAGGCTAGGTCAGGGACGGGCAGGTAACGGAGAGCCGCCCGGAAGCCTGCGTCCGGCCGGGACCGCAGCCGTCTGAGAGATAGCCGTCTGATAAGGAGTCTTATCTCCAGACCTGCCAGTCATCCCTCGGATGCCCTCTCCCCTCCAACCCCGCCATCCTTCCTGTCTCTCCAGTCACATCGTGTCCTCTGTTTCTCTCCCCAGGGCCCTCACACACACACACACACACACAGAGAGACAGACACACACAGACACACACATTGATCTGTGAGTGGTACGATAGTGCCGAGATGGGTGTCGTCATTCCATCACAGCAACCCCATTCTGTGATTCGCTCTGACTTCACAGAAAAGGAAATTGTGTGTCATGGAAATAAATGGAGTGGTTTCTCACTATATACGGGTGTGTGGGAGACAGCATTCGCTTGCCACAGTTTTAATGACACGTTGACATGGGATAGAGAAGGCCCAGCTTCAACTCACGGAGGAGTTGATTGGGTAATCGTAAGAGGGTCTGGTCTGTTCCAGTCAAGGCTTATAAAACACAGTGGTTTGAATAGAAGTGGGCAGCTTTCCAGTGTGAGAACGGCATCATTTACCTGTATCTCATTTACCAGGGGGTCAGATGCCCAATGAAGTTGTGTACTTGGGCAAGGCACTTCACCCTACTTGCCTCAGGGAGAATGTCCCTCTACTTACTGTAAGTCGCTCTGGATAAGAGCATCTGCTAAATGACTAAATGTAAATGTACCTAGAAGATTCTTTTTTGCTAACGAGGCTAACTCTTCTTTAGTTTGACATCTCTCTCTCTCTCTCTCTCTCTCTCTCTCTCTCTCCCAAACACAGACAGCATCTCTTCATCAAATATGACAGTTTTACTGCGTATAGTTCTAGTTTATCATCTGCACTGACACACTCTGATGAATTGGATGACTCATACGTAGAGTATAAACACACACACACACACACACACACAAGGCCATGTCTGTGATCAACATGGCCTCACAGAGAACCCTGGCACAAGTCTTAATCAATCTGGCTGGAGTTAATAACAAATCACTATCTAACGAGATCATTAAAACAGGGCAGCATTCTGCTCAGTGGGGGAGCGCTTTATTGTTACTGAGAAATCCAGTCTGAGAGAAAGACCGGCAGACACACTGACAACAACAAACGCAAGGACATGCGAAGGACACTGTTACCCCACCAACGGCCTTGTCCCTAGTTTCACCGAACAGTTACAGTTACACACGCACACACACACACACACACACACACACACACAGCCCACTGCACTTTCACACACCTAATCCATACCATTTCCCACTCATAATTCAGGCTTGTGGTTTCAGGCAAAGTACTTTTGTGGAGGCTACCGCACAACTAAACGCATGAGACAGACACGTCAGTTTAGTGTAGAGCTTCGCAGAGGTGATGTTTGTGTGTATCTGTGTGCATGAGAGAGAGAGAGACATAGACAAAAAGGGAGAACAAGAGAGAGAGAAAAAGAGAGAGAGACAACTGTTGCGTCTGTACCCAAATACTCAAAGCCCCATTGAATAAACTTCCCTCCAGTCACAACTCATTAGCGTACATACATTTTTTCCCGCTAATGTTATAGGCCTTCAGACACTTCACCCTCTGGAGCAAAATGCCTTCGGGAAAACTAACAAACAAACATACAACACACTCTCTCACACACTCATGCGTGTAACCCTACAAACAGGCCTGACCCTTTCAAGTGGACTATTGATGCCTAGCATGTTTAACAGGATAATCTGATGTCAGACCGCATTTGTATTCACTGTTTCCTGCTCCTAACGCACACACACGCACACACACGCACACACACGCACACACACGCACACACACGCACACACATTCACCTTGATTCTCCCAGCCTTTGTTTTAAAGCTCTCTTTCTCACTCCCCCCCCTCTCCCTCTCTCTTTCTCTCTCTCTGGTTTTGTTGAGAAGCCAAAGGATGTTTGGAGAGAGATGTTTGAAGATCATGCCTGACATACTAATGAGTCTGTATCCCATTGTCATTCAGATGCGCGCACTCACACACACACACACACACTTCCCATTCTCATTCCAAACACATGCCATCTTGCGGACACCCCCTTGTCCCCTGCGCTTCAATGCCTGCCAATTACGAAAGACTAATCAATTTCACAACAGTTCCAGCCAGGAAATCAACTTCAATGACACCCTCCAAACCGAACGGTAGTCCAACCTGACACTCCCACCACAGAGCCGGAGCTCTGATTCGCTTTTTTGTCTTTTTCTCTCTCCTCGTCTCCTGCCTTCTCCCCTCTCTCCTTTCCTCTCCTCTCCTCTCATATCCTCTCCTCTCATATCCTCCCCTCTCCCTCTGCCCCGGGCTGGTCTAGAGCCCAGTAGATCAACAGCAACTTTATGTGTCAACCTCATTAGTGACATGATTACCATTCGCTCTCTGTAGTGGACATGAAGCCGAGAGCACTTCACAGCCGGCACACAATCAGCAGGAGGGAGCGCGTCCGTCCCACTGTGCGTGCGTGAGTGAGTGTATGCGCGTGTGGTAAATAATGTTCTGGCCACCCACAGGGACCGAGTAATGCCACTCTGCCCTTCATCTTTCGGCGACGCAAGCACATTTCCGACACTCCTGTAACAACCCAACAAGTCAGTTATAATCCCCATCTAGCGTGTGCGGTGCATGTTTTAGCAAACAATTACAAACAATTACCTTTGGCCTCTGTGTTCTCCTTAGAAATCCTCCTCAAAGCTGACTGGCCCTCTTGCTCATCCTTTCCCCCTGGGAGAGAGGGGGGGGGGTGTGGAGGGGGAGCGTTGATCATTTTAGTCTCTGAGTGCATATTCAGCAGCCTATACTTGTAGAGTAACAACGAGAGATGGAGAAGGAAAATGAGAGAAAGAGGGAGAGAGAGGGAAAGAGGAGAGAGAGAGAGAGAGAGAGAGAGAGAGAGAGAGAGAGAGAGAGATGGAGGGGTGGAGGACGCAGGCAGAAAAATCGACTGCTATCTCCGGCTGGTAAACAAACACCCAAAAGCAGTTCATATCAGAGACGCAGAGAGAGAGGAAACGGAGAGAGACAAGCCACGGCCCACACACACTAATCTTGGATTATCATGTAGGCCTTTTCAAGGGCACAGCAACATTTAGTGATGCAGAACTGAAGGAATAGCTACACTCCCTGTTCATAACGAATGCAGTGTGACTGAGGGCCAGAAGGCTAATACGCACACAATCTTCTGCACATACACACTCCAACTCCACATACAGTACGCTCCAGGATCAAGGTTTTTGTCAGAAACACCGATGATTAAAACGTTGTCCTTAGGAAATAATTTGCCTATTTTTTTATTTGCATATTTTGGGCTAGGGGTGGGTAGTAAACACACAACCTAATTAATTCACTATAACAATACATTGGTGCGTCAACAAACAGAACGAGACTATGTAGCATAAGTATTTAGACATAACTCACACCTGGACTGCAACAAAGAAAACCAGAGTGTGATTTTACTTCCTGAATGTTCACTATTCTCACACGGGTCTGTCATAAAATATGTTGTGAGTGACAGTCCCAGGTGTTGTGGTAAATACTGTACCTATGATAACATGCGCCCCCAGGCTGGCCATGTGTCTAGCAATCTCATAGCCAATCCCTCTGGCTCCTCCAGTCACTATGGCAACCCTGCCATGTTGATTGGGCATCACTGATACAAGAAGAAAGAGGAAGAGGGATGTTTAACATTGGCACAGGATCTACTATTTTTACTGCGCTCTGGTGGCCTAACATATTCTATGATAATATGAAGTGTTGATAATAATGAAAACCTTCCACTATTACTTTGGGAAGTATTTAGTAATAGCTATACCCAAAAGGAACACACACCCTGAAATAAGATATTCATGAAACTATCGTGCTGGTTGGACTGCGCAGACTGAACGCAGTTTTAGTCTGCCTGAGAACACACTGTCAATGCTATACAGCGGAGCAGCTGCGGTGGTGTAAACTTTGGCCGTATTAAATCATGTTCTCTGTACAAACATGCGTAATATATCTCCTTTTAGATAACCCCGTGATGTTCCAACATGATATATGCAGAGCTATTGGCTACCTTTCGTCTAACCTAATCGTTCATCATTGCATGCGGGATGAGCTCTAAACCAACCTGGCAACGTGAAAGGACTGCTAAACATTTGACATAGTAGAACCTTCAAACCGACCAGATAAATCCTGATTATCGGTAGAATATACGCAAGAAGAGACATTTTAGATATTGTGCGTGTGTTCTTCCGGTCTCTTGATCAATCGCAGGAGAATAAAGCTCAGACGAGCGGTCAAGCTTTACGATCCGCAGCCACTTCCCCGTTCGCGGCGCGTCAGTTGCCCTGTTGCAATAGTTGCCTTCGCCTCCTTGTCTCCTTTCCTAAGGGGATGCGCACAGTGGTCCCGATGAAAGCTGCATTGATTAAACATATTAGAGAAAAGCTATTTTTTTGTCCACAAATCTGCCCATTCGTAAGGCGTTCTGATGAATGAACTATCATTTAGACACATATTTAGTCGTCATTTGCTTAAACTGTCCAAAATTCAGCTGGCAAGTAAGTGGGATTTATTGTCTGATTTATGTGGCATGCATGGATAATAGTGTTAAGAGATAATATAAGCTGCTCAAAAAAATGTAAGGAAGTTTTTTTTATCAGGGTATGGCATATCAGTAGCTATAGATATCCATCATAATATTTATGTGTATGTGTTCCTTTAATTTTTTTGAGTAGTTTAAATTGTGTTTTTCAGTTGACAGAGTGTCTTAACCCTAGGGAAGTTTGCCAGCTTGCTCCCACACCAACACATGAACAAGTGTAAAAAGGTTCCAATCCCCAAAACACACACTACTTACACTCTTGGATCGATCACTGACAAACTACCCACTCCACCAAACCTGTTAACCTCTTGTTCTCTTCCAAACCCTTGCAGTACAGCAACAACACCTCTCTGGAACCAAGGGACTGGGTTCACTAAGGTCGTCAGATGCAAAAACCAAGTGAAAAACAACCATCAACGGTGCTTGCAAATTTACACTTTCTTTTCTGGGAATGAAATGGAATTCATGAAGCAGACGCTTTCATCCAATGCAACAGACAGTACAGGGGGTAATGTGAACCTGCCACCTCTTGGAACCTATTAACTTGCATGCACATGCTCTAACCACTGAGCTATACCGTCCACCTTGGGTTCTCGGGAAATACAAACCTTACAGATTGACTCCAGGATCCTATATGGCTTTAAGGTCTCAATGTGTGTGTGTGTGTGTGTGTGTTTGTGTGTGTGTGTGTGTGTGTGTGTGCTGAGGGCTGCGAGGTGGAGGGTTCTGTAGGTCACTGAGGCACGGTTCCTCCGCTATTGTTTCGTGGAAAATCGCATCTCACGCATGACTACAGGATTATTTAGGATGATGGGACAGTGAAGAGACATAGCACACCCCCGCCCCCCCCACCCCACACACACACACATATGCATCTTATACACTTACACAGCCATGTATAAATAACAACTCTAAACATTAGACTGTTGGGATTCCTGATAGTTCTGTTCTGCTCTGTGACAGATCAAATCTCATGTCTCGTCTCTGATGGCTGCGTTGGGAGTTTTACACGTTGCGTAATCTGATTGTAAGCACAGGGGACATGGAGCCCGGCAGAATGGGAAGGTGTCTACTCTGAGGCAGACAGGATTGAAACTCAGCCCCGTCAAATATGACAGACAGCCTTTTTCTGCCATGAGGCCTCCGTGGCAGTTCTCATCAGTAGCTTCCTGCGAGGATTCATTCTGAATTGGATGACTGTGAGCATGAAAGTGGACTCGTGAACTTTATGCAATCAGTGTGTGCGTATGCCTTTCACTTTCTCCCCACTAATGAGAAGGTATGTGTGTGCGTACGTGTGCTCGTATAATGTCTCACGGTTCTTTTTCCTCATTACTGTCCTCAGTGAGCTGATGCTTTCCCATTAGCAAATGGAAAACTGAGCCGGGGGAGGGGCACTCCCGCACACCAATTAATTCTATCATTAACCACTCACCGGGATACAGCACGCGGCAGTGCATGTTTTATACTACTCGGCATATGTGTGTGCGCGTGTCTATATGTGTGTGTCACTCAACGCAACAGATACACACACAGGCTAGACACACGTGCACAAACGCACACACCTGCAAGACACACACAATGAACAAATAATGAGTTTATTTGATGTAATGCCCGCTACGTAATTTAATTTCCAATGCGACAGACAATCCCGTATTCTTTTCTACGTCCTGTGTAACACTACTGTACGTACTCTACCTATCAGTGTTGCAGTCGTTCGAATCTATTGGGCCTGTTGAGTCTATGTGCGTAGCCTTGAACCTGACCATCGATGAGGTGCTGAGAAATCTCGGACATCACGCCACACTGATCCCTCTCTCTGCTCGCAGTCAGGGTCTCACGCACGCAGGCCCGTGATCCACGCCATGCTTCGTCCTGTCAGTGTGTGGACATGTGCTGGAAGACGAATAGAGTGTGTCCGCACGTGTGTGTGTGTGTGTGTTTGAAATTTTTCGTTTGAGTAGACGGATCGGTCCAACTCTTTCCCCTCCACCCTAAACAGAGCTTATATCCCCTTCTCGCAGTCTCCTTCTCTTTTTAAACGCATCGGTCCAAGTACACACTGGGTGGTGTTGATGCCACACTGACTGTACCCAGGAGGGGCAGTGAGTCCTTCGGGGGGTGGGGGGATGGAGAGGAGCTGAGCCGAGACTTGGCCACTGCGGACATACGTCACCTCGGCTCCTGACCGTCGAGCTGAAGTGACAGAAAGAGCCTCAGGCCTTCCTATCAGAGACAGACTTTACATAACAGCTGAGTCACACAAGATCTATTTTTACAGCTTTGAGGTGTGTGAGTGTGTGTGTGTGTATGCGTGCGTGCGTGCACACGCATGTTTGAAGCGGGTGCAATGTTTCTTGGTGTATGAGTGGGGCGCTGTGTCTGGAGAAAGTGAGGTGAGCGCATGTGAGTAAAAACGATGGGATGGCTTTGGCAGTGGCAGCTGGTGTTAAGCAGTGTGGCACAACACACTCATCTGTGTCACCCACATGCACACACAGTCCCAGATCCGTTTTGTCCTGCTCCACTTATTTCCGATTGCCATTCGAGACAACGTCTCCGAGTTTAAAACATCTTCCCATGCGCTCTTTTGTCGCATCTCTTTTGCACTTACACACACACACACACACACACACGCACACACATACACACACGCACACACATACACACACACACACACACACACACACACACACACAGTGATTCAGGACATTTGAAGTGACATGCAGAACTCAAAGTGTATTAGGAGTGATAATGTGGTGTGGTTGTTGTCGACAGTCATGTACCCTTCTGAACAGGCTCTCCTCACAGTCTCTCTGGGAGCACAGGAATAGAGGTCACTGGTGGGGGCTGATAAGTCTCTGAGAGAGGGAGACAGCAGTCACAGCAGAGGCTGGTACAGGTGTGGGGGCTGGGATTAGTCACATACTATGAGGACCAGGAACTGCCGTCTGTGGTGAAACATATTTTGAGTCCATTTATTTTTCGTTTAAGATCAAAATAAAAATAAACGTTGATGTGGGGTTATTATAGGGTATTCATATTAAACAGTTTTGAGTCACACACTCATGGGAATTTATGATCCCAATTAGCCTGTAATATAGGGCAAATACAGAGCTGGCTGCTACAGAGACACACCACACATGTCGGTTATTCAAGACTTAGATGATGTGGGATGCGACATTCATAAATCAAACTCTTTAGACAACCATCTGTATTACGACTTTTCTTTTGATGTGGGTTCCCATATGAATAGACCATACTATACAATACAAGTCTTTCATAATATGACATTTCCTGGTTTTAGAAATGCCTCAGGGTCAAAACTGAATTTAGCCTACTTAAAGGTATGGAGCAGAAGGCTATACATTGTGCCCTTGATTTGTCCTTCAGGATCACATTTGGGCAGTTTGCTCGGGTGTCTTTAGGGGTAAGCCGATAGGAAGGACATGGCAAGATCTTTGTCCGGACTCATTCTACAGGTGAAACGTGCTAATACCAGTGTGATTTAGGATTAAAGTCAACGTGTCAAAGTCAGCTGTGGCATCTACATATATATTTGATGCCTTTCATTTACGCACAGGCTAATATTGTAAACACATAAATAGGGGGTCTGAATGACGAAAGGTCAAATGGACACCGAGTGACACGATGGCAAATAACATTTGACTGTAAAAAATGTCAAAGACACATATTAGCTATGCGTAAAAACTGGAAACCAATAGCAGTACCGTGAGGAGGAACGGGCAATGCCGTGATACGCACACTTTAGCCTGTGAAAAGAGAATGGAGTAGCCTATAATAATATACATTTTGCGGCAATGATCTTGTTACTCTGATCTTGCTTGTTATCTTCCTTGTTTTCGATGTAAATTCCAATGTCAAAGCGGCATCCAGAGACAAGCTGAACTGAAAATGAACTAATGCTGCAGCTCCGAACAGAGCGCGCGTGTTGCTCCAACAGACAATACTACTCACACACAGGCACATACACACACGCGAGTTTATTACAAATACATGATAGACAATATTGGCACCGTCTGCCAATCCAATATTGTCCAACACTACACCGTCCCCGCGCAATGACATTTAGCTGTCCTCGCGCTCTAATAAACCGGTCCTGCCTCAGTTAGATGGCAGAGATAACGGTTTTCTATTATCGATGACATTGTTTCACCTTTAGGCTCAATACATCCACAGCTACACTGATTGCTGATGTGACTAAGTCTGGAAGGCATTTTAGAGACATTGCCCTATAGGTGAAAGGAAGCCCACGGGGATACACGCGGGACATGGTTGTGTCATCACTGCCAGAGCACCTTTTAATGTTGCGCTCTTCAAGGTGTCTCATTATCAGGCGCGCACACAAAGACACAAACACAAACACACACATAAAACACACACGTGCATGCTGACTTACAGGGTGACCCTCCTTCTGTGCGGTTCCCACTTGGCTTTTGATTGATCCGTAATTCCGTGAAGGTAGATCAGATCCCGTGATCACAGTCAACGTCTCTACATATGTACCAGAGGATCACATAGAGAATGAGGAGGATGGCGAAGATAAAAAGCGCAACTAGAATGGCCTTAGTCACCGGGGAGATGATCGACTGCATGTCAGAGCAAGAGACAGCCAGCAGAGCAGAGTGTGGCTCCGCGCTAACGGCGTCTGGCTCACGAGCAGCACACTTTTGATATCCTCTCGGTTCTCAGGCAGCGAAGGCAACTGTTGAGGAGGGACGAGCTGGCTCACTTGCACACAAAATGCACACACAGTACTATCTCTTTCTCTGCCTCCCTCTCTCTCTCTCTCTCTCTCTCTCATTCTCTCTCTCTCTCTCTCGCTCTTTCTCGCTCTCTCTCTCTATCTCTCTCGCTCTCTGTCGCTCTCTCTTTCACACACTCACGCGACCACACTCCCACTTGGGGAAGCGTGGGGCTTCCCCTCAAACGGTGCCTCAGATTCCTGGAGAAGCCGGATTCAGTTCATATTCAAGATACTTGATGAACGAACCAATAGCCTACATCAACCCCTATTCATAACTCTCCGAGAAGAAAACGTCTACACAAATACCCAGAAGGGTATTCTGTAGAGCACAAACGTGGACTAGCCAAATTGCGCGCTGTTGCGCTGCGCGACTCGATAGGGAAACAGGTTGATTTGTATTCCTCTCGAGACGGAGGAGTTAACTGAGTCTCTGCATCAGTGATTCTACTTGAATTAGTTATATTTTTCGCCATATAGGCCTATGTAGGCTATAGTAGGCTCAGTTACAGTAAGAAACTGCTATGGGTGTTCGAATAGAAGGATGTGGGGACCCTTCATAGGAGACTTGGGGCTTCCGTGCAATTTTTTGTCCTATTTCATTCCCTGGCTAGCCTACCCAAGACTTCGATACATTTCTAAGAGTAAAAACTCTATTGATATCACTGACTATTTTATAAAATGTGCGCGCGTCGTGAATACACACGCAGTACCAGTATTAGACACTAGATAGCGACAGGTACCCGCATTATGCACAGAAACCTGCGAGAGCTTCATTATTGGCATCCAGATGCAATGTTGTGTCTGTCATTCGCCGATCACACAGTGGAGAGTCTATCGACTATAAACCATGACAGCTAAACGGCTTTAGCTGATAAAACACCCAGATAGGTAAGGGAAATATCAACCGCAAAATTGATAACATGTTCTGCCTCAATTCCGCGTGCAATCAGAAACCTATGTGCATCAGCTTCCTACGGGTTCCGTCTATCTGCTGGGACTGAGCATCTTATTCTAAGTTTATGAGAGGGTATCAATTGTGCAACGAAAAGTTATATTCTGGGAAATTGTTTATGGGGTGTATAAGATATGTATTGATGAAGGTAGTAAAACCGTGAATATTGTATTGATTTATTTGTGGACCGCTCCATGCGTCGACTTTATTCCAGGAAATAATCGGAACCCGTCTCTACAGGCCTACGAACGTATTTCGCTTGGTTGCTAGCTATCTTTTAAACCAGACTAGCTGGCTCCGTTTGCTAGTCCGCTACTTGTGTAGCTAACTAGCTAGTTATGAGCTACACTAGCTATGATGAGCTAGTGACTACTGTTGCACGACTAGTTAATCCATAGTTCTTCAATATAGCTAGCTTGCTAACGTAACTGACAAGCTAGCCAATTATGATTAGGTTTGCTAGTTTAACTACTAGACTAGCTTGCTAGCACGAGCTAACTTGTAACATTGCAAACTTGCTACCGCTGCAATGAAGTACATTAAAGCTGCTTGCTAGAGTTAGATGTACAGATGTAAAATCTAATCAATTTCAGTTACGTGTAAATGACTAAATATAAATGTAATGATGCAGTCAAACTAGCTAATAAATAACCCTAAAATCTCCCCACTTAAGCAAGTTGCGGAAAGTAGTGCTTTTGCTAGACAACACTTATCGAATGGTGCAGGTAGTTAAGTAAGTTCAAATGATTATGTCATTATTATATATATATAATTTGCCTATACATTATCTAACCCATATCAGCGACAAGAAAAAAAGATGGGTGTAATTGAGCTGTATAACTTTGTGTGCCAACCCTAACAACGTTCTTCGTGTCTCTTGTTTGTTTCATATAGCTACTCAGGTCCTTGTACATTAAGATGAACATTGACGACAAGTTAGAAGGGATGCTGCTTAAGTGCAGTGGAGGGGTGGACGGAAGGGTGGGGTTAGGGAGTGGGAGTTTGGTGGTAATGACCATTGGTGAGCGGGGTCTAGCCAACCACCCATTGCTGGCCGAGGATGATGATGATGAAGATGATGACGACGATCTTACTGGGGGCTCTCTGGTCTCACACAACCTCATCCCCCCTGATGAACTGATGGTGCAGGAGGAGACCGTGAAGAATGATAGAGAGGAGGGAGGACATTTCCCTCAGAGATTCTTACACAAGATGCCATGCACGGTTCACATGCCGGTAAGTCGGGGAAGCCACACAGTATAGGACCAGAGGCAAAATGATGGACATGTATAGACGGTATCAACAAACATTTCACCATATTTATGATCTCTTTAGTCAGCTATTGTCCATCGAGAGGTCGCTAGGCCAGTATTTGTACTGAAATAATTGTCTACTGATGAATTAGGTAGGTAGCCTTTTCAAACAGTGGGATGCCTAATCAGCTACCCATGGAGCTGCCACTGTAAGGAATTGTATGAATTCCAATCAGGTCAAGTCTGCAATCAGTTGAAAAGCTCTCCATGTGATTGAATGTTTGGCAGTTGAGCATCAAGCAGGAGACGAAGCTGCCCGAGCCGCTCATGCAGTCGAAGAAGGACAGGAAGCAGGTCAGGGAACTCGGCGAGTGCCACAAGAAGAAGAAGAGGAAACAGCGTTCCCCCGCTAAGGTGGCGATCACAACATTCACACAGTCGTAACCAAAGATATCGGAGCGGGTGTTATGACAACTCGCAACACCCTATATTAGGCCAGTTGTCATTTTGCGTTCACTTCTGCATTGGTGTCGTCTTGTGATTGGTTATACCGTTTGCTGTTTTGTAGATTCTCACTATCAATGACGACGGGTCGTTAGGTCTGCAGAGTCCGAAGTGTCACGTGTGTGGACACTGCAACGCAGCCTTCCGCACCAACTACCACCTACAAAGACACGTCTTCATTCACACTGGTGAGATTTCTCCCGCTCTCCCTCGCTCTCTCCGACCCCAAAAAAAAACCTTGACGGAAATAAATTGCATGTGCCTCTTTCATCCCTTGATCCAGGTGAAAAGCCATTCCAGTGTAGTCAATGTGACATGCGCTTCATTCAGAAATATCTCCTTCAAAGACACGAGAAGATCCACACTGGGTAAGAAGTTGCCCCTTTGCTCTGCGGCAGTGTGACCATGCATGCGATGTGACACTGAGTCACAGGAAGAAAACATATTGACGATCGACCTTGCGGTGCTCAATGTGACACACAGTTCGTCGAAGAGCACATCCATGTCTCTGTTTTTGTCTCCATCGTCCAGGCGAGAAGCCCTTTCGTTGTGAGGAATGTGGCATGAGGTTCATTCAAAAGTACCATATGGAAAGGCACAAGAGGACCCACAGTGGGGAGAAGCCATATCAGTGTGACTACTGCCACCAGGTGGGTGCACTTCTGAGAGAAACACGCATATTTAAAGGTTGTTTACTTAAAAAAAAGAGTATTTATTTTGTATCACTGTACCTTTGCACACTCCACAGTACTTTTCCAGGACAGACCGGGTCTTAAAGCATAGGCGCATGTGCCATGAAAGCAAGGAGAGGAAGGCCCACAAGGCAGCAGTGAAGGAGGGACTCCTACGCAACTCTGAATCTCTGGGCTTATCCTTCCCCGCTAAAGAGTGCATGCTGCCGAAGAAAAAGCGCCAGAAGTCCTCCGACAAGTCGCACGGCTCGGCGCTAGCCGCTCAAATGGAGGTTCACCGAGTCACTGTCGTCGGCACGGAGGAGAAGGCGGAGGAGAGGCCGAACAAGATCGAGTGTTTACCTCTCTACGCCGTTTCCTCGAAGGTCAAAGATGAGTACGTCATCACAGATTATTCAGTGGAGCTCCCAGACTCGCCCGGCAACCGACACCGGGGGGGAGAAGCCTCGTCGGGGGAGATCCATCCGCCTAAACTGGTTCTGAAAAAGGTCCCCAAGAGGAGCCTCAAACAGCCCTCGGAGCCGCCCTCGAGCTTGTCTCCCTTGTCCTCCTTCGAAGAGAACAAAGTCACCAGGTACACCTTTGAAATCGTGGACAAACAAGGTATCTTGGAGGTGGAGAGCAACCACGACCTGGAGCCGGTGGACACGTTGCAAGCCAAGCCGGCGACGAGCAGCACAAACTACGACGACGCTATGCAGTTTCTCAAGAAGAAGAGGTACCTTCAGGCGGCCGTGACAAACCACAGCCGGGACTACGCTCTCAACGTCAGCAGCATCTCGGCCCAGCCCTCGGTCACGCAGGCCGCGGTAGCCACGGTCATCGACGAGACGGTCCCAGCCACTATCCTGGAGCCCCAGCCCCTCAGCGTGGAGATCAAGTCAGCCCATGACAAGAATGTCCTCCCGGACGAGGTCCTCCAGTCCCTGTTAGACCATTACTCCAACAAGGCCAACGGGCAGCAGGACATCTCTTTCAGCGTGGCTGACACCGAGGTGACATCCAGCATATCCATCAACTCCTCCGACGTGTCGGAGAGCAGCCCCGTGGAGAGCCTGGGGCCTGGCAGCCAGCAGCCCCCTCCTCCCTCAGAGAAGGCCAGCCTTTTGCACGAGTACTCCAAGTTCCTCCAGCAAGCGCTGGAGAGGACCAGCCAGAACGATAGCTATCTAAGCAGTCAGAGTCTTAACTTTGTCACGGAGAGCCCCAGTCTTTCCGGACAGCCTTTGTTTTCCACCGAGAAGCAGTTCCCCTCCCCTAGCAGGTTCAAGTCGGGGGTGAGCTCTCCCCTGAGGTCCACTTTAGAGAAGCCTCATTTCGGGCTCCTTGTCGGGGACTCCCAGCACTCGTTCTCCTTCTCGGGGGACGAGACGACGCCCACGGCGGTGTCCCCGACGGAAGACTTCCTGGAACAGGTTTCGTCCTCCAAGAAGGGGGAATCCCAAAGCATGCTTCAGACTTTTCAAAGCACCTTTGATCAGAATTTCCGATCTCACTTCCAGACGTCGCGGCCCGGAGCCTCCTCTTCCCAGTTTACGATTGCCAACGGACAAGTCAGTCTGAGGGGCCACGGCACAGACTTCTCAGAGTTCCCCTTAGGTAGTGTTACTGATACGAGGTCTCAGCTGAACGCTTCTCCCGACGCGACACCGAGTCAGACATTCGGATGAGGGGTAAACCGACAAGATGTTATTTTTGTAAAATCATTTGTGTGGCACTTTATACATCCATGTCCCACTGTTCCGCCAAAACAGGTTACGCCACAAAGGTGGATGTTGCTCAAAGCATTGTGGGGAATGGGTGTGGCTCAGTGGCAGAGCGTTCGTCTGCAGATCATTAGGTTCCCGGGTTCAAATCTCCTGCTGTGCTTTGGATAAAAGCATCTGTTAAATGGAAAACATTGTGACAATGTATAGCGGAGAGTGGCTTTGAGACGAAAGCGCTTTTCACAGATCGATCAATCTAAATTCGATGGGAATTATTTTGTAAAAAGCCCAAAGGTTTAACAGAATGTAAATGAAGACACAAGCAACCAAAGTACAATGCTAAAATGTTGAGCAGTCCTCCTAATCCCCATGGTCATTGTCCTTTCATACTGTGCTTTTATTTAGTTTCTAAACCTTTATATTAATCATGTTAAATTCACCTTTTCCTGGTGGGAGACTCAAATATAGAAACAATGTCCTTAGAGCTAATCGAATAGACTGTAGAACAATTCTGAAATTGTTTTAAACCTTTTTCTTGCTGCTAAATGATATTTTGCCCAGAGATGCCATGGCCTCTTTTGATATGCAGGCTGGTTTTTCTCCTCGAGAAAATGTATATGAAATGAATCTCAATTTGGCAATGATCCCTTTGCCAAACATGCTTTTTTTCTTAACCAACATATTGCCCCCGCTCTGTGATTGGAGTTAAAATTGTATTGTGTATGCCTTATGTTGTAATCATGACAATTCATTTGTCTTAATTTAGAAGTCACTTTATTCTTATTGTTACTTAGCAGCCACCTTAAAGCAGGTGTTTCTCAAGTGCATGTAAAAAAACAACAGCTGATTTGTCGGTTGATGCTGTGGAATCCTCAACTGATTGCATAATTGGCTGGAAAATTCAAGCTATTAGTAATTGTGATTGAATTGCATTGAGTTCTCACAATTGCTAAGACAAATCCTTGTCTATAAACAATTTCCATGACTTTTATTAGTCACGCGTATTCGTTTTAGTTAGGTTTGCACAGAGGACTTGAAGCGTGTCCAAGCAGTATCAGATGGTATTGAGTTCATGCACTTATACTTTTTGTCTCAATTTATAATAGGTTTTCATCACGGCCTACTAATATGTTGCATGCACTTAAAGACTGTACACTCTGTTCACGACAGAGGAATATCTGTAGTTGTCACAAAAAGTTGAACTGCCCACTTAGTATTTACTCTACATAGTGTACAAGTTAATAGAACCTAGGTTAGATTGTTTTGGACATCTACAGCAGATTCCTCTGCCTTTCACTTGTTACATTTCAAACGGACAATCACGGACATACACACGCTCATTCTGAACTAAAATTACACTTCCTTTGTGAACATTCCCTTTCACCCTTAGAATGTAGAAAAATACGTTGCTGTAAATAAGGTGTGTATTGCCACTTAGTGCTTTTTCTGTTTTGAGAAACACTGCTATGTTTAAGACAAAGGGGCTTGTGCAAGATGCTTTATGGATGCTTTTTGCTATCAGAGTGCACATTCTTAACATAGTTTTTCAATATGATACTGGTTAATGTCACCATGATGTTTCTGTAATACATTTGATGGATTTCCCAGTAATTTGACTAGAGAAATTGTCAAAATTAATTCAGTCTATCACTTTGATGAATCACTGGCACCTTACCCTTCATAAAATATTAACAGTTGATCATGTGATTTTAGGATGCAATTGAAAAGTGGTTATTACACCATCAATTTGGAAAAATTGGACTATTATTGTAATGAACGTCCTCGTTGTGAGTGTCTGTAACTAAGTATCAGATAATCGACCCATTCCAGTAACAGTACTTTTCGAAAGCACATTTTCGAAGGCATCTGCCTCGATCCTCAGTTAACTTTGTGTTATATTTTAATGTGAATCCTAGTATAAGGTCTTGTTTATGTTTGAAATGGGAAGCACCAAGCCCGGTCAACCAGTCTGGTCATGTGAGCTGTCTGTTTGATCAGAGCGTCATACCATGTGACCTGAAGAGTTCTGTTGTAAATTGGTCTAGGAAAAGCAACCCATTTATCAAAGTAACCTTTTTCCATAAACTGGCCATAAGTGTCCTTGTATAAGCTGGGTGGTGGGAAATAATATTGTTTCATTTGTGTGAGAAAATGTGTAAATGTTAAAACCTTTTGATAAAAACGTTCTATTTTTGAAACATAATGTTGCTTTAAGCTTTTAAGTATGTCATATGCAGTCATTCTTGCAGCCCTCATTTGGTATATAATAGTTTGATTCATGATATGATGAGCTGTGGCAAATATGGACGTTTTCCTTCTAGAGTCTTGAGTTTGTACTCAGATCTTTTATTGATCAATCTGAGAAGGAAATACCAAATGAACTGTCAAAGTGTGGATTACTCAAGTATGCCATTTCACAGAGGTGATTCATCTCTAGCAAGATGACAAGGTTGATTTGCATGGTATCTGGATTGAGTGAACTTGTTCTATAGAAACAGTAATGTAATGTGCGGCTTTAATTGTAGCAGATTAATTTCAGTAAAGTAATATTAGTTATGCAATATATTATGATTTGTAAAGGATATCTGATTCAAATAGTTGTTTTGATTGTTGTGTGTTATGTCCTTCCAAATAAATAATTATTCTCACTGTTGTCAAATGTTCTTGACTGATAGGCCTTAAAAAAACATTATATTTGTGTGGATGTTTGGATTGCATCCGTATTATTTGTGGAAGAAAGTATTCGGTTACATTTAGCCTGCCCGTTTTGTGCTGATGTTGCCTTGAAGGTTAGCCAAAACTAACACCGTACTGGCTGTAGCACACTGCAACACACCTTGCTAAGTATTGGCCAAACAAACATTTACTTGCTGACGTTTTGATGACCACGTCGCGTTGTGAACTGAGGAAATTGGCTATGAAAAGTTACCAGCAGGTTAATCATTAGGACTAACAATGATCGTGTTTTCGACCCTATAATAGAAAATAGAATGCTACAGTAGAACGAGAAACATAAGAGATGTAAAAGAGAAAGGAGGAAGAACAAACTTTTTTGATCGAAGTGTATCATGGCTTTTCGTTCTTAAAAAGGTAGGTCTAATTTACCTGTCATAATTGTTTTATTATGGTTGTTTGGGTGGCAACATCTGGTAAAGCGGAATTGTGACCATATTGCCCACATGAGATCAATTATTATGATCACTAAACAAATACAATAAAGTTTTATTTAGATTCCGTAGGATCGGGAATTTGTTCAGGAGGTAGACTATTGGCTACAATGGAAATAAATCCTCACAAAAATCTCAGGCAGATAGAACACGTGTATACCTACTCACATTTTGCTAATCGTAATCTGATGATAAATAAATAAATGCCAATCGATTGGTTCCCATCTTTTTCTCTAGTCTCCGTCCTTATCTATTCGCTCTCTTCTTTACCTTGGTGTAGGCGCGTGCTGCTATGTAATCAATGAGCGCATTGTTGCACCCGGTGCATCCGGGTGTCAGTGTTTAGTTGGCACACCTATGTTTGACTCCAGGGAGGGTAGGTCTTACCCCTTTGTGATTTGTAAAGAGAGAAGATTATGCTTCGTTACCAATGGTAAAACGCTGTTTAAATTGAACTGTGGTTCACTAAAGTGTAAATTAAACCCGAAAGAGAGTTGATATCATCTGCCTCAAGCAGTTCAGTGACAATGTTTTGTTAAGTTAATGAATATCTTTAAACCAATTTCACCTTGCTGAAGGTGAGTATCTTTTAAACAGTGTCTAGCACTATGGTCATTTTTCTTGTTTTATGTTTGATGCTGCATGTGGTCCAGTTGTGATAAGTCACAAATGACCCAGTGGGGGAGGTCACATTCTGCTGGACTGTCCACAGGTCACACATGGAGGATGGGATGGAGCTCCTAAAGTCTGCGGAGGCTGAGATCCAAACTCCCCATGTCCAGGATCTCTTCCACGAGGACGCACAGGTGTATTTAGTTTTCCTCCTTTTGGATGGTACTTCCTAATGATTTGCGATCCAGACTACACCAGCCAAGTTATTTACATGTTGCGCTTCAGACATTGTTATTTTATCGTTGTACAATGTGTGGGCTTATATCGCTTGGGGTAAAAGTGTCGACTAAATTAATAAAATGTCAAGTCGAATGAGGGAAAAAATTGCTCTGTTGATGTGAAACGAGGAGTATCGAATCACCGGATTGGAGAAAGTATTGGAGATACTGATGTTCACATTTAATACGATGGTACTATGTTTCACTCTGATCCACAGCGCTCCCAGCGGCACTCTCAACCATGGTGGAGGGTGAAGCTTTTCGTTTGGGAGCCGGTCCTCTTCGGCACCTGGGATGGAGTCTTTACGACCTGTATGATCAACATATTTGGTGTGGTGCTGTTCTTACGAACTGGCTGGCTCGTGGTGAGCTTCACGATCCAACCGTCCTCATGCAGTGTCTCAGTCGTCTGAACGATGATGTGTCCGTGTGCAGGTGACTCCTCTGTACGTTGCCTGGCTTCTCCCTAAATATGTTTGGTGTGTTTTCCTTTTTTCCCTCACAGGGAAACACGGGTGTGTGGCTTGGTATGCTCCTGGTGTCTGTGGTGGTTCTTGTTGCCCTGGTGACGGTAATGTCTGGTGTAGGTGTTTGTGAGCGCTGCGCAGTAGGCAGTGGGGGAGTGTACTCCATGATCTCTACTACCCTGGGGGGCCGAGTCGGGGGGACGGTGGGCCTGCTCTATGTGTTCGGCCAGGTGAGTTAGATTATTATCAATATATAATTTTTCTGTCTGTCTCTGTCTCTGTCTCTGTCTGTCTCTGTCTCTGTCTCTGTCTCTGTCTCTGTCTCTGTCTCTGTCTCTGTCTCTGTCTCTCCCTCTCTCTCTCTTTCTCTCTCCCTCTCTCTCTCTCTCTCTCTCTCTCTCTCTCTCTCTCTCTCTCTCTCTCTCCTCCCTCTCTAGTATTGAACATCAGTGTGTGTGTGTGTGTGTAAAGTGTGCTCGTGTGTGTGACTCCTCTCTAATCCACGTTTGATCCCAGTGCGTGGCCGGGGCCATGTACATCACGGGCTTCTCCGAGTCCATCGCGGAGCTGCTGACCCTGCAGAGTGAGTGGGTGGTGCGGGGCATCTCGGTCTCCGTCCTGCTGGCTCTGCTCGGGATCAACCTGGCGGGGGTCAAGTGGATCGTCCGGCTGCAGCTGCTGCTGCTCGCCGTGCTGGCCGTCTCCACGCTGGACTTTGTCATAGGGACCTTCACCCACCTTGATCCAGGTGTGTGTGTGTGTGTGTGTGTGTGCGTGGGCTTGAGAGACTTCAAAGATTGGTGAATTATATGTTTAGCCTTTTTATATTCAAACCGCAGCAGTGACTGTAAATGTCAATGGACTGCTTTCTCCAGTAGATGTCACTGTGCCATAAGCTAATGTGTCTTTCATTTCATCGTGCTGTTTCCCACAGATTTCCTTGGTTGAGTAATGCATAGGTGTGTAATTGACTCAATTTTGAAGACTAATTTATACTACGGCTCTAAACAAGTCTTCTAGTGCTCTTTAAATGTACCTTCATTCTATGTTCTATGTATGTTGAAACACATTTTTGGTGTACTGGATACATTTAACACAAGTTAACAGTATTTACAACACAATAAGTGTACGGGAGTGGTGAGATACTTCTGTGTGATCTTCTTCCTTTACAGAGGAATGACCCTCAAAGTTCCCCTCAACAAAGACAAGTCTTTGTTACCAATGTTTTTTTCCCCTGATGCAGCCAGAATGTGTTATTTTCTATGGTCGTCAGGAAGTTGATCCCAGCTCTTCCTGTTCTCACTGATTATCAACTTCCTATCCAGTAGGAAGAGCAGTGCTCCAGAAGGGCTGTGCCTTTCTCCCGACAAACCACAAGGAACGCTTGCGAAACTGAACAAAACGGAGGAGGCTGACTCGGGAAGCTGAAATCCAAGTGGTTATGCCTCACTCTCTCTCTCTCTCTCTCTCTCTCTAAATGTGTCTTCTCTTCTCTTCTCTTTCTCTCTCTCTCTCTCTCTCTCTCTCTCTCTCTCTCTCTCTCTCTCTCTCTCTCTAAATCAACTTCTCACTCTCACTCTCTCTCACTCACTTCAGGCTGCTCCTCCACAACTACCTCTCTTTCTTACACACACACACACACACACACACACACACACAAACCTTACAGCTGGCAAAGCCCGGTGTTTTGCGGGCTCGAAATAAGGAGCCCGTGGATTGCACCAGGTTTTTCAAATTAAGAGCTGCTGCGCTGAGGTGACCTCATGGTTGGCCGGACGCCACCGGGTCCCCGAGCCCAGCCTGCCTCGGCGCCTCGCCGCTACTGCCGCCGTCGGCCTGGTTACCTGCCAGCGGCGGCGGGAACAAGGAGCTGCCGTGCAGATGTGTTTATGATAACCCTTTTAATCAGACTGTGAAGGCCAGCTGGATCACATACTGCACTTAAGGGTCGAACGCTTGACTTTGGAGTGGGATGGGTATGACGGCGTCTGAGTTACGTCCCAGATATCTCTGTCTCTTGCCGTGTTCTTTGTTTTCTTTGAAACGTCCGGTAACACAGTGGAGGTTTTCGAGGACTTAAGGGTGCGATTACATTTAGGGAGTCCTTGTTCGATTGGTAGAGGGATATGTCTTCCCTCCCCATTCTCTGGTAACTCTTTGGGTGATTTATTGGGACTTATTCTGACAAGTCTTTCTTGTATTAGTGTGGTCTCAGGTAGAGCAGGATATCATCCGTTATGGAGATGTCTAACATGAGGGGCATTTCTATATTATTAGTTCTCTGCAGTGCATGTGTTCGTTTTATCACGAGGAATTTAAGGTTGTTGTTGCGTGCGTTGGAGATAATCTTGTCATCTTTAAGATGGTGTGGTGTTCAGCACGCCTCTCGTTGACACTGTTTTGTAGATCGCGCAGGAAGCCGTCATTAAACTTCATGGCCTGGGGTTTGGGGTGTTAACCGGACTCACCCACATTTTTGGACAATGACATGAGAGAAAAGACCGGAACCAGATCTGGGGCGGTCTCTGGTGGCCTCCACGTTATCCCATCCTGTGGTGCTGGTGGAGGTCAGATCACTTCCTTTGTCTTTGTTAAGTGTACAGCTTTCCCATCACAACAAGGGGAGATCCTTCCATGGAAGAAAGAGGCCTGCAGAGGTGACTTTGAGCGTCGACCCCGTTCTGTCTCGTTACTCCTACTTCCTCTTTCTCTCTCTCTCTCTCTCTCTCTCTCTCTATCTCTCTCTCTCTCATCCCCCGTCTACTGAGCCAAACAGAGTGGTCACTTAGAGGGAGAAAGTGCTGGTGATGAATGATAGATATTGACACTGTGATGCAGTGTAAGATATTGACACCGTATCTGTTTTCAGGTCGTTTTTTTGGTCAGAGTGGCGAAAGGGATGGAGGTGAAGCTTTGTCTCCACCTTAACTGGTGTTGGAGCTGGATGTTATATGAAGGGTGGGAAGCCTTGGGCAGGGGCCCACTGTGGCTACTTTGTTATTGTTTGGATAAAGGGTGGTCACTCACTGGGTCACATGACAGACTTTAGATTATCCTATAGCCCTAACTTGACTCTGTAGACCTTGAACTCGACACATTTCTTCCATCCAACGATGTACAGTATGTTTATCTAGAGCTTGAATTCTGCGCAATATTTGTCTCAGATCTGTGTGTGGAAAATGGGACGACAGCAGTGTGTTGTGGAGCACTGTGGCAATTAAAAACAAGATCATGGGAAAACATGGGCATCTCTGTCACTCATTCTCTCCCTTTCTCTCCTCATCCGACACCACAAACACAGGCAGGCCTCTGCAGTCTGTGTCTCCTTTTCTTTCTGTTCTTTTTTACTCCGACTTGGAAGAGGCCGAGCTTCTGAAAAGGGTGGCGACTTCCTTTTGGATAAACATGTCATTAATCTAGAAGAATGCATTCTTTCCCATCGCAAGATAACCAAGAGGGAAATGGCTCATGTTCTGACATAGGCGGGCCCGTCAGATTTGACCCTCTGGATTAAACCCATATCCCCAGCAGCACAGAGCAGTCTCCCAGCACGCCTTGCAAAACCCTCTGACCTCTGCTGAGGAATGGACCGCCAGCAGTACGAGTCCCTTAGTGAGAGGGGGAAAAAAAAACTCTCACCCCGAAAAATACATAAACCATCGCATTATAAGTGTATCTGTCATCACATCTGTTGGTCGTACTGGATAGAAGTCCTAGCCGGTCATGTGCATCACGCGTTCTCCTCGCTTCCGTGTCGCGTTCGGCGATGCCGCGTGAGACCCGATAGCCTCACGGTGACCGTTCTAACGCCGTGTCCCACAGGAATCTTCGGAACCTTCCGGGGGTGTGAACTAATCAGCGTTGTCCAGCGCCATGGGTAACATCCCCCAGCGCCTGTTTGGAGAGAAAACACGGGAGGCCTCCAGTGTTTGTCTGTGAGCACACCCGTGGCCCGGTTCACAGTCTGGCCAGCCCACTCTCCCTCAGCCAGGCCCACAGAGCTGGAGCACTATTGAACTTGGCACGTGTTCCCGAGGAGCCACGGCCCTCTGAGTGCATGCATCGAGGCGGATGCTGCGGCTGAACAGTTACATAAGGGGGCTGTGGCTGTCAGGGTGGACTGGGGCTGGGCATCACAGCAGGCTCCATACCGTGACAGTAGCCTGTCTGTCTGAAGGTCCCTGAACGTCTCACTGTTCAGATTTGAAGGGGGGGGGGCGTTTTAGGGGGTGTCGATTGACAGTCGATTCGATACGCAACATTGAATTTGAGTGTTTCTGTGTTTGTGTCGCCTCAGAGCACGGTTTCGTCGGGTACTCCGAGGGACTGCTGCGGAGCAACAGCCTGCCAGACTACACCGCGGGAGAAGGCTTCTTCACCGTGTTCGGCGTCTTCTTCCCCGCGGCCACAGGTCAGCTGACCCAGCCCCCGCAAGCTCGGCTGTACTTTTCAAATGTTCTCTCACTCCTGCCAAACGCATGACATCATCTACCTTTAGCGTGCGTCCCCCTGCTCACTGTGAGAAGGTTGCACAAAGGACAGCCGTGATTGGCCTAAAGGAAAGTAGTTTCCGCGCACCGTTTTTAATGGACTCCTTGGACTTAATAATGCCATTAGGGCTGTGAGTGGACTCCTCTGTGACTGACGGCTCTTAACAGCTCCCGGCCTGCTGTTCCGGTGTGTTCTGTGCCACAGGTGTGATGGCGGGCTTCAACATGAGCGCTGATCTCCAGAGACCCGAGCATAACATCCCAGTGGGAACATTGGCAGCCGTCTTCACATCGTAGATAACCTGCTACTCCTACATTTAAAAACATACACCCCCCCCTATATGTGTGCTGTATATGCACTCTCGGAATACACTGTCCACACATCTGGTGCCGTTACATCATACTGCTATTAAATGTGAGGTGTGTGTAGAGGTATCTCCTAATGGCTTACAGTACAGTGTTGGGGTCCACAGGTGGTTCCTGTATCTGGTCTTTGTGTTTCTGCTTGGAGCCATCTGCACCAGAGAAGCGCTTCGCTACGACTTCTTAATAGCGGAAAAGGTAAAGTCTTTCCATCGCCAGTTTCAAAGTGTCATTTCGCAGGGCTTTACCCACACACACAGGAGTTCCCCTGAATGTGGTGACTTTCCTCTCTGACTGAGAGCCGTCCGTGTTCATCATTTAGTTTCATACAGGTCACACACGGTACCACTTCAAGACGACTGATGTTTTTTTTCCACATCATAACACTGCTTCCAATGAGAGAGGATCGCTTGTTTTACGTTACAAAGCCCATCTGTGGTCATGTGTCCCTCTCCAAAGTAACACAATGTTCATTTGTGCAGCTGCCATGAATGAGAAATAAAACTCCTCTCCAGCTGAGGTCACACCCTCTGCCCCCATACACACACACACACACACACACACACACACACACACACACACAGCTGTCCTTCATACCCTCCTTGGAGGGAGGGCAGGGGCACTGAGGGTTTGAGTTTACTCTTTGGACAGAGGATGCATTTCAGCTGTCCGTAGCCATACTGGGTGGGCCCACTGTATGCCAATAGAATGTCTGCCTGACACCATATTACTCAACCTTGATGTACTAACTACCGTACAGTATCAGTGAGAAAGCACTGTGTGAACAACAGTGAAGACGCTACTTTTGAAATTTGACAGTAATGAGTTATTTTCGAGTTCCTTTCAAGCCATTGTGCTGTAAATTTGCTCTACTTTTGTCTCAACCTATTTTCCTAAGAGTGGGCTGAGCGGAACTGAGCAGGGTGGAGCCCTCTAAACTCTCCTTTCCCATGTTT
Source organism: Mallotus villosus (assembly GCA_903064625.1). NCBI lineage: Eukaryota > Metazoa > Chordata > Actinopteri > Osmeriformes > Salangidae > Mallotus > Mallotus villosus. The sequence goes on from CAEFZP010000701.1 coordinate 111,549, forward strand.
GTTTTGTTCCCAGGTCTCCTTGGTGGGTTTCCTGTTCCTGCTGGGCCTCTACATCTCCTCCCTGGCTTCCTGCATGGGCGGCCTGTATGGAGCACCCAGGATCCTCCAGGTCATCGCCCAGGAGAGGGTCATCCCTGCCCTGGCCTTCTTGGGACAAGGGGTGAGGGAAAGTGGACATGGGTAGAATGAGTCGAGAACAGTTAGTCATTCTTGAATTTGTGGTGATGGAAACCGACTAGCTCTCTAACCATCTGTAATCAGCCATGGGCTTTCTCCCGACACCTCATTTGTATAATTTGACACAGCCATGCAACTCCCATTATTACAGAACAGTAGTTCTTAGCGTCTTACTCCCCTTTACTTTTCACTAATCAGAGCTAACACATACTGTTTCTTCTCCCTCATAAATGGAAACTTTATGTAACCATGTAACAATCCGTCTGGCTTGGCCGGGGGGTGTGGTGGGTAGACTCAATGGGAAATGGTGAGAAAAGAGCCTAATTATAGAGCCACAGAGTGAGGAATCTACAGAGCAGAGCAGAGGAGAGGAGAGGAGAGAGGCCACGGAGAACAACGCTAAGTTCAAATCAACGAGTGAAAACACTGCACACTCGCATCCTGACCCCCCACAACCCCCCCTCTTCCTCGCTGGGACCCCCACGCCCTACTGCACTGTCTGACCTCCCTCTGCAGGGGCTGGCCCTAGACATCTCGCCCCCGAATCAAAGTCCTTGGAACAAACGCAGGAAGGGAGGCTGGGCTGGGCCAGGTTGTTGTGGAGCTCTGCCAGCTCGGAGGGACCGGCAGCAGTTCAGAGCTGGGCTCGGCCTAACGCCACGACGGCCATTTTTAAAACGTTGAGTTCAGCTCCCCAAAATGAATTTGCGATACTTTCCGTTATGTTGGGGATTTGTGTGTGCGCTTGTGAAATCTTCCTTCAGACGCTCCATCCCTGTCTATGTCTCTGCCCTAATTCCTGACTCTGATACAGAAAGGCCCGAACAAGACCCCGGTGGCGGCCATCTGTCTGACCAGCCTCCTGACCATGGCCTTCATCTTCATTGGCCAAGTCAACATCTTGGCGTCCATTGTCACCATCAACTTCATGCTCACCTACAGCTTCATAGACTATTCCTACTTCAGCATGGTCATGACCTACGACCTCCAAGCCAAGGAGAGAAGCCACGGCTCGGTCAAAACGAACAATGTCACCCCCCTCAAACAGAAACCCGGCAAACCCTTGCTCGAGGTCACCCACCCAGGCTACGGGACAGAGGGGGGCAGAGGGAGCGGAGGCAAGGGCACCCTGCTGGAGTTCACCCGAGACATGGACCAGATCTTCCACCTCCCTGCTGAGAGACCCGGGGAGTCTGAGAATGGGACTGGGCACGGAGAGCCCAGGGGGAAGAGCAAGAGGACCAAGGCTGCTGCCAAGCAGACGCTGATGGATAGTTTTGGCCTGGATCTGGACAGCAAAACTTCCCCCGATGAGAGGGGGGAGAAGATGGACCCGGCTCCGCTGCCCAGGGAGGACGGAGCTCCCCTGGGAGGCCTGGGAGAGCTGGGAGGGACAGACATCGCTGAGAAGAGACGCGTCAAAAGAAGTCCCAGTCAGAGTTCCGAGGAGCCGGATCATCCGCCTGGTCTGTACAGTCAGATCCAGACCACTCGTGAGCCCTTCCACCCCGTTTCACCGTTACATAAATATGTTTAGATTGTTTTCTAATTCTATCAGGGTTTTTTTTTCCTTGATACATTGTCCAACTTTGTTTCTCTCCCAAATATGCAGCTGCCAGGCCTGAACCAGAATACCAGGGGTCAGAGATCAAACCTATGCCCGATTCGTTCTACGCCAAGTTCTGCAACCATTGGGTTGCTTTGATTGGTGTAAGTGACGAGCAGTAGCACGATCTCGTACGCTTTTATAACTTTGGTTCATGATATCAACGATATCCTTTTGATGATGAAGTGTGTCGTATTGTTTCTGATGGCTGACACTGTGTTTCCCTTGTGCAGGCATTGTCCTCCATGGTGATCATGTTTGTTATCCAGTGGGAGTACGCCTTGGCAAACATAATAGTGGCCCTGATTCTCTTCCTCTACATTGGGAAAACAAGCCCTGGACTCCCCATAGGTGTATATCTGGGCAAATCTCTCACTTATCATATTTATCAGTATACACAATGTTTTATATAATACTGAAGGAAGCATTTATTGGAGACAAGTGTATAGTTTCAATGATTCTTTTCCCATTGATATTGATGGGCTTAGCCTATGTTCTAAACTCCCAGTCAACCCTCAGGGCTCTGAAGCCCCCCCCAGCTCAGTCAGTCTCTGAGCTCCACAGCTGTTCTGTCAGATGGTTAGAATAGCTAAGTAGCGGATTCTGCAACCGTGTGTTATACAGTGCATGCTCTGCATGCTGGGCACACATGCAGAATCTCCACTCGCAGCCGCTGCGTCTGAGCCGCTTGTCACACAGGTGCTGTGGTCAGTGACACAGCATTCCTATTTGTATGTTCGCATTGTGAAGTATGACATATTTCTTAACCCCCTTTTTAAGCAGAAATGCATCTACGCACACACAACTATAAATATATACGTGAGTTTAGATGTACCGCATGGAACAGTCATATCGTTACTGTCGAGGTGGTTTCCTGTGATGCTATGAAATGCTACATTGTGATCTTATGTTGTGGTTGGCATGACTCTCTGTGCTTATCGTGTGTGTGTGTGTGTGTGTGTGTGTGTGTGTTTCCCAACAGGAGTTGCAGCTCGCTTCAGCCTCTTTACATGGCTCAGGTCCACCCTCAGCAACATCAGCAGGTAAGGAACTACTAACCATCCAAGCACACAATGACTCAAAGTTGACCTTCAGTTCAGACCCCAAATATGTCGGCTTCATCGTACATGTTCAGGTCGTTATTGAAGCACATTCCTTCAGTCTGGATAGAGTCGTGAAATCCCTAAGCATGTACCTGCCTTACCGTAAGCACCATGTGCCTTGAAAAGGTCATCTGACCACCGTGGAGCTGGTTCCACCACGAGGTAGACTCATTGAGCTGGTTGGTTCCGGAGACAGTTGCCTTGCTTCTTTGCATAGTTACTCTGTGGTCTGTGGTGAAGTCATGTGGGTTAGAAAGCAGTTCCCAAAGAGGAAGAATCCTGCATGCTTGCTCTCTGTTTGTACGGTGGCCTACTTTTGTGAAATCACTGGCACATTCAAATTTGTGACCCGCTCACAGATTTCTAAACACGTTTCAAGTTTATTACCATTTGTAAAAAGTACAGGCACTTTGGAATTAGTTAGCCCTGCTCCTCTTGCCAATTTCCAATTGGCCTATCCAAACCTCTAATAAATATTCTAAACTGGTAACAATAATGCCTAATTTATAAGCTACTTAACAACAATATACTGTATATGGTGTGTGTGTGTGTATAAGATTGTTTTTATTTGTGGAATACTGAGTAATTCACAATAATTAATTCAACTGAGAATAACCTGAGCTAAGAATAACAACTAGCAAGCTAACACTGTGTACATAAGAGGAGGATGGTGCTGGCAGTTGGGTGAGACGGCCCTCTCTCCTCTCTGCATCCAGGGGCGAGCCACGTCCCCGCGACCAGATTGTGGTGACACCTTCTCTGTCTGGCGTCGGCATGGAAACCAAGCAGTTGACAGAGGAGAACGGGGATTTTGCTTCCAGGGACCGTTACCACCAGTCTTCCTTTATGGATCCTGGTAGGCTGGTGCACCCACAGCTCAAGTGACGCACTCCCCTTGTAGCACAGACATCGTGGGCACCAAACCCAGGATCAAATGCTGATTATCTGGAGCTGAGCTGGTCCCTGTGGGAGACATGTTTCATGAACCAAATTAGAAAAGGCGATGACTTGTATTCTATAGCATTTGCCAAAGTGATATTTATTGTATTCATATACGTATGGTTTATACATGATTAAAACAAATGCATGTTCAAACAATAAATTGTTTATTTTATTCAGTTTCACCTTTTCCAGGTGCTATTTAAACCTATGAAGGCCTTACACCTCTTCACTCTATGCAGGGGTCTTAATTGTATCCTGTTTCACCTGTGTGGGCATTTGTTACATTCTAACTTTTAGCTGAGGCATGTAGGAAACTTAAAACACGTCTTGAATAAACAAAACAATCATATTCGATTGCTTTGTAAAATAATCAGTGCGAGCTCTGACCAGGCAGTGTCTGCAATGGGCTGTGTGGGCTTCTTTCTGAATAACGGAATTGGGTGGAAACTACTATCGCTTGGGATGTGTGGGAGGAGCCAGGCGCCTTGAATGTGATAACAGGCTTCTGTTTCTAGCTCGCTTTGCCGACTCAAAACGTATTACCCGCCATCGTCCTCAGTGGGTATGGCTCAACCGAATGATTTACAATAAGAAGTTTCAACTGAGACCCCGTTTCCGATGGTGGACTTGGTCGATTTACCGCGCATAATTTGGGATATACTAGCGACCCTCTTCAGGACTTCATCATGGAAACGTGTTTCTTAAATATCGTACTCCGTCTCTTTATGGTGGTCGTGGCAGGACCTCAAAATGCATGGACTTACACTAAAAGCAGCGATATGGACGGGACGGTGGTGACGGAAGGGCACTTTTCAATCAACTCTTCCAACTCGAAAGAAGTAACTGCACTGCCAAAGAAAGTTTTTAGTACCGGAACAGACTTAAGGGAATTAATAACTACAAGAGGTCTTCAACGGACTGATGAGCCACAAACAGAGAGAAAGTTAGGTAAGGTAAAGTGCTGATGGATAAAGGATGTGTTGGTCATAATAAATGGACGCACAGTTTGCAAATAAGGGAATATACCATTAAATAGCCTACCTCTGTCATTCGAAGAGATTTGTAACTTGTATCCTGTAGCCGACGCATATAATTATCTAAAATACTTGGGAGGTGAAGACTTAATAAATGTGAAATTAGTTGAGTAAACTCAACCTTCAAAATGACTTCGGTTTGCAGCACTTTAAACGGAATTGCTACACATTATTAGTATGAAAGTGAAATTTACCATATGGCAAATATTTCAATTGAGTAAATCACACACTTGACTGTCAATAAACAACCATTCTAATCTTTTTCATCTCAGTGACAGCAAGAGGCTCATGTTATGCCTCAACTTGAATGAATGAAAGAGATACGCACCAGTACGTTGTAGAATGTGCCACTTCAAATGAAATATCTGAGCCATAGAATGGTCACATTACTGAAGAGCATGAAGTCAATCTAGTGCAGAACATACACTCTATTCTGAGAGACACAAGAAGTATTGTTGGTTTTGCAATATAGAAAATAAACCAAATGTGATGGTGATGACCAATACTGCACTATAGTTTGCATTTAATCAAAGGCCTGTGGACAGAGAGACCGAGAGCTTGGCCTATTTTCCCATTCCTTTCTCGACGGACTGTTGTCTTGATGAACTCTTCCCTCCACTTGTTGCTCTGTGTTCCAGCCACAATGTTGTCCCACGACGCGGAGCAAAACATCCTCTTCCCTGCCAGGGTTGTTACCCAGCCCCCTACAGCAGCAAGGTGTTAGGAGGGCTGCTGGAACTTTAGTCAGCCTGTAGTTTCTCTCAAGTGCTCGGTGGGAACTGTCCTAATGGCCATGCTTACAGGAGCGCCACACACAGACCGTTGGGCTGTTAACAGCCTAGAGCCTCCTCTGAAATTGAATGTAAAACAAATGCGGTGTCTATTGTTGTTTTTAATGACAGTATTGTGAAAACTGACAAAGTAGGCACCATTTAGATTTTGTGATGAAATCTTAGTTATTGTAATTTCCAAAGTTGAGAAAACAGGAAAAAGTTGCTGAATTAACATTAATGGGGATTAAATATTTGTTTTGATTATGATTTAAACTGCATTAGAATACTCTATACTATAGAGTTAATAGAGTCTATAGTGCATTTGGAAAGTGCAAAGTGTAAGAGACGTTCGCACAGTATATACAGCTGTTGTATACTTGCAAACTCAGTAAATCAAATTCTGTGTCAGGCAAACAATTCCGGATCACATTATAATCACCACGTGAACTCCATGCCTGCAGTGACAGTATTTGAACACAGGCTTCTGCCTGATCAGCTTTAGGAAGGAAACGGCAAATTCCCTGAGGAGAGAGTCACCTCCATATTTAGGGCCCAGGCCTTTTGTTAGGGTAGACATGCTTGGCTGCCAATTGTTCTCCACCCAGAATCATTACATCCGCAGCAACTTCTGACAACAGCTCACTCTCTCGCCCTCTCTCTCTCTCTCTCTCTCTGCATGTGGTGTGAGACGGGAGCGTGTGGGCGCTCTCTGGTGGTAGGATAGGCCCACTGCAGATTGTGTGAAAAGTCAAATGTGAAAAAATACTGCAGTCATGCTGCAACTGGAACACTGTAAATATTCAGCAAAGTAACGAAAAAAAGTGGTACCCGATTATTCAGTAAAAATAATCTCTGAAACCCTTGTTTCCAAAGGCACTGATCAGAACAAGCACATCTCGTTAAAGACCGACAGCTGGACACCAGAAGAAAGCATGATCCTCTCCACTGAGCCTCTGAGCTCCACTGTGATGGGGACCACTGAAGCCACCACACAGTGGGAGGACCAGACCCCAGCCACACTCACTGACACCTACACTGCCCTCCCAGGGAGATCCAGGGCAGTGACAGAGGAGCACATGCTCCAGGACAGCCCAGACACGGCACTCATGTTGGGCAACTCCACAGAGGTGAGGACTGTGGGTCTGTCTGCCCACACAGACAATGATGAAGTGAAGACAAGGATGAGGACTGTGGGTCTAAATGTCCACACAGACAATGGTGAGTTGAGGACAGACGAGAGGACTGTCGGCCTGTATGTCCACACAGACAATGATGAAGTGAAGACAGAGAAAAGGACTGTGGGTCTAAATGTCCACACAGACAATGATGAGTTGAGGACAGAGATGAGGACTGTGGGTCTAAATGTCCACACAGACAATGGTGAGTTGAGGACAGATGAGAGGACTGTCGGCCTGTATGTCCACACAGACAATGATGAAGTGAAGACAGAGAAAAGGACTGTGGGTCTAAATGTCCACACAGACAATGATGAGTTGAGGACAGAGATGAGGACTGTGGGTCTAAATGTCCACACAGACAGTGGTGAGTTGAGGACAGACGAGAGGACTGTCGGCCTGTATGTCCACACAGACAATGATGAGGCGAGGACAAGGATGAGGACTGTGGGTCTACATGTCCACACAGAAAATGGTGAGTTGAGGACAGACGAGAGGACTGTCGGCCTGTATGTCCACACAGACAATGATGAGGCGAGGACAAGGATGAGGACTGTGGGTCTAAATGTCCACACAGCCAATGATGAGGTGAGGACAGAGATGAGGACTGTGGGTCTAAATGTCCACACAGACAGTGGTGAGTTGAGGACAGACGAGAGGACTGTCGGCCTGTATGTCCACACAGCCAGCGATGAGGTGAGGACCGTGGGTCTACCTGTCCACACAGAAAGCACCTACATCTCTTCCACCATCACTCGTGCCGGGGAGAGGACCCTGCTGTCTGTCACCTCCAACAGCACCTCCACCTATACAGAAGACTCAAACCCCTCCCAGTCTTCCTCCTGGGGGCTCATAGCCGGGGTCACAGGGTCTCGGGATCAAGCCGACACCGAGGCCGATGGTCTGGACTCTACTTCCCAGTCCCACCACCCTGCTAACTCCTCATCTGAGACCGAGGGGCCGGGCCTCTCCCCAGCTACAGTCCCCCTGACAGGGCCACCTAGCACCACTGAGCTAAACACCACCTCCTCTGAGGACGACTCGCCCAACTCCACCCCCCCTCTCAACGTGCTCGACAACAACACCAGGCGGCAGAAAGACTCGACAGACCCCGGCCGCTCCTCAGGGAGGCGGGACCAGCCCGGCAGAGGATGAGGCGTCTTCGTCCTCATCCCCCCCCTGCCCCTTCGACAGAGGATCGAACCACCAACACCACCCAGCTGGGTGGGAGTTCCTCCAGCAACATTGGGACCTCCACCCACTCTTCCACAGGGGATCCCGGCACCCCGAGCCAGGGCAGGACAGAGGGGATGACCTCCCAGACGGCCGGGACTGAGGAGACAACCAGGCTGGGTCTGACCACCACACCACCCAGGGGCACGGACGGCGTCACCTCAGTGGATGACTCGCTGTCCAGGTTCTTGTCTGGTCAGCCCCCCTTCACCCCAGACACCCCCAGACCGGCCACGGAGGCCCAGGCCACTACTCCCAGCGCCTCCACACACAGGACCCAGGTCACGGAGGTGGATGAGGAAACCCATAGGGCCACGGCTGCTGCCGAAACCACCCCGACCCCACCTCTGGTCACCACGTGGACAGTCGAGCCCCCAAGTAGCAGCACCCATTTGGAGGCCCACACCCAGCGCACCACCCCCTCCACAACCACTGTCTCCAGCCTGAGCCAGCAGGCCTCGGCCTCCACCTCCCAGCACCAAGGGGGGACGCAGACGCAGACCCAGACCCAGAGGCCCTCCACAGGGGAGTCTCCAACAGACACCACCCTGAGGCACCTGGAGACCACCCCCGCCACTCCAGGCAACCACACCACCCACAGCCACCCTACCACGGCCTTTGGCATCAGGAGCACCCCCACCGTGCTAGCACACACCACGAGCACTAGCAGGCACACCGAAAGGGGCACCACGGAGGTGGGGGTCACCACCGCTCAGATGGTCGTCAGGTCGACACCCACAGCAGGTCAGTGGACTGTGGGATTTGTTTACAATGGGATGACACATGTCTGTGTTTCCACTTTCTGCTCCGTGCACATTCATGTAAATGAACAAATGGATTAAATCATCTGAAAAGTTTCAGCTCAACCGGGGCTACACTAACGCAGTTTGGGGGTATGTGTATGTTAACGGGGGGTCCTGTTCGGTCAATGGGGCTGACTTGTGGCTTCCCCACCAGGCAGAGCATGTTCTCCTAACCCCTGCGTGAACGGAGGGATGTGTGTGACCCATGGTGAGAGCGACGCCACATGCCACTGTCTGCAAGCGTGGGGCGGACCGACCTGCAGTGATGGTAAGCTTAGGTTACACCAGGAACATGAACCATGTGGGGATCCACTTGCGATTTTAACTGCATTTGAATAGTCCATTTCAGGTCATGTTCAGGTGAAGCTCAGGTTACACTAGGACCATGAACCATGGGGATCCACTTGCGACTTTGACTGCATTTGAATAGTCCATTTCAGGTCATGTGTGTACACTGTGACCCTCTGTGTGTGTGTGTGTTTGTGTCCAGACGTAGACGAATGCCAGCATGATCCGTGCCCGCTGGTCTCCAGGTGTGTGAACACCCGCGGCTCCTTCAGCTGTGAGTGTCCCCTGGGGCTCGACCTGGAGGACGGACGCACCTGCACCAGGGGTGAGTGAACACAGCTGCTACCCCAACCCAGGGTCGGTGGTACGAGTGGGGCCTGGAGGACACACTGTCCGGCCTGGCCTGTTTAGATGAACCAAGCCGGCAATGATCACGGTCTCCTGACCGAAGTCAGTCTGGCCAATCGCAATCAGTTGGCTCGAGAATTCCGCAGCTGTCATTTAGCTGAACCTTGGGCCCTTTTGTCCTTCCACAGCCAAGACATTCCTGGGGACGTTCAGTGTCAACAACTCCCGCTTTGACCCCCTGCTCTCCAGGAGCAGCACCCTGCATGAGATCCAGAGAGAGATCCTCCAGCTGGTAGGCTAGGACGTCCACAGATGTTGTGTTACGTTGAACGTTCTGTCGGAATGCACGACCGGGAGAGCAGTGTCACAACGTGCAGGACGTGACGACCCCCGTTTGTTCCTGCTTTTTTCTCCTTCTAGCTCAATGCCTCGCTGTCCCTACTGCACGGTTACAGCCGCTCCACTCTAAGTAAAAGGTACGTTTGCAGTTCCCCTCGCAAACTAAAACCCTGTTAGCTCTTTTCACACACAAGACCCTTTAGCCATGTGCTGATCTCAAGCCATCTTTAGGAGGCACAATGCCATCGTTGTATGCTCTCTGGCCTGGCCTCACCCTCCCTGCTGTCTTGTTCCAGAGAGGAGGACGGCCTGCGCATCTCTGCTGTCAACATGTTCTCCGCCTCCACGGAGGTCACCAGCTCCCAGGTCACCCACAGCATCCAGATGACCCTCAGTAACTGTAGCCCCGCCTCCAGCCACTGCAAAGTGGTCCTCCACCATCAGCTGTCCTATCACGGTACAACTCCCCTCACCCGCGGTTACAGATCATACACATTCTCAGGCTGCAAAAGTAATGTCACGTGACCGTGAGTTCCCATAAACTCCACTACGAATTGAATCAACTGCATAATTCCAGAAAACTTTACCAAGTAAAGGAAAAACAACTGCAACTGCACCGTTCTGTTTCCCCGATGTGAATTGTGGTCCATTCTAAAGCCCTGACCTCAACTCGTTCTGTTTGACAGAGGAGAGTCTGTGTCTGGCCCAGAAGGTTCTGTGTGACAAGGAGCGCTCTGACTGCTCTTACTCTGGCGGGACGGCCTACTGCCACTGCCGACCTGGCTACTTTAAACTCAACCCCGAAGACATGTCCTGTATAGGTAAGAGATGGAGTTTGGGATTGGAGGGGGTCAGAGGCAGAAGTCATGACATGGGAGTTCCTACATGGATTTCTGATGTTTGATGATGATCGATCGCTAATTTGTTACAGAATGTGGCGATGGCAGCAAACTGGAAAATGGCACGTGTGTACGGTAAGCATCGATGATGGTTTCCCGTCCGTGTCTGTGCCAGTCATGAAGGCAAAACACACCCAGTACTTTATCATGATTGGTACTAAAGCACCACTTTGTGTCTGATTGTTTGGAACTTGCAGGTGCACATTTGGATTTGGAGGATTTAACTGTGGGAACTGTAAGTGGAGCCTTATATATCATCGACCTATCAAATGATAACGGCGATTTCCTGAATGTTTTCCTGTTTCGGTTGTGTTTGATGGCCTGGTTGTTTCACAAGCGGGTACCGTGTGTTTTTTCTCGTGTTTGTAGTTTACAAGCTGATTGCTGTGGTCGTTTCTCCAGCGGGGGGAGCTCTGCTCCTCATTCTCATCATTGCTCTCATTGTCACCTGCTGCAAGTAAGTGTACAGGGAGAGGCTAAACCAACCGTTGTTTGACAACCATGTCGCAACGATAACATCCCAACCTCCCATCTTGTCGCAGGAAAGACAAGAACGACATCAACAAGATTATCTTCAAGAGTGGAGATTTCCAGATGTCTCCCTACGCCGAGTTTCCCAAGAGCAACCCAAGGGTGTCCATGGAGTGGGGGCGAGAGGCCATCGAGATGCAGGAGAACGGCAGCACCAAGAACCTGCTGCAGATGACCGATATCTACTATTCAGTAAGTACTGGGGCGATTCATAGTCCAATCGTCACTACTCGTGAGTAAGCCCATTCAGTCACAGTTGGTCATTGTAGAAATGACATTGTAATACTGTCTCTCTTTCTCTCTCTCTCTCTCTTGCTCTGTTTTTCCCCCCGCTCTCTCCCCCTCACCTCACCCGTTGCTGCCGTCTCTCAGCCTGCTCTGCGTAACTCGGATCTGGAGAGGAACGGCCTGTACCCTTTCTCCGGTCTGCCCGGCTCACGCCACTCCTGTATCTACCCCGCTCAGTGGAACCCCTCCTTCATTAGTGATGACTCACGACGGAGGGACTACTTCTAGCTCGCTCACACCATCTGCCTTCAGCCAGCCACTCCCAGGCCTACGCGCGTGAATGGAGGGAACCATTTGCATCGGTCTTTCATGACCATTTGCATCGTCGGTCCAGGTGGGCAGTCGACTTGAGTGTCTGTCTGGTTGTTTGTTTGTAAAAGCTAAGCGTGCACGTTTGGATTGTGTGCATGCGTGTGTGTGTCGGTTTCTGTCTGGTCTATTGATAACTATTTGCCACTGAAGTGATTTGTACATAGATGAAATGTCTCAATATTTTACATTTAGTTCAAATACAGATGAAGATTCAAAGCCTGTGACTAAAGTCCAGTAAATTGTTGAAAGATTGTTCACCATATGTTATTGTTGAAATATGACAGAAGAGTTGTGTTAATTTATTTTGTGTGTTGGAATCTTTGGTGTGTATGGTGAAGGTTAATGTAGACATTGATATGTCACTCAAGCCTGTGTGTATGAATTCATTACATTATCAGTGCCATGTAACTGATTTGATTGCTTGTATGTAAAGATGTACTGTTTAATCTGCGATTTTAGTTAAGAGTATACGTTTATGTAATTAATTTCTTCCTTCGTATATGAATGGTTTCTTAATTCTGGCGTTTTAGTCGGAAATGTTATATTTAAATAAAGTCTTGCACTGCAGTTTGTTCTGATTCAGTCTGTATGAACTGAAAACCAAATCCTCCTATGGTTCAGAATGATCCTTGTTGATTTACTGTCAAATTTAGGTTATTTACATGTCCAATTAAAACTACATTGTATGTGGTGAGTTATGGTTTGTGAATAGCCTAAAACAGAAAGGAAATTCAAATAACCACCACAACTCTAACTAACGGATTATGCAGATCTACATCATTCTACTATGGAAGAAAGGCAATTGTTTTCCAAATTAACGAGCCCTCCTAGAACTTCTGGTTGCTCTGAATTTTTGTTCTTTACTGACGCTTCTGTCATGAGGAATTAGCCTACCTCTTGTGCGTTAAATCGTGAGAAGATAAATCACATTCTGAAAGTGGTAGCATTACAATATGCTGTAGTGCATTATACCACTTGGCTACAGAAACTTGAAACCAATTCCCTCTCATTTGTTTAATACAGGTACAGCTTGAGGCCAGTGCTGATCATTCAGGTTCCAGGATCACATTCAAATCATTTACATGTCCAATATAAATTGTCTACAAAATAATGACGTTTTTATTCCGTATTTCCAGAGTACATAAAGCATTTATGTATCTGGCACAACAGCAAGCATCAGTCAAACCACTGCAAGAAGAACTTCGGACTTTTTAGAAATGGAAACCTTATCAATGAGTAGCTTGTCATTTTCTCTAATCAACTGGCCTCTCTGTGTGTGCAACATAATTGCCAATTTTTTCTTCGCCTTCTGCATTATCTGTCGACCCAGCAACATTGATGGACCCAAACAGCCGGTGAAGATATTGCTCGAATCATTGGTCTGTTGCAACACAGTATACCTGCTCTTTCTTATAGGATTTAAGTTTGTTGACCATGGTGATGTGAAGCTCCTCGAAATTACTTTGGGGATTTTGTACTACACTGTGGCAACAAGCATGTCAACTTCCGTGTGGCTGGCTTTCTTTTATTTCACCCAGATAGTTCCTGTCAAGATGGCATTCTTCATCTGGACGAAGAAAAACATTAAATCAATCATCTACGCGGCACTGGTTTTCGATAGGCTGTTCATTTTTTTTGTATTAACAGTTACTCTTGTCGTTAAACTTTCCAGTCCTTGGACTTGGCCTACCGACTACAACGTCACACTGAGCAATGTGACAGATTATGAAAATGGGAGCCCAAATAGCTTCAGCAGACGCACATTGATCATAGTATACGGTATGACCATATGTCTGGAATTGATCTACACCTTCTTCAGTCTGTGTGTGATGATGGGGTCCTGTTACAACACAGCTTGCTACCTGCAAAGACACATCAGAAGCATGTCAGCAACCGGCAGTCTCTTCTCCTCTCATCGACTGGACAGTCAGATTCGAGTCACTATCACAGGCATCCTGCAGGGGGTGCTCTTCTTGCTCTGCCACGTTTATATGTCAATTTCGTATTACACCAATATGTTTTCCAATGCATTCATTGATTTCTACATTTTCTACACAGTCATCTCGATCTACGTGACAGGCACTACTATAAACCTTGGGGTTGGCCAGACTCTCTTTCGACAAAGGGCTGTTTATGTTTGTTCAAAGATGCACAAGTTAATGACGATGTGAGTAGGTCTTGTGGGTAATGTTTTTGTGCACCGACTGACTGACCGACCGAGAGGGCAATAGAGCTTAGTCGCAGCTGAAAATGCAATGTAGAGGTGCTGCTTATATGTATAACAATAATATATTGGAGAACTCACTATAAGATGGTGTGAATTAAACGGTCTAAAATAGCCTTCACCCTTGTAGTAGCCTAAAGACCTTACTCCATGAGATTGATGAGTCTACCACCATAGACTGAATTATAAGGTGAGAGGTTTAGGCCTATGGTATATTTTGAGAGGTATATGTTCCATCTTCTATGATATTGCTGTTATTGATACATTGTTCTGTCAGCATAATTATGTAGGCTTATATTGACATTTGGATTATGTTATTATTGCACTATGCTTGCTAAATACAAATAGTTTCTTAGCACGAACCACTGAAATACTGTTTGAACAGTGCACTTCCAGTGATTATGTGTTATTTATAGGCATCACTAAGGATAAAGGTGTCTGATTATTGAATGCATGTTAATGCAATGCACTGCCTTAGTGTTATAATGAAGGACTAACTGTGTATTTTGAAACAATAAACGCATGTCAATGATAGATGAAAATACCTGAATACTTTGAAATACATGACTTCATTTGTGCAATATGGAATCTCTGTTTCTCTCGTGCTTTAAACGAAACATGCTACTAGGACTGAATGGATTTTTAAAAAGAAAGAAAAACACTTTTTAAATAATGTATGATCAAAATTCAACTTATATTTCAATTAATCTAAAAAAACATATACTATACTATTTTGACCAGATCATAAGTTTCTTTACCAGAGACAAGCGCAGCGCGTGATAGAGTTTAGCCAGATTTGTAATGAGCAATGCGCTGCAGCACTGTATTGGTCCAACCTGCAGGAACATTTGCATAGACTCGCCCACACGGGTGTTCCACGCCCCTACTGTACCAGCTACAGAAACAAGCAGCCGTTCTATCACGGCAGTTGGAAATTAGGTAGTGGGTCAGCCAGCGAATATCTTCGTTATTTTTTAGCTAGCCAGCTTGATTACTGACCTCACGTTAACTTTCAGCAATCTAACCTTTCCTGATACGAATGTTACACTGATTTTAAGATTGTGTGTTCTGTTTCAAGAATACAGTAGTAGAGGACGTCTTTGGGCTATATGATCGAGTATTTGGATTTCTAATAGTCGACAGTGTCGGTTTTCATCGGGTGAGTGGATATTATTCCCTGACGTTTCTTAACGAATTTTAACTTAGGTGATACTGTACTGTAGTTCTGTTGTTCTGTGGTGTCCCTCACTTGTCGAAGAGGACATCGACACGTTAACTATTCATATTTGAGTTAAATGTGAGAGATTGAGAGAGCAATTTGCAGTTTACATTTATTAAATCAGAAACAGTACAGTACTGTGCTGTGTAGGCTAATGTCAAAGTTACGAGCTTGCTAAACATGTGTCATTGAGTCATTATTAATGATGATAGTCACAGTGTCATGTAGCCTATTGTTTTCTATGTAATAGTGTACTGTAGCCTACTAATTTAAAAAACACATTTTCATTGAACTGATGGATTTGTTTTGCCTATTATTCACAGGGACCATAAGTTCGGGTGCAGTAGCACCTTTCTGTTTGAAGAGAGTCTCTGGTCAGAGGGAATGACCCCTTCCTTGACCAAGCTCTCAAAAGACAGACACAGAATCCACCTGCCCTCTCCTCTGAGCTCTAGCAACATGGAGGCAGATGGTGCCAAGTTCAGTCCCGAATTGGACCCCCATGTCAAACTGATGGAGGATAACTTTTCTCAGAAGGTGTGGCTTAACCTTTCCTCCTTGCCTTTCTTGGACACCTGCTGCTCCAAAGGTTCCTTGGAGTTCCCCAACTCCATCCTGGCTCCCCTGCTACAGGCCTCAAGCAGCCAGTACAAAAGTGTCCTCCTCTCTAGATCCCTTCTCAGCCTGATTTCTCTCAACAAAAACCTGAAGGATTCACAGGCCGCAGCCTTACCGGGTACGCAGGGCATGTACATTGTGCCCATCCCTGAACACGGTGGCCAAAATGTGGCGATGCAGCCTCAACACAGTGGAGCAGATGGCCCTGATGTCCCCCAGTCTCCTCCACATTACCAGGGTAACACCATGTGCCAGTACAGCTCTGCTCTGCTGACGCCCAACATGTCGAGGGAGGGAAAGCGGGGTGTAGTTAACACGGAACCTGCCTCAGCTCGAGCCTGGACAACGAGGCCTCCGGATCAACCTGGGACCGCTGCAGTGATGCAGGGGGCAGTGAGAGACCAGACCCAGTGGCATATCTCCAGACAGGCAGCTCTGCTTCTTAGGGCAGAGAGGATCCAGAAGAGGCTCCAGGCCCTGCTAGGGGATCACACCAGCCGCCACTGCAGCATCCAGCTGGACGCTCTGAAGAACAGGCTCAGGCAGGAGAAGACAGGGAACCCGCCCCCCGCTCCTGTTGACACCAAGCCAGACCCACTCCTGGTACATGTGCAGATCCCCACCCTGGGCAGTGGAGTTCAGTGGCCTCTCGTACCAGAGTCCTCCTCACCTCCATCGACCTCGACAGAGATTCAGGAGTTTGCCTGCCATGCCCAGGCACTGCTGCGAGTTGTCCAGCAGGCCATCGACTCTGATGCCACAGACAGCGGCTCTGATGAGGAGGTGGAGCCTGAACGGCCAATCAGAAACCTGGCGGTACCATCGTAAGTAAATAGATCTTAAAAGTAAATATGTTTTTTTCTACCATGGGTGTCTTGTCTGAGAAGGGCTTGTTTTAAGGAGTCCTGGTGTTTTCTTGGCTGCCGCAGTGGGTTCTTACAGCTTCATAAACAGTGGATGAATTGGAGGAAAGGTATGAAGATCATACCATAAAAACAAGTGTATGTGTGGGTTTGAGTCAAAGTGTAAACACATGAGCATATTTGCTACCCTAAACCCTTAAGAGAAATGATTGAAACTGTTCTTTGTTCTTGCTTTTGTTTAGTTGACCCCAAACACAATATTCTTGGTTTCCTTACTTCTCCACCCCAAATTCCTCAGAGCAAGCCTTTGACGTCAGTCAAAAAAAGGGTGGATTTCAGACGAAATCGGTACCAGTTCAATGGCTAGGTTAAATCCTTGCATAGTTATCAGGCACTCAGACAGGGACAAAGCCTACTGCAGATGACAGAAAGGCCCCGGGGAGAGAGAGACATAGGGAGAGATAGAGGAAAGGAGAGAGGGAGACAGAGAGGGAGAGATAGAGGAAAGGAGAGAGGGAGATAGAGGAAAGGAGAGAGGGAGACAGAGGGAGAGATAGAGGAAAGGAGAGGGAGACAGAGGGAGAGATAGAGGAAAGGAGAGAGGGAGACAGAGAGGGAGACAGAGGAAAGGAGAGAGGGAGACATAGAGGGAGACAGAGAGAGGGAAAGAGAGGGTAAAATGTCATTTAATGACAGCTGTGGAAAAAAACAGCCTTTTCTATGAAAGCGATTTTTGCAGCTCCACCCTCTAAGCCAAGGGCTCCACATGTGTTTCATTTGGCCTTTTTGGCAAAAGTGGTGAAGTCTAGTTTTCCGTCCTTACAGCTGTGGATACCAATGACGTTTCCTCTGTTTATGTTCGCTTGACTTCCATCCAGTGGGTTGGTCTATGGGAGGACAGCGGTCGGCCTCGTAGATTCCTCCACAAGCCTCTCCTGCAGTCATAACAGTCGTGTCTGGTTTCCTGGCTCTCCTTTTCCCAGCAGCGGGGGGGGGAGAGGGATTTACAGGCACAGACTGGCATACCTCTATGCCCTCCCATGCCTGCCTTCCGCTCTCCTCTCGTCCTACCGATTCTCCTTTAAATGGAACGGCCCTCTGCTCTGAGTTCTTGTCGTTGTGCTCTGTGTTGACGTCCAGAGCTCCTCTGAACCAGATGAGGAAACTACGTTCAGCTGTAAGCCTTAGTATGTAGACTAGATCAAAACCTGTGAAACATTCCTATCCTGTTTTAGACTACTGCCTGGTAAACATAGGAATTGTGTGGAGACAACTTACTTAACCTCTGGAGAAAAAAAACAGTTTTTCTAAATCCATCGGGTCACCTTTGCTGTGAGTGTTAATGTTGTGCCCCAGAAGTCCTATGATGACGGCCTCTCCTGGTAGATTTTGTACCAGTCGCCACATCGCCAAGTAACCACACTTCCCTGGGCTGGAATGTCGGGACGGAGAGAAAGACGTGACATTTATGTAGCTCGGCTGTGAGAAGACGGGATGTCGGCCGTGGTTCCCGTGCGGAGGACTAATAAAGAGCGTGAGTGACAAAGGGGCAGCAGATGAAACAGTTCTGGGGAGAGGGCGGACACGGAGAAGGAGGGAGCCCGGGGAGGGGGTTTGTTTGGCAAGGTTCTGGCATCCCCCTGGCTGACGCACTTTGTCTTTGTGTGGGGCTTATGCCTCATGCTGGGCCGACAATGGTGTCCCAGTTGCCTGACGGTCCAGACGTTTTATGGCACGCAGCTCCTTCAATGGGACCTCCTCCGGGTGGAGGAGGGTGTCAGGTCGTTCCCGTCTTTACGAGACGAGGAAATGGTTCGGTTTGTTTGAGGAAAAACACGACGGGGTTATAGACTTTGAGTCAGTTAAAAGAGCCTCGGAATGCAATTTCTCTCACGTCGCTTGTAGGTTTCACGCTGGAACGTTCTTTGTTTGGGTGTATAGGTCGAGATTCAATTTTCTATAGCAGAGGCTCATGTCTAGCCTACTTAGTCTCCAGCAACCCTTTATTTGAGGCTCTCACTTTCCCACATGGACATGACATGGGAGTGGGGGGACAGACTTGGCTAATTCCTGGAATGAAGGTGATGAAGAGACAGTTGACACTGTCTTTAACCCTCGGGTTAGAGGGATGAAGTTACTGATTCTGTTCTCTCCTTTGTGTGTGGGTGTGTGTGTGTGTGTTGTCCTGCTGCTCCACTTAACTGTAAATATCTCTGGAATGTTCCTACTCGTCAGACACAAGGCCCCAGGGCTAGAGAACTGGGGCTGGGGCAGGCAGTACCAGGCTGTGGCAGGCAGGCAGCTACTGGGAAGATAGCCACCGGGTGCAGGATGGGAGTCAGTGAGTCAGCCTCCAATTTAAGACCGTTGGACGATTTCAAATAATAATTGGTATTTACCTGCTTTTTCTATCAGGAATGTCACAAGGGCTTCACAATACAATTGTAAATCTGTGGGCAGCACCATTTTTGTGTTGGTGAAGTAAAAGATATTGGCCTATTTGTGAAAGGAAAACCAACCGGCTGTTGTCAGATAACCTTTCCCGCTCTGTTTGAAGCTAGGTGTTCCTGGCATTCCCAAGGTCGTAGAGCAGTGGCATGGCAACAGCTCGGTGTGGCTAGCGACCGTCCAGGGTAGAGGAATACCACACCATACGGCCTCCATGGAAACTGGCACACAGCTTGCAAATGATTTATTTATGGCTTGGTTTGCCATTTTACCTGCCTCAGCAGAATCCCTCCCCTTAGCCGCATCTCTGTTAGAGCTCATTAAAACAGCTCACAAGAATGTTGACTAGGTGTATGAATACGCTCAGAATACAGGTCCTATTTATCTTCTGCTACGAGTAGAAGTACGACTACTTTTACGAAGTGCTTGGCTACTGAAGAATTGTTTTTTGAAACATGCTTGCTGTTTCAGAAGTCATTTTTAAGATAAGTAAAAAGGAGGGAACGAGAAGAAAGCTTTTAGCGGCTTCGTTCGTTTGATTAGCGTGATTTGCCTCAACTGTTCATTTGAAAGTATTGTAAAGACTCAATGTGGTTCTTAGAATTTTTTTATCGAATCTTGAATCCTTCAACATTTTGAATGAAATGCTGAAAGAAGTTTCCCTTTTTTTTGGTCTATTCTTTCTACTTCTCTCTTCCTCCCCTCATTCCTCATGCTCTCTCCTGACCTCTCCACCTTCCTCCCAGAAGCAGGTCTGGCTGTGAGCAGAGCTGGCAGGAGGGGAGGGCCGAGGTGGGCAGCAGGTGGACCTGGCTGCAGCTGCGTGTGGATGAACTGGAGGGCCGAATCCAGCAGCTGAGCGACCTTCACAGGCAGATCTCCTCCACCAAGGTAACCCTCCAGGACCTGCTGGATGTGAACCCCACTCCCCTCCCGACCCTGGGCTAAACCCTGGCTGCGGACCCTGTCACCTCCTGGTGTGACACTTGGTCCCGGGGGGGTGTCACCTGGCTTTGATGTCTTAACTCACATTGTCTCGGCTCATCAGCTGCTATGACGGCTTCTTGGCTCCAGACAGCTTTATTCACACTCACAATGCCCACTCCTGCCATCATGGCAACATGGTTACATCAGACAATTACGGATTGGATTATGAACCCGACTATCGTGCAGGATTGATTGAATCAGGCAACAGCAGTATATGCGTGTGTGTGTGTGTGGTGTGTGTGTGTGTGTGTGTGTGGTCTCAGGGGGGCGTGGTCCTGGCAGACTGCCAGCCCTTGACAGACAGGCAGATCCAGCAGACCCTGCTGACAGAGACAGCAGGCCTGTCCTTCACCGCAGGGGGCCATGGAGACCTGGCCTCGGACACGGAGCCCAGCAGCCCCACACGCCTGCTCCGGAACATCGAGAGACAGGTACACACACACGACACACACGCCTGCTCCGGAACATCGAGAGACAGGTACACACACACGACGCACACGCCTGCTCCGGAACATCGAGAGACAGGTACACACACACGACACACACGCCTGCTCCGGAACATCGAGAGACAGGTACACACACACACCCCACACGCCTGCTCCGGAACATCGAGAGACAGGTACACACACACACCCCACACGCCTGCTCCGGAACATCGAGAGACAGGTACACACACACGACACACACGCCTGCTCCGGAACATCGAGAGACAGGTACACACACACACCCCACACGCCTGCTCCGGAACATCGAGAGACAGGTACACACACACACCCCACACGCCTGCTCCGGAACATCGAGAGACAGGTACACACACACGACACACGACTCACACACACCCCACACGCCTGCTCCGGAACATCGAGAGACAGGTACACACACACACCCCACACGCCTGCTCCGGAACATCGAGAGACAGGTACACACACACGACACACACGCCTGCTCCGGAACATCGAGAGACAGGTACACACACGACACACACACCCCACACGCCTGCTCCGGAACATCGAGAGACAGGTACACACACACACCCCACACGCCTGCTCCGGAACATCGAGAGACAGGTACACACACACGACACACGACTCACACACACCCCACACGCCTGCTCCGGAACATCGAGAGACAGGTACACACACACACCCCACACGCCTGCTCCGGAACATCGAGAGACTGGTACATACACACGACATACGACACACACACACACACCCCACACGCACTCGTTTCTAGCCAGTCAAGCAACATACCATTTTTAAGGTCCCAATTTCCCAGATGTGTTAGCGTGTGACATAGTGGCTGAGGTACCGTGGCGTGTCTGTGACGGGGGGGGGGATGTCTGTACCCACAGAGTGTCCAACTGAGCCAGATTGTCAACAGCCTGATGCCCCCCCCTCAACCTGTCACCCTGCTCCTCCCCTGTCTCTAAAGACGCCTGCAGATGGAACGGTCTGAACAAGAAGGCCTTCGGCAGGTATTAAACCACCTAGACCACTCTGCATAAGACCCCATAAGACCACAAGGACCACTCTGAATGATCCAGTTCACCATCATTGTATGAATCTCTCGAGTGTTTTCTCGAAGCCTCCGGAATCTCATTAAGAAGAGGTCATGGGGGTTGGGTGAGGAGGGTCCGGGGGAGTTGCCACAATATGACAAGCGTTGGACACACACTTCCGGTTACCACGGAAACATACTATCCATCTCAGCGTTTATGGAATCGTCTGTGGAGATGACATTGCCCTTGTGAGGTTCGCTTCTCTTCACAAGCCCGTGTGTGTGTGAGCGTGCGTGTGTATGTGTGTGTGTGTGTGTGTGTGTGTGTGTGTGTGTGTGTGTGTGACTGGGCTACAGTCCAGACGCGCACTCACATCAGTCATCCAGCGGAGTTAAACATTCTGCTCCCCAGTGTTGAAACAAGCCACAGAACTAAGTAACTGCATCCGGAGAGATTTGAATCGGAATCATTAGTTCAAGTTTTCCTTCCTGTTCCCGAACTCTGCCCGGCTCTCAGGCTGTCGGGGATCTCTTGGACCCGTTGGAGTTAGATTCCCCGAGGGACCCCGCCAGATTTGTTTCGATTGCAAGCAAACGTAGCGAATGTGTGCGTGCTTTTGATAGTGGAAAGTGCCACGGCGGTTCAACTTCAGAGTCTATGCGACGGCTGAGTGACCGGTAGCTGAGTGTGTGTGATGCTGGGTGGGTCCGTGCTGAGTGTGTGTGATGCTGGGTGGGTCCGTGCTGAGTGTGTGTGATGCTGGGTGGGTCCGTGCTGAGTGTGTGTGACGCTGGGTGGGTCCGTGCTGAGTGTGTGTGACGCTGGGTGGGTCCGTGCTGAGTGTGTGTGACGCTGGGTGGGTCCGTGATGAGTGTGTGTGACGCTGGGTGGGTCCGTGCTGACTGTGTGTGACGCGGGGTGGGTCTGTGCTGAGTGTGTGTGATGCTGGGTGGGTCCGTGCTGAGTGTGTGTGACGCTGGGTGGGTCCGTGCTGAGTGTGTGTGATGCTGAGTGTGTGTGACGCTGGGTGGGTCCGTGCTGAGTGTGTGTGACGCTGGGTGGGTCCGTGCTGAGTGTGTGTGACGCTGGGTGGCTCCGTGCTGAGTGTGTGTGACGCTGGGTGGGTCCGTGCTGAGTGTGTGTGATGCTGGGTGGGTCAGTGCTGAACGTGTGTTCCGTGCGCTCCTCTGCAGCGGCCTGAGGAAGAGCGAGGACGTGTTCCTCCAGAGGGGGGTGAAGAGGAGGAGGGTGGTGCGCAGGAGACAGATCCTCCAGGCCGACGCCTCCTGCGTGTCCGCCCGGACGCGGCCCCTCGTCACCTACCACAAGCCCCGCCTCTTCGCCTTGAACGGGACCACCGCCCATACCCAACAGGTAACCCCTTCATGTAACCCAGCCCCTGGCCTCTGCCCTAACCTCAACACACACCGTGAGGTGAGGTCTACGTTGCTGGAACGTTAGCCCTAACCTTCTCTAACTCGAACCTTCCAAGCTGAGGAGACTTCTAGACCAGCTTTTACTGCCAATATAAAAAATTGGAGGTGAAACAGGTCCCTAAATTAAATAGGAATTAAGAGTTAAGCCACAAAGCTGGTCGGGCTCAAAGAGCCAACGACTGGCCGGGGAACATCTTAAAATGTGTTTCCAACCGCAGGACGTTTGGACTAGCTCGTGCGAGACAGTCTGCTATCCCATACACGACCGTGAGACCTTTAGACCAACGCCAGGTCGTCCTCTCGGAAAACAGACGGCGCCTCGATTCGGAGCGTCGTTATCGAGAACCCGCGGCGTGCGTCACGGAGGCGTCATTCAGGTCCCCTCGTTATGCAGACGGGGCCTCTAATTGTTCTATTGTGATTCGTCGACGAGCTCCGAGGAGTCTCGAAAGGGGGCTCCGTCGAGACGGAGGCGGTCGACTCGCTGCCTCTCCATCTCGAGAGACCTTGAATCTCAGCGCCCGGGGCTGGAGGGGCTTTGAGCTGACACACAGCAGCCCCTTTCTCTCCTGCCCGGTGCGGCTCGGCTCTGTGATCTCTGCCCAGCCGGGCTAGAGTAAAGCAGCAGGGCAACGCGAGCTGGCGGGAATGTAGAGGAGGAAGGGAAGAGGGGGGAGCGGAAGGAGGCAACGAGAAGAAAGCTTTTAGCGGCTTCGTTCGTTTGATTAGCGTGATTTGCCTCGGCGGGTCGCGGTGACTCATCGAGCTCCGTGACGGAGACGACGCTCCGCTCGTTCACCTCTGCCGCTCCTTTCCCAGAATCTCTCTGGCTACGGGTTCAGAGAACCTCTCTCCCTTTGGCCCGTTTCCTTTTAGACGAGTTAGGCTTGAGTTACTGGGGATTCGGAAAGCCTGACAGAGGATGAAAGAGGATGACCGCCGTGGCCTGTATGGACGAATTGGAATTCAGCAGCTGTACTCTGGATTAAACGGTTTTCTCTCCTCCTGCAGGAATTGGACTCCTCCTCCTCTCCCTCCTCCTCATGCCCCACCTGTGAGTCATGTGACCCCCTCGGCCTGTGTTCTGACCCCACCTGCTCCAGCTACGCCCCGCCTCCTGGGAGGGGCCACAGCAGAGCACACCCAGTGCTATCTCTCTCCTCAGGTAGGCCTGTGTGGGGTGTGGAAGGTCCGAGAAACACACGCATGTATCAGAGACAGTCTTGGTGATTAAGATCCACATCTAGTGGATCAGCCCCAGGCCTAGTGGATCAGTTCCTGAACTAGTGTATCAAATGTAAATGCAGCGTATCAGCCTCAGAACGATTGTATCCGTTCCAGGCTCAGTGTCTCAGTGCCAGACTTAGTGTATTGGAATCCAGACCTAGTGTATCGAATGCAGACCTAGTGTATTCGATTCAGACCCAGTGGATCAGTTGAAATACCCAGTGGATCAGTTTCAGAAAACAGATCCACATCAGGTGGGCGTGGATCTCAAACCACAGCTGGCTCTGGAGAATGCGCAACAACACGTCTGCCATCTGTGCCCCGCCCATCCAGACACGCCTCTCCAACAGCACCTCCAGAGGGCCCTGCGCCGAGAAGACTGGGTCCAGAGGCCCCTGCTGCTGAAGACGGAGCCGCCCAGCCCCGTCCCCCACCCCAGCCACAGGGACCGCAGGCTCAGCTCAACGCCCCTGCCCGGTAAGGAGCGGCTAGCGCACACACACTCCTCTCCACGGAGGCTTCACTTGGAGAGCTTACACCGCGTCAACCCGACTCCTCATTGTCCTTTGTCCTCTCCTCTCGATATACACAACATACTTGTGGTGTTCTGGAATGCCCCAGTGTCTGTTTGGGGGGCTGGGGGGTGTTAGAGCAGGTTCTGAGCAGGCGCGTTGGGGGGCTGGGGGGGGGTGTTAGAGCAGGTTCTGAGCAGGCGCGTGCGTTGGCAGTAACGGTCCCTGGCTGCTCTCCAGGGGACTTCTCACACACGCTCTGACTCAGCCTTCTCCAATCACTAATCCCTCAGTGCCCCCTGCTAGCCAGGACCAGCTAGGATCCACAAACAAGCCCTGTTCTCATGGGGGTGGGGTGGGGTGGAGAGGTGGGTCGAGCGAGAGAGGGGAGGACAGGGCAGAGGAGTCGGGGAGGCTGAGGGGGGGGAGGGGGGTAGGAGTTGGTAGAGGCCAAGGAGGAGGGTGGAGATGGAAGGAGAGAGGGCAGCCATGGGAAGGAGTACGGCTAACGTGTCAGCTGAGCAGAGCACTGGGACGCTCTCCCAGGGAGCGAACTCAAACGGCGCTTTGTCGATTTCCTGTCCGTGTGAATGACCCCCCTCCCGCCATGGCCAATGATTAAGCTGAAAAGAACACGCACACAATATTTGACAGCTTAGGCTGTGAAAGGGTTATCATTACACATGTGAAACTTGTCTGGCATCTGGTCCGGCGGGACTCTCCGGCAGGAAGTGAACGTTAACCTCGATCCTGTCCTGAGCTCGCCACGATCGACGTCGCACACAGACCCATCGGCTCCCTCCCGCCCCACTACCTGTCCCTCTCCCCCTTATCTCCTGTACTCCCCTTACTCTCTCGCCCCGTCTGCGACTGCCTCGCGGGAGGGAGCCGCCACAGAGGGGGGAAATTGGCCGAGGGATATCCGCAGGTAGTGTCCTCTCTTATCTGGCCCTCGCAGGTTGACAGTGCCGCTGTGCCAGCTGTGATTCAGACCTGGTTGACACACTGTTCGGCCATGAGGCTCGGAGGTTTGCAGATTACCCTCACGTCTCTGTCACAGCCCTCCCACCCGGCACACAGACTACCTGCTCTCCTTACAAAAGACCCGCGCCCCGCAGACAAAGAGCTCCATTGTGTGTGGGCCTGTGAGACGTTGTCTGTCTTAACGCAACGCGACTGAGAGTTAAGGATTAGCATTAGCGATGTGCTATTATGGTTTAACCAAGCCTTGTTGTGCCCAGGGGGTGGATGGTAGTCGGCGTAAGGGGGATTCCTGATGATTTAACCGTGTTTGCTGTGTCACTCCAGGTTCTTCTCAACGCCACAAGCGCCATGGAAGGCATCGAGGGGGCGGGGTCAGGGGCGTGTCACCAGTCGAGTGGGCGGGGCTGTCCCAGATGCCACGCAGGAAGGCCTATCAAGGGAGCAGGAAGAGGAGACGCGCTCACAGAGTGCTGGAAGGTGTGTGTGTGTGTGTGTGCGAGTGTGTATGTGTGTGTGTGTGCGTGGTGTGCTACATGTTCAGACAGATTTGCGCTGTAACAGACCTTTGCTTCCTGTTCTAGATGAAGACGACCTTCTGTGTCGGCTGTCAGACCCAGAGGACGGCTCGGGGGAGGGGCTAGAGGAGATATCCACGCCTCAGGCCTCCCACACACGCAAGCCTCTTGTGCAGGTAGGCTCACCCTCCTCACTTCACCAACCTAACACTCACTTCACCTACTACACCCATCTCACTCACTTCACCTACTACACCCACCTCACCTACTACACCCACCTCACCTACTGCACCACCTACACCCACCTCACCTACTACACCCACCTCACTCACCTCACCACCACACTCACTCACCTACTACACCCACCTCACTCACTTCACCAACCTCACACTCACTTCACCTACTACACCCACCTACTACACCCACCTCACTCACATCACCTACCTCACCCACCTCACCCACCTCACTCACTTCACCTACCTTACCCACCTCAGTCGCTCACTTCACCTCCCTAACCCTACTTTAGCCTCTCCAACCTAACCAGTCCATGTGTTTCCCCTGCGTCTTCAGGGCCCTATCCGCAGACGTCAAGGAGAGAGCGTCTACAACATCAACAACATTGTCATCCCCATGTCACTCGCTGCCACAACCATGGTGGAGAAGCTCCAGTACAAAGATATCATCACACCAAGGTACAGTAGGCCCTCACTGCAGGTTACTGCTCAGCGGAAGCTATACAACCCCGTCTGACACGATTGTTTTGGCTCAAAAAATGAGCGAAGAGACTGATCTAAGAGTCTTGTTTCTATAGCTGGAGAATAGTAAGCACCTTACTGCTGGAGGTGAGCGAGGGAGAGAAAGAGGAGGAGGAGGAAGAGGAGGAAGAGGAGGTACGGACATAAACGTTTATGCTTACGATGCCTTTCCCTACCAGGACTCTCTCTCTCTCCTACGAAATGAATTATGAATGACCCGTGTGTGTGTGTGTGTTGCCTGTTCAGGTAGAGCTCCTGTGTGACGAGATCTTCTCCCAGAGGCACCTGGGATGTGAGCAGAGAGAGAAGCTGCGCTGGGTGTCCTGGGGCAAGAGCAGACGGCACCGACGCACCACCAGGTGGGCCCACCAGAACCTTCCGGACACCACCACTCTCTAGAACCACACACCAAAACAAAGAGAAACACAACCTCGCTAGAATTCCACGGCGTATATATAGTTTGGAATATCTAACGCAGGCCCGGCCATCTATCTCGCGCAAGGGAGCATCGCCACATGTCAAAATCATAGAGATCCACTCCCAGAAATCGCTCAGTGAAGCATTTCAAGATGGCGGTTGTTTCCGGAAGCTTACGCCCCCGTGTGTTTGTGCCCAGGTCTGGCAGCAGGAGCCTGGACGGCAGCGTGGGGATGGGAGGCTCAGCGTGGGAGTGTGGCCTCCAGGGCGACGGGCCTCCTGACTGGGGCTGCACCTACCCGGAGACGGACGCGGAGGACGGCGCGGGGGAGGAGCGCGTGGTGAGGAGCCGTCGCATCCAGACACGTGTGGGAGGAGGGGTCACGGGGTCGGACTCGAGGAGTGGTGGGTGACTCTGGGCTGATTGGAGGGCTTCTCGATTGGATGAGTCGTCGAGTGTTAGGCTCTTAGAGACGGGGGGGCGAATCAAGACGGCCCTGCTCTCCAGCGTGGAGGAGCGGCAGAACGAGGGCCGGTGTTTGAGCACATTTTCAGCTCGGCGTGTTCGGGAGACCCACTTCTTGTGGCGCCTCGAAGGTTTAAATCACAGACGAGATACTCGCTTTCCAGATATAAATGGGCATTACGCTGTAAGTCTTCAGAGGTACACTGGAGCTCAGGGATCAGGTATATTTCCGTAGCCCCAAACCATGCTTATGACAGGCTTCCCCCATGATGTTCACTGCAGTGTGAGTGTGAAGGCTACCCCATACACACACACACACACACAGCAAAGGGGGAAAGAGACAGGAAGGAATATCTTGTCCGAGTTCATCCATCGTTCCCCCGTCAACCTTAATGTCAGGAAAGGTGTTCTCACTAGCTTGTTGATCTCTTGGCTCACCTCACTCTAACACCAGTGTGTTGGTGTATGAATGTGTGTGTGTGTTCTCTCCCGGTGCAGCCCCAGCCCCCATGGGAGCAACGTGGGTTTCCCCTGGGCTGCGAGGAGGTGGAGGCCCTGCACTGGGACCAAGAGGAGCCTGGAGAACAGGGCCTCCCTGGGACCGGAGAGGACTGGGAGACAGGGCCTCCCTGGGACCAGGCAGGAGAGGAACCTGGAGAGACAAGGCCTCCCTGGGACCAGGCAGGAGAGGAACCTGGAGAGACAAGGCCTCCCTGGGACCAGGCAGGAGAGGAACCTGGAGAGACAAGGGCCTCCCTGGGACCAGGCAGGAGAGGAACCTGGAGAGACAGGGCCTCCCTGGGACCAGGCAGGAGAGGAACCTGGAGAGACAGGGCCTCCCTGGGACCAGGCAGGAGAGGAGCATGGAGAGACAGGGCCTCCCTGGGACCAGGCAGGAGAGGAGCATGGAGAGACAGGGCCTCCCTGGGACCATGAGAAGCGTGGAGAGACAGGGCCTCCCTGGGACCATGAGAAGCGTGGAGAGACAGGGCCTCCATGGGACCAGGCAGGAGAGGATTCGAGCAGTGCAGAGGACAGCAGCTCTCTTCTCTGCAACCCTTTCCCCTCGTCCCCACCCAGCACAACTCCACCCTCTGTTGGCCATCTGGGGAACAGCGGCCCAAAGGAAGAGGGCTGAGACGAGAGGCTGGTGTCGTCATTGCACTCCATGCTGCCACCCCCTACAGTGGATTCTGGCACATTCTCTTGGAACCTTATTTCCATACCAGTATTTGTGCCATTCGTCAGACTCAATGTTGGGTTTTATTTTGCCTGTGTGTTCGCGGGGGACAGTTTTCTATTTAAAACATTGGGAAATGTTTTGGAACGATTTTAATAATCTTCCACTGTACCTTGTGGTTCTAGTTAGGAGTCTAGTTTGTATGCATGATAGACAGCAATGCATACCAGCACTACAGCCAATGATAGTCTCAGGTCAATATCTGTATAAAGGTTTTCCAATATTTATTGATGTTCGAAGTGCTGAGAATGTCAAGTCTTAATATATGGCACTGTCAAAGAATATAAATGTGTGTATACCTAGAACTTTAGATTGACATTAGATCACCTAATGTTTTTGACACAGTGTATATATTTGCAAATATATGTCAAGTGATACATTTTTTTAAATCATTTTTAGTTGATACACTGTCTGAACGTCGGAGTTTGACAGATGGGTCAGTCCTCAATAAAATATCATTCAAACCACATTACCAATCATTATGCATGAGGACCATAAGATGGCAACATAGTCCCTCTGCATGTCATTTGATGAGAATGCTACATTTTGTCGAGTGTTCTGGTCAATTTTATTGGAGAACTACTGGAGCACAATTTATTGGAGCACAATAATACACTGAGAATGTCTTATGTCACTTGGGATCTTCATTGACATTAGCCCCATATTGTGCTGGGACCAGTAGTACCAGTATAGGGTGGTGACTGGTGAGGTCCAGGTGTTTGACAAGGACAAGTCATCATCCTGTCCTGGACCATCAGATGGCTAATTGCAGGCAAGTTACAGTCAAGGTTATCGTCATCTAAAGATGTGTGTTCATGGGGGACAAAGAGGATATTGAATCAGATGGGTTATTGATCTATCTTAAAGACCGCTCATAAAAATGAGTTATAAAACCTGATCACCTCTGTAGACACATAGCTTCCGGTGATTATCATAGAGAGTTCCGCCTGTAACCTTGCTCATATGAGATGGCAATGACCAGTCTCTTGAGCGTGAAATGTCGATCTTTGTTGAGGTCCACACGGTTTTGTGGTTAAATATACTGCTGTGCAACCATGACTGATTAATGTTTACCCAAGACAAACGGCGCCAGTTTCGAAGAGAACGATAATAAACTTAATGTTTCTTTTTACCAGAGCATGTAAGCTTTTTTCGTCAGACAGAGCCCTAGGCCCATTCATCTGAAGTCAGTTGTGAATTCGGTAGCGCCTATGTTGAAATATTTACGGTACTCGGAGCGCAGCGGGAGGGGCTGGATGGTCTCAGCATTCCATGGTCAATCATTGCGCTCCAATACGGAGTTCTACTGCGAAGCCACTGCATTGAACAGGTAAGAACAATTATATATATAAATGTGACCCTAGTGTTGTGTTAAAACGGTCGGACATTGTTATCTACGTTGCTCTTACTGTCGCTACGTATATTAATGGATGGAAATTGTTTTCTATGAAGTTTAAGCTGTGGAAAATAACTAATGTTATAATGGACTGTTACGGGCTGACCTGATCGGTTTAGAGAAAGGACGCATTGTTCGTTGGCAATTTATGCGTAATGTACGGTTTCATGATTAATGTTAGGAGTCATCGACACATTTTACACGTAAGTGTATGGAGAGGGTGTTGTGTGATGAAAGGGCACTCTTAGAGATTGGTAGAACCGCTGACATTAGAATGGTTTATTGATTAGCGGTATGGCTATAGGCCACAGAGCTCTATTGTATCAAACACTAACCTATCAATAAGACATCGGCGAGTCACTTGGTAATCAATAGTATATATTTCTTATGTGTTTGAGTTTTTTGGGGCACTGCGGTTAGTTGGCTGTGGTTTCACCCGAGTCTGCAGTGTACCGGTGATTTGCGCTTAGGTCCAGCACTGATGGTGCTGAAACAACGTCCATCCCAGTCCATTGTTGTGTATGTCTATAGTCTAACACAACAGATAACGTTTAGACAGACAGTCAATTATTTCACTTGTTGAAGGTGACGGTGCGTTTCTTGTATTCGAATGCACTTTAAGACAGCTAGAGAACTGGTTTTCCGCTTGTAGCCTATTCTGTTCGTCCCCCGCCCCCAATTATTTATCTTGAGGCTTGGAGTTAAATATACAGGTTTTCATCATTGACTATTCTCATCATGCCCAGCCTGAAACATGAATGCATGTCATTACCATTTTGTTTCTCCTGATACTATGGGGTGGGATGGTCACTGTGGTATAGGCTACTATATTCGAAGCAGTGTCCTTCAGCGTTTCCCATTCTGTTCATTCCCTGAGTGAAAGTCTAAGGATGCATTGAAAGCTTGTTTTAATGCTGAAGGGACCATCCATGCTCCAGTCGAACCGCACTAACCCATAATACATCAGGCCCACTAAGGGAAATCTGCTAAACAACCTTGAGGGACTTCAGCCCAATGAAGACATATTGAGTTGTAGCACAGGCTCTCCGCTGCTCTCCAATCCAATCACATTTACATGATATTGAGGGTATTGATTTCCTGGTGTCGTGTCCACTTGCTACACTAGGCACTCGGGTAGCTGAGAGCCTCATCCATTTGTATGAGACCGGAGGGACGGACTGTAACAGTAATGTTGTCAGAGCGAGACCACATAAACACACACATCTCACTCTTCTGGATCGCAAGGACTGGTCCTCTTTTCCCCCCTCTGGAATTCCACCACCTGATTTAGTGTCCTTCCACCAGATCCCCAGACTCCTCTTGGGTTAGACACTCGCAACAGACTGAGCACTGGGGGGACAACGCTGCCCTAATGTGCTCTGTGAAGGACAGCCTGGTCTGACAAGTCATAAGGCTCGACAACATTCAGCTGCTTGATATTAATATGAGTATAGAATATCAACATAGCATGGGAGATAGACTGGTCCAAATCATTTGTGTTTGTATACATGTGGGCGTGTTTGGGAAAGGGTACCCCGGCCGTGGGAGGATCTAGCTGCAGTCACATGGAGCCCCAACACAATGACCTTAGTGTTCTCTGTTGGTCAGGGGAAACAGGTTGCTTCTTACCCCGTTGACCGTGAAGTGTCGATCCAGTAACCAATTCCAGACTGAAACTCTCAATTTGAACGTTTTCGATTTACTTTTTGAAAATATTTTCACATCAGGAAAAACGAATGTAACTGTGGATCTACCTCAGCCAAGGTGTAGAACTTTGACTTTCTGTGTTGCATGTGTCCAACACGCCTGGATGTTGATGAGATGAGGTTCATGAAAACAAGCACCCACTGACCCTTCACAGGACAACAGTGGCATTCGTGGTGCGTGTGCAGCAGATCCATACCTGACTTCATGAATCAGTTAGTGTGTGAGTGATCAATAGAGCCGGCCTGGACTTCAGGACCTGGTCGCTCAGACAGAATAGGCCCCAGAGAAAACCCAGCAGAACCTCACAGAGACCCCCCGGCTCTCAATAACACGCTCCAGGCATCTTCATTCACACGGTAGTACTATCGATCTCTACACATTCCCTCATATCATCTGCCGTTTTTTCAACGTAAGAGAACGCTTTTTGGTTTTTGTGAATTAGTTTCTCGTAGACCATTCATGAAGACGATCAAGCGTTTTTTACAGTTTTAAGTGACAGGGACCGTCGCTTTGAACGAGCCTGGATGTGGGAAAGGACGGATTAGCCTGGGTGAGGTTAGGTCATTAAGGTTGAATTGAATTTAATACAGTGAGGCTTGGCTATAATAGCCCACAGGCTAGGCTAGGTTAGGTAATGGCAGCAGATTTTATTGGTGATGCAGCTGGTTTACATAAGCTGCTTCACTGATACAGCAGCAGGGCAGGATTATTCCAGACCTGGACACCCTGCTCAGCTAGCGACGTCCTCTCGCAGGCTATCACTCCTCACCAAAGCCTGACGTAATGCCCAGCGTCTGGGCCTTAGCCTGTACTGGTGGACTTGTGTGTGTTTCTGTACAGGTATATGTGTATGTTTGTGTGCGTGTGTGTGTGTCTCCCAAGCACTTTTACAAACCTTATTCTTGGGCTACTGTCATCAGCATCTTAAAACCCCACCTCCAGAATAGACTGGGAGCTTGTGCCCGCTGCAGTGAGGAGGAAGGGTGTTACTGCACTGGCATCGACATCCCAAACATAGAGTTTGGCACTCAAGCCCTGCCGCTGATCGTCTCTATCGTTTTCTCGGTAGTAACATTTCTGTATCTGTAACAAGTCCTGTATCTGTCCTTTTCAAGCCATGGTTGCAAATGAACACATGTACCATAGCTTTGTACAAAGCTTTCTGCAATTAGTGTTTGGTTCATTCTACTCTACTCTACTCTATTCTATTATATTCTCCAAAGCCCTCTGAAAGAGAAGTGGGACTGTGTGGTGCTGTCTGACGCGTCCTTGTTTGAGAACGGCATTGTGACGTCAGGTAGGACAGTATTTGGCCCTAGGACACTATTTGGCGTGACAGTGCCATTCAAACCCAGCTGTGTCCGGCTCCAAGTGGAGTCAAACAGACCTCCGCAAAAAACGGCCTCGATATCCATGAGTCATCTAGCAGCTTAGGGCTAACAGCCTGGACCGATAGCTCTTTTTAGTTATTTTCAGCTTCATTGAGTCCATCAGCGAGCTTAGATGCAGGGATCGAAGAGGCCTTGCTGGTCTCTGCCGCGTCGTCTTAGCTGGGTCATTTTTCAGTGAGAGAAGGACGAACCAGACGGAAAGTCATGTCATGAACTCTGACCTATTTGATGACTGAGGTTTGGGGGTTGCAGCTTAGCATGTTTGACCTGATGGCCAGGGTAAGAGTGCTTAAGCTTGCTTGAGGTTTAAATGACCTATCTGACTATAATCAGATAGTAATATAATTTTATGCCTTGATCAATATGTGCTAAGTTTTACAACCAATAGCCAGTTGGTCACATGATGCTAAGCCATTAAGATTGTAGAAATGGAATAGAAAGTGGGCTGAGGATCCTTATGAACCACACAGCTGAGGCTCTCCTTTCCATTAAAGGTCTCAGCTGCCTTTTGCAGTCTGTAAAACGGTTCTGCTCCAGAGTGTTCTCTACACACACACTCACACCCACAAAAACACACCTTTGTGTGGGAGGCGGAGATCTCTCAAGCCCGTACCCGAAAACTCGGCTCACTTCTGTGTGGCTTTCTTCACCTCTCACTCAGAGGAGAGACCGTTACGTGAGCAGCGAGAGGCTGCCTTTTCAAAATAGATAAAGAAAGGCAGTGGCCAATCAGGAGCCGCTCTATCGAGGCCATTCTAACCCTCACTAGACTTCCGTCTGCGTTCCCAGACACACAATTGAATCTTATAACAGATTTCCTATCGTTTCACAGACCCGTATCATGCCCTGATTTGATCAGGTGACGTCGTTCAATGGATGCCTCGTCTTCAATCTGAGATGTGGTAGGATGACAAAAGTCAAGGGCATGCTGTGATTGTGAAGGACGATTGTTTACTCGTCTATGAAAAGTTTCTGGACAGTTCCTCTGTCCACTCGATGGAGATACAGAGAACATTGACTTCCTCCAACGCTTACGGATAACGGCTGCTAACAGCCAGATAAAGATACCTCTGAGACCTCCTCCTTCTGTTGTGCCAGACAGACGAGCACACGCGCTCACCCCCAAACACCCAAAGTGGAAGGGGACAGACAGGTTATCTGTACCATGCACCGAGTCATCCTAGCTGCATCCCAAGCTACATAACGGTAAGCTACAGATTCTCAGCAAGCATATTTATGAAGCGTGCAACGCATGCTCGAAGGCAGTGCATATCATATACAGTGGCTGCGTGTCCCGAGACTGAGCTGCTGATTGGCTGGGGAGGGTATGTGTGGGCTGGGCCAGCGGAGCTGAAAGGGACCAGGATGATTCATACCAGCACAGACAGCAGAGGCAACTGGTCCCTGCTCTCGGTCTCCCTTCGCTGCCACCCTCCTCTCTCCTCACTGCTCTGATCTGATCTACCAGCACAAGTCTTTCATCTGTCTCAGGAGGAAGATGGATTACACGTGTGTGTGTGTGTGTGTGTGTGGCAGAGATGCCGGAGATACTTGGAGGTGACACAGCACCCCCCAGCGTGGGTTGTGTGTGAGCTAAGAGAGCATCGTCAGGGAGCTCTTAAGATCAAGGCTCTGCTGCGAGGGAGATTCAGCCCCCCACACACCCACCAACACGCACACACACTACACACACACAAATACACTCATTGCCACAGAGGGTGAATGGTCACGGGTATCGGTCACACATGATTGAAATGTCTCACTAGGATAAGAGCTATTCATCGCTGCCTCTCTCTCCAGGAATCTGTGTGCCAGGGTGAACACATGCCTGTAAAAAGGTTGGAGACTTTCTTTAGGTTGAAGGTTTAACGTCAAAGACATGTCCAGTAAAAAGCGATGTTAACAGTAATAATGTTGAAGACGTTGCTAGTGGAGATGTCTCTCCCACGGACTCGGCAAGGTCTGATGTCTAGATGATATGACATTATTTTGGCCTCCGGACCCTCTCCGATAACCAGAATCATCACAAACCAGGGGTGAGAAACTAGAGCTTTACCTTGTAGATGTCAGGTGAGTGGACGTCCTTCATGTGGCCCAAAAGCCGAAGTTGAAGTTGAGCGTTTGATTCCCACTCAGCCCGCTGGCAGATCTTGCTCAGCTGGACATGTCACTGCATCATCCTCATTGAAAGTTCGTATGTCTTCTCCCCACTTAAAAAAGCTAACACACTTTGTTAAATGAACGTCTTTGGATGTGCAATTTACATCCAGGAGAGAAATTACTCACAAAGAAGTGGAAACTATTAAAGTTCCTCTTAAGGATACAATATTTCTCCTTATTCAACTGTCTATGGCTGGCTGCCATCTAGGAGACACACACAAGAAAGGGCCTGGCCATAGCAAGACCAGACTTCTCCAGGGGTGCATGCTGTTAACCCTGTTCTGATAACTTGTTTTGGAGGTGGCAGCCTTTCATTTCATTTTTTGAACAATTGCCTTTCCATCGATCAAGAGTACGAACTGTGGGCAACAGGGACATGGGATGAGACGGGAGGTGAAGGACTAGTGTGTTGTGATTTCTGTTTTGTGTGTGTGTCTATGTGGGCAGATTCACTCGCATCTGTTACTATATCAAACTATTTCCTTTCTTTTTGTTAATCTGCTGGTTTTGTGGTGAAAGGTTTAGTTGGAGGTGTTTAAATGGGTATAAGTGGATAAATGTATGTACTGAATCTGTTTAATTAGCTATTCCTTTCTGCATGTCCAGGACCTTATGGAGTCCTGGACATGGAGGAGTTGGCAGTGCAAGGTACTAACAGCGCCCAGTTTTTAAAAGATGTGATGTGTTTGTGTTCTTTGTTCACCCACAGATCCAATGAGTAGTCAGTCTTCATCTTAGCCCTCAACGTATTCTGGTCTTCGCGCTCCCTTGCTTGTCGATATAATCAATACACGACTTGAAAGACGCATGAGAATTGATCATAAATAATTTCTAGTCGCTCAATTGTCTTTCATCAAGTCAAATACCTGAAGTTCTTTTGTCTTTCTTTAGTTTTTCTGACATAAATATTAAATTTCATATCGATCAGACAGCAACAAAGACCCTCATTACTTCCCAACCCTGATTGATACTCTAAGGATTCAGATATACCAAAATCATTAGATAGAGATGGCCTCTGTATGACTGTAGTTGAGCCTGTAGCCCTAGTAGAGGCCACCCTTGAGGAGGATCAAAGGTCATAACCCTGGCCCCAAGGTATGAAGGGCCTCCTCAGTAACTATTTATTCATTCCTTTATTTTTTGATATGATTATTAGTTATTTAGATTTGTTTCTATCCATCCATCCATTCATCCATTTATCCCTCTTATTCATTTATCACAAATCCCATGTGAAATCAAGCTAATGTGATGTCATCCAGGATTCAGTCATTTTATAATACAGATTTAATTAGGTGTCAGGACTATAGGAGGGGATTTATGAGGGAACCCAGGGTGAAAAGGAAGAGCACACACACACACACACACACACACACCACACACACACACCACACACACACACACACACACACACACACACACACACACGGCTTACCCTTGGTATTAGATGATGCCTGGTTAATGTGCTTCAGAGGATCTAACCCATGGTTGGGCTGCTTTTTGACAACCTACTTCCTGTCAGTAGCTGAGCCACGTAGCATCTAATGAATCAGCAGGAATGCAGGCAGGAGGTATCACGATCTGTAGACCTGGATTAGTGTTAGTTCATGTTGATTTATAGACACCAACTCTCCGCGTCACTCAGTCCCAGTTTCTATACACGCAACTCCAAACATGCCCAAATAAGGTCATACCCCAACTCTTATTAAGGATTACTGTAGTGTAGAGCCATTCCCCTGTGTGGCACCCCTCTTACTGTCTCTGTGGGATGTGGGTGTTTAGGCAGGGGGAAGCATGGATTTATTCTAGCCAATCTGCTCTGGAGGAGTCTGACAGCATACATAATCCCAAACAAATTCTGCACCCCAGCAAACCTCTCTGAATAATTCGGTACCCCGCCCTACCCTACCTCAAGTCTTCCAACACACTCAACCGTGGGAAACTAAAAGCGCATGATCCCATCCTTCTTCAGGCTGCAATAGTAAACATAGAGACCCAAGTCAGAGGTTCTAGGCTAATGTTATTGTTAACTTTATGCAGACGAACCATTGTACAGTCACGACTGGGACGGCCCCAAACACAACACAGCAGTTATTAGATTACTGGGATAATGGGAGCAGTCAGTTCGTGTATGTAATAGATTATGC
This sequence comes from Mallotus villosus, assembly GCA_903064625.1. Classification (NCBI taxonomy): domain Eukaryota; kingdom Metazoa; phylum Chordata; class Actinopteri; order Osmeriformes; family Salangidae; genus Mallotus; species Mallotus villosus. The sequence continues at coordinate 149,610 of CAEFZP010000701.1, forward strand.
CGGTGAATCTCTAGAATGGGAGGAAATTATAGGATTAAAGCAGGACTACGGAGAGGGTCTTCTCATTATAAAGCATAGACAGACAGGAACGTGTATTGGACTGGAGAAAAACGCTCTTTGTGTGTGTGTGACATTCTGTAGGCGTGTGCGTGTGTGTGTGTGTGACACATTCTGTAGGCGCGTGCACGTGTGTGTGTGTGTATATTTAGGTGTTCATGTCTGAGAATAACATTAAGAGCCCATTTCCTGCGGTGTGTCGTCCCCATCGAGCTCGTGGCTCTGGGCTGAAGCACACACTGCTCCTCTAACGTCTGTTCTATAGTTCTCATCCATCTATTCTCTGTCACTGCAGACGAGGCCTCCTCATTGATTTGCCAGAGAAGTGTTCGGCTGCGGCGGACCACCGCACGTGTGTTTATGTGCCTTTCTCTTGTGTTCGGCTAAGAATGAGTTTGGGGAGGAAATATCGCCGAGACCGTTCTTGTATCCTGCCAGGTCACTATATATACTCAGTGCTGACAATGCATCCTGGGGATAGCCTTGCATATGCAAGTCAACCACAAGGCTCTAGGGGCTGCATTCAGAGGGATAAATGTGTGTGTGTGTGTGTGTGTGTGTTAGTGTGTGTGTGTCTGTGCTCAACAGCTCTCTGTCAAGGGTTCATACTATCCTTTCTTCCAATGTTGCAAACCAATCACAGCTGCTCAAAGGGCTTTATTGTATACTACTGAATGGTCTTGTAAACACCACACACACGCTCACACACACACACACACACACACAAACACACACACACACACACACACAAACACACACACACACACACACAAACACACACACACGCACACATACACACACATTTATCCATCCGAAACCAAATCCCTCTGTAAAATGGAAGAGCAACCAGTCCAGTGTCTGGTAGGTAGTAACGTCTTTTGAAGATCATCTGGGAACAAAATGGAACAAGACTGCATTTCAAGTATCACTGACTTCTCTCCAACTGTTTGGAGCTCTCTCAGCCAGCGGAGGTCTACTGTGAAACTCACGTCAATAACCTCAGCCAGTCTGTCAGATAAAAAGCAGCGTTGCACAATACAATGGGCTCTCTATTATATGTCTACAATTCATTTCCTGACCAGGTCGTTGTGTGGAGATTCAGGTCGTTTTCCTTTTCGCTTTGCTTGCTTCCTCACCCTCCAAGTTATCAAACTAAACCGAAACCAGGCCCTTACCCGCCCGTTGCCTCCTCCACCGTAGAGTCAGGCACGCTGTTTTTATATGAAAGCTTACATGTTAAATGGATTGAAGTGGAACCCCCCCCTGTCTTGGTTTCTGGCAAAGACATTTGCTATTGTTCCATATAATAGAGAGGCCGTTGCGTTGTGCGGCGCTGCTTTTCTCTGCCAGACGGGCTTCTGACAGGCTGAGGTTAGAGACGTGGGTTCCACAGTTAGACCTCCACTGGCTGTCAGAGCTCCGAACGGTTGGAGAGAAGCCACTGGTACTTGAAATGCAGTCTTGTTCCATCTTGTTCTTAGCGTTTCCTCCATCTTTTCCTGCCGCGTCTCTCCGGCCTTCGTCTTGTGTTTTGATGCACCTCGTGTGAGCTCAAGGCGCCACCTCTCCGACTCGGCGGTTAACAGTAACACGACAGGCTTTTGTCAGTCGTCCCTCTTCATAACTCACACCTACTGATCATCGACTTCAAGCTCTCATCCCCCCTGCTCTTAGCCCTCTTGTCATCCCTCCTGTTGTGCTCAGCTCGATGGTGGTGATTTGGTATACATAAAAGGCTCTGCCCTGGGCACCCCCCCCAACCCCCAACCCCCACCCCCCAAGGCACCACAGAAAAGAGCACTCTGCAAGGCATATGGTAATAGCTCGCGTAGCTTTGTCCTCCATTTTTTTTCCGCCAACGTCTCCATCTTTCTCTCTCCGTGACTCTCTCCGCGTTTAACGCTGCCATCGGTCGCCATGGAGACTGAGTCTTGGTGTTGCCGTGGAAACAAGAGTTTCAGCGCCGAGTCTTGATTGGACGCCCACGGCCTTCCATGGTTGAGGCAGCTGGACACACTGGAGGTCCCAGACAGAGTAAAGCTCTAAACCCTTCCTACAGAACAACAGTGAGGTCAATACTTTAGCCCTGGAGGCTAAAGGACCTACAACAGGTACCCCACCCCTCTACAGGGCCATCTTCCTCTGCATCACTTCCTATTCCCGCCCTGGGAGGGACCACACGATATGTTCTTTTGGGGTAAAATGTATCATTTCGACCCATTCAGTAGTCCTATCACCTCAAGCCACTCTGGATCACAACGAGGATGAGGGGCCATGTTGAAAGGAGGGAAGAATGGAGGTGATATACAGTATTTGGCATTTTCATGCTGGTTTTGGTTAGAGACAGTTCACGGTAGACAGGAAGGCAGGGAGAGGGAGAGGGGAAAACATGCAGCAAACGGGCGCAGGTGGGATTGGAATCCAGGCCGCTACGGTAAGGCCTCAGCCCGTCGAAGCCCAGTGATGCGTGCTCTACCCCGTGAGCCACTGGGGCGCAGCCTGTCTGGTGTTTCGTGTGGGTAGTTTCTGCTTTCCGACCAGGTGAGACCAGTCCAGACCAGGCGGCCAGACCAGTCCTGGCTGCCACGGGAGATCAACCTGCTGCTGGTCTTCCTCTATCTATCTCCCTTCACCAGATTGTTTGCTCTGCTCACAGAGCTCCAAGCTGTTGACTTATTCATCTGCAGTGCAGGTGGATAGTCGTAGCTGTGAGCTTCACCTGCTCCCCTGGTACCCGGGTATGGGATTCCAGACCTAGCTGAAGCCTGGGGAGGGTAGGTTCTAAGATTACAATCACTCCTGGATGGGAATAAGAAGCTGGAGAGGAGGAGGAGGGGGGGGTCCATTAGGGGGTGGCGGGGGAGGTGAGTGGGCTCCCAGCATGCAGTGCGTTGTCATTACCGAAGGCAGAACCTCCCACTCAGCCTCCCACTCGGCTTAGCACGGATGACCTCAGACGGGTTGTCGGTTACGCGGAGCCTTCTGGATGCATCCTGCCTGGTTTGAAAACCAAGTGCTGTGAGCAGCCCCTTTTTTCCAACAGTGATTGACGATGTAAACACTCACCACAATGAGAAGAAGAAGTGATAAACCCCCGAACCGTTGGCTGGAGGTTCGTGTTACACGAGCGGGTGGATCGTCTGTGGAACAGCCAGGGAAGCTAGTCCTAATTGTTGTAATGGCCGTGTTGACTGACAGCGTGAGTATCCACAGCCGTAAACATGTGCTGTCCATATGTGTCTGTCTGTGGGGGTGGCGGGAGGAGGAGGAGGTCGGCGGGGGGGGAGAGAGGGGTGCGAGTATGTTGTTCATTAGCTTGCCCGGGTGTAATTGAATGGCGTTGTTTATGCTGAATCCCACGCAGTCTCGTAAATAAATCTGTGAAGTAGCTCGCACGGTCGTAGCGAACACGCCCCCCGGGCGAAGAGTTCACCACTCAGCTATCGAACCCTTTGTGATGCCTCTTGGTCTAAACAGCTGCAGTGTTGTTTCATTAGCTAGCGGGTACACACCAATGGTGCTGGCCTGCGACATGGCGCATGGAGCATTCATCAAAGTTCTCATCCCACACAACAAGTACGGAGCGTCGAAAGCTCAGCGCGCAAGCGAGCGGGGAAGAGTTCATCCTGGAAAGGGGGGGCCGTGACTGTGTTCTCTGGGGTCTTAGAAAGACCTTGTCACTGAAGACAGGACAAGGCTGCTCAGGACATGATGAGCTTGGGGGGGTTGGAGGGGGGGGCATGGAATGCCTGACACACGGTTTCGTTTGTTGTTGTTTTGACTCGGTAGGCTTTGGGGAGTGAGACCGAGAGAGGAAGAGAGAGAGGAAGAGACAGAAAGAAAAAGCGAGAGAGAGACTTAGAGAGGGACAAAGAGAGAGACACACACAGTGGAAGAGAGGCATTTGAGAGTGCTGAATAGAAAAGAGAGAGAGAGAGACTGACAGAGGAAAACAGAAAGAACAGGGCAAAGAAATACTGTAGAACAGACACCCACGCATCTGCTGAAGTTTCTGCAGCCGGCTCTGACTCACTCCATCCAGCTACTAATACCCAGGTGGTTACTCGGGAATGTATTTATCTCTCCCCTCTCAGGCTCGGTAAGCTACATCCTCTACGCGATGTAAGCCTCTGACATGACGTGACAATGTAGATTGTTGACGAAAATCAAGAAAGAAGAACTCGTGCATTTAAAAAAGCATTTGTGCCTCGAAAAAGTTTAGACTGTTATTTTTTAGGATGACGGAAGTGGAAATGACGTACTGTCATCGACTACAGTCATTCCGAGAGATGGTCGATCGCTGCTCAGCTTTACTGACCAAACTGAGACTCCTTTTTTTCCCATAGCATGATACCGGCCAATGGGACACCACAGGATTAGGTGTCACGGCAACCAGTGTGGTGCATGGATTATAGCCACATGCAAGCCTTCCTCGGAGTTAGGAGCAGAAGTAGGATTAAGCTACCTATGCACAAACACAGGGCAGAGGGAGAGAGACGGAACATTTTCAGTGTAGTAGCTGAGTTTGTTTATATGGGAAAAATACAGCCCCTTCTGATAGACCCATCGCCCTGTGTGCTGATCGACTGTGAAATACTATATGCACATTCACTCAAAGAAACACTCAACAAACAACAGCAAACAAACGCTTGCTCTCTTTATCGCTCGCTCGCTCTCTCTCTCTCTCTCTCTTTCTCTCTCTCTCTCTCTCTCTCTCTCTCTCTCTCTCTCTCTCTCTCTCTCTCGCTCGCTCTCTCTCACACACACACATTCACACACACTCAGGATCTGGTGGGCAGAGTGTGAGGGGGGAAAGGGGTGGTATGTTTGAAGAGGAGCCCACGCAGGTGTAGGTCAGACTTCCTGCTCGATAACTAAAGGTCCTTCAGATGAGTGTTTTTGTCAAATTTAATGAAAAAACATAATTGTAAAAAGAAGACGAAGAGAATTAAGAGAGAGAGTGAGAGAAGAGAGACAGAATGAAAGGGAGAGAATAGAAAGAGAGAGAAAATGTGTGTGTGTGTGTGTGAGAAAAAGAGCAATTGTGTTTGGCAGAAAAAGAGAGAGGGAGTTTTTCAGGGATTTTTTTTACCATGAGCATGCACTCTACTGGATGCTGTTTGTCCTTGTCTAGAAAACCTTCCTTCTTTTATGATTGAGGGTGGAGGAGGAGGATGCAGGGAGTGAGGGAGGGGGCACAAAACGACAAAAGGAAGGACTTTACGGAGCAGCCATTCACCCAGAAAAGAAATGACCCCCAGAAAGAGCCAGCTACATGTCTCCACCACACACTCCTATCCCGAGTCCTCTCAGTGTAGCAGTACATGTTTTTATTGACGTGTAAAGGGATAGTGGTTTCATACAATTAGGATCATACAGATTTTTACCATGTGAGGACTATCCCAGATAGAAATATATAACTATAATAGAAAATATAGAAAAATGCAGTTTCTGGAACCCAGCACGTCTGTGGTGAGTGTGACTTCAGACTGTAAGCAAGTAAATACATTTTATTGATGAAGCCCTAACCCACACAGCAAGGCTGACCGAGGTGCCGAACAAAAGCACCAAAATAATAATACAAATACATTTGAAAAAACATAATAAAATACATAGTAAAAACAAAATACAAAACAATCAACAACAGCAAAACAAGTAACATCACAACACAGTACATATAAGTGGGTCTTAAGCCTGGATTTAAAAACAGACAATGAGGGAGCCTGCCTAATGGAAAGGGGAAGCTGATTCCACAGCCTAGGACCAGCAACTGAAAAGGCTCTATCACCTGTGCGTATACAGCGTGACTGGGGAGTGTATAAAAGCAGCTTGTCCGCAGACCTCATGGGTGCGTGCAATTTTAAGAGGTCTGAGATATACGAAGGGGCCTGTCCATTAAGAGCTTTAAAAACCGTATTCTATACTGGACAGGAAGCCAGTGCAAAGAGGCCAAGACTGGGGTAATGTGGTCAAACTTCCTAGTGGACATTCTGGCAGCAGCATTCTGCACCATCTGAAGACGGGAGACTGGGACTCCCATGCCTCCAGGAGAGGGGCAGATGGGGCTGCTTCAGCACCCAGGAAAGGAGTGTGCAATGTGGGTTGGGAGAGTCTGAGTCTCGTCACCGAGGTGTGGCCCTGGAAGGAAAACGCTGGCTAACTCTTTCCAAAGACATCACGCAGCAGACAGTGGTTTATGGAGACATCCTGAGGTCAGACAACATGGTGTGTTTACAGTACCTTCATGCTGTATTTGCATACACGTCACACACACTCACACTTTATGACATTTAAAGGAACACACTTCTATTTCTAGCTTTTTTTCGCTGTCTCCTTGTCCTTTTCTATCTGTTTCCTGGGCTGCACTGGCCCTGGGGCCCGAGTTTCACTCAACAGGAAGTTCCTGTCTTCGTCACGCACACATTGGGACAAGCGAAGGATGGAAACAAATGAGTTTATTTGGACACTTTGGCCAATAATCTTATCCTGTGTGTGTGTTACATGAGTGGCTATACAGAAGGGACACTGCATTAAGCATCCTGAGTGATACATTGTGCACAAAAACAGTTCCTCTTTAAAAATAGGTCTTCGGGAGTTTGACTCAATTGGAACAAACAGATTTGACAGGTGTGGTGCTCTTCATTGGGGGTGTGATAATGGAATTAGCGCCAGTTCAACGGGTATTAAAATAAATAATCTCTTCATCATGTTTGATCCAGGATGAGCCATGTAATTAAGCTCTCAAGCAGACTTAAATGGCCTGAAAACCGGCAATTCCCCCCAAGTCATTAGTGGCAACGACAACGAAAAAACAACCCCCCCAGAAACCAGTTCTGTTTCTTTTCCTTGTGGGTTGTCAGTCGCCCTGCCAACCATTGCAGCTCTGGAGGCCACAGGTGCAGAGGTGGTGTTTTCCCCTGCAGACTCTGATCTGTGTGCCCCTGCCTGCCTGCGTCTCTCTTGGCCCTGCCGGGGTGGACTGTCTGTCACACCGTAATGTGATTTGTCGAGCCGACGTTTATCGCCCGTGAGGGCGGAGCGTGACTGAGGCCCGCTGGAGGCGTGGCTTCTTACTTCTTTTTTTCTTTTCTTACCGTTTTTTTGTGTTTTCGCTCTCCGCACCGCGTCCATCTGTTCATCTCTCTCATCACTCTCTTTCTCTCTATATCCCCCCCCGCGCTCTCCCCCTCTATTTTTCTCTCCCTCCCTTCTCTCTCTCCCTCGATCTCTCCCCCCCCCCACCTTCTATCTCACTCCCAACCCCCCCTCCCTCCTTCTGTCCGCGTGGCCCTCTGCCATAAGGAGCTTGCTCCTGTGGGGTTATTCTGGGAGCCGTCACCCTGCTTCCACCCTGGACTGGAAGCAGAACCACAGGGAGGCTCACACGGGAAGGTCCCAGCGTGGCTGGAGGCTCCACCGTCTGAGAGGTCTTCGCATGAAGACGTAACACTCACGGCTTCGTGTCAGGGCGTCATGGCGTCCGACGAAGCGGCTCGTAGGCGCGCGCGGGGTGAAAGGTGATTCAACGATGAGATCGATTGAACAGTTGTCAAAATGCAACTCTTAGTCTACAAGGGTTAACCAGATAGAGTCCAGCATGTCATCAGATTAATTCCATGACTGGGGAGTTTTTCAGGATGTTTTCAGGAAGTTGCAGGGATCCCATACTTTCACGTCCCCCCCCCCATCGCAGGCTTCCTAGGGGGACGGAATCTGATCAGAAATCGAGCGAGGCTGCAAGTTTGCCTACACAACGACTGGCTAGTGTGAGCCGTGAGCTGCTACAGTGAGCCGTGAGCTCCTGTGAGCCCTGTCCTGCTCACTGAGGATCAAATCCGAAGCTACCCAATTACCCTCTCAACTAGAGACATTGATTTTAGGAACAAGGCGAACGTCGAATTTCCCATCGAAATCTGCTGTGTCACTCAGCTTTGTTGCCGGTGACACCCGTGGCTATTTCACAGCTCAGAGGCCAGAACAAGGTCGTCTCCTCCCTAAGGATTGGACCAGAATAAGGTGACGCTCTCTCAGATCAGCCAGTCCATCCCAGAGGGGTGTTGTTGGAGTCTTAGCAGCAGCAGGCACCACGCCTGTGAAGCCTTGGCGGCCCTGTGCAGGGCTGCCAACGGAAGCGCCTGGAGAAAAGGGATCTGTCTTGAGGTTGTGTTTGCTGGAGCCGCTCGAAGTGTGGAGAACTTTCCGTGGCGTCAGGTCACGCAAGTGTGTGCGTGTATGGTTGGGACTGTAGGGAATCAAATGCATGATTGACTGGAAATTGAGGAACGATACCAGTTCTTTCGCATCAAAAGCTCTGATGGCTCCTCTCTGTCTCTCTCTCCCTCGGTCTCGCTCTTTCTATCTTTTTCCATCTGTCTCCCTCACCCCCACCCCCCCCATCTTTCTCTCTGGTATCTACACTCTGGACTTTACAGTCGTCCGTGGTCACAGGAGACCAATTAGTCTGATCAGTTTGACCCACTCGAGACACACAGACAGGGCAGGAAGAGCATTCTGGCTTCGTAGGCATATTTATTCAATATATCCAAACTTCTTAAGACAAATGAATGTATGGTTTGAAAACACACCCTTCGATTCTCGGAAAACATTTCCTAATTGGGGAATCAAAATGGATCTGGGAACGATTTAAGAGAGATGAGGGTTGGGGATCAGGGAGATGAGGGTCTGCTTGGGTCTGGGAGATGGTGCCTTGGGGCTGTGGGTTGGCTAGTGGCCTGGGATTGTCAAGGACCAGAGGCCGGGGCTGGGCCTGGGGCTAGGGCCAGGGGCTCTCAGACTAGGGTCTATGTCCACAGTGGGCAGTCATCTGATTGGTGCTTCAGAATGCCCCCATTCATCCCTCAACCTGAGGTCAAAGCACTCACCCCGTTCCCCCTGTCACCATCCTGCTGTCTTCAGAGTCTGGTGTGTGTGTGTGCATGTTTCACATGACAGGACAACCTCCCGGTGTGTGTGTGTGTGTGTGTTGTTGCACGGTGCCAGGCACACAGCAAGCTGCATTTTTTGTCTTTGGGGCTGTTGTCAGCCCTGACTGCAAATTAACACTGGGGCAGGGTTATTATCCAGCATGGGGTGACACTTACTTCCTCCTATTGGACACACACACACACACACACACACACACACACACACACACACACACTCACACAGGAAACAAAGGCTTGATCTCCCGGCCCGTTATCCCTCACAGCCCAAAGACACACATGCACACGTGCACACATGCACTCCTCAATATGATCCACACTCATGCATGCACACTTCAGGATGACACATCCACACACACATTCTCTCTTGTACTAAACATTTTAGTTATGTCATTGATTTACCCCCAGAGCACAATCGGTCCCATCTTCTCATTACTACATCCACCCTGATTCCCCTCCCATCCTCCCTCCCACTCTTCCTTCTTCCTCCTCCTTCCTCCTCGACTATACCTGATCTGAGCTGGCAGTTAGTTAACGCAGTGGTGTGTGTGTGTGTGTGTGTGTGGGGACACCTGCCATAGAGGTTGTGTGAGGCAGGTAAAGTAAGCCACTGTCTGCTTCAATCTGACATCCGGTTTCCTCTCTCTCTCTCTCTCTCTATTTCTCTCTCTCTCTCTCTCTGTCTCTCTCTCGCTCTCGCTCTCTTTCTATATCTCTTTCCTGGCTATCTTTCACTCCTCAGCTCTCCGATGATTTTTTTCTCCTTTGTGCACTGAACTGAAAAACCGTCCTTCTCTCTGCTGTCGTCTTTCACAAGGTAAGTGTTTCTTCCTGCCTCGGTCTCTATCTCCCCCCCTCCCTCCCCCCAGCCCCCTTTCCTCCGTGTGTCTGTGCACTGCTGCAAGTCTGCTGCGTCACTGTGCCCATTGCACTGACATAAAGAATCGTCTTCCGTGTAAAAACGGTGCTTTGGGAGACGGGCCCACGCCACCTTCTCTCTTTGCCTTCTCCCTCTTTGTCTGTCCGCCCTTTATCTTTCCCATTCTCCTCCTGCTAATGACATGATGTCTGTGTTCATGGAGTGATTGAAAGGGTGTGCTAGATTACTGTACCCTAACTTGTGTGTTTGGAGCTGCACATAGGTGGATTTTATATTCTGTATGTGTGTGTCTGTGACTGTGTCTGTGACTGTGTGTGTGTGCATGTGTAAGTGTGTGTCTGGTTGTGTGTTTATGCTTACTCAAGTGACAGGGAGGGATGGAGGATGTGACAATACAATTCTAGACACCATCCATCATCGTTTAGAGGACATGATCTCAGGACCTACCAGTTGCACACACACACACACACACACACACACACACACACACACACACACGCACACACACACATACACACATACTACACACAAAGGGCCCAGTTGGCCCAATCACATGAAAAGGTCAAATTTTCGGTAGAATGTATTTTGTTTTGTTTAGGTGGTCTTTCCAGTGGCGCTGTGCCTCGCTAACCTTAAACTGTTTGACTAATGAGTGGTATTGATCAACTCTCTAGTTCGCTCTTCCTGTCTCTGACTCTCTCTCTCTCTCTCTCTCTCTCGCTCGCTCTCTTTCCCCCCCGTCTTGCTCACTGTCTTTCTCCCCATGTTCACTTTCTATTTCTGTCATGAGGGGAACCAGCAGTGACATCTCTCTACAGGTCTGATTGACCTTTTCCCATTCGTTTAGCTCGTGTCCTTCAGTAACCTTCCACGAGCTGAAGAGAAGGCTGGGGCCAGGCTAATGTAGAGGCCGGGACTCGTCCACATCCATCAGGCCAGCTCTGCACAAGCAAGGCCTCCAGCTGGAGAGTCCAGGGCCAGCCTCCCACACTTGAAAACATGTTGTTTATGAGTGGAGGAGTGAGTGTGTGTGTAGGCTTCTTCTTCAGCTTGCTCAGAACCTTCAAGTACATTTATTGTTTACCCTCAAAAGCGAGGAGACGAAAAGGCTGTAGGCAGTACTATATACAGTAGTACCTTAGTATGGCAACGTATTGTCAGGTAAACCAGCTGAACTTCCTTTTGACTTCGACACCTTATTTATGCCTGTGCTTTGCTGCTCCTGTGTGCTGCCTCGAATCTCCTTGGCACCAGAGCACTGAATGTGCACATTCTAGACACACAGAGAGATTGGAGCTGGAGAGATGCACAGAGAGAGAGAGAGAGAGAGAGAGAGAGAGAGAGAGAGAGAGAGAGTGAGAGAGAGAGAGACGGAGATTGGAGCTGTAGAGATGCACAGAGAGAGAGAGACAGAGAGAAAGAGAGCGAGATTGGAGCTGTAGAGATGCACAGATAGAGAGAGAGAGAGATAGAGAAAGAGAGAGAGATTGGAGCTGTAGAGACACAGAAAGCTGTTTCATTGTCAGACACTGCAGCAGCAGGCAGAGCTATGATGTAATAGCCTGGACAGGGCCCCCTTGGCATCCCCTCTCACTCGCCCTCTTTTCCTCCTTCTCTCTCGGTTCCTTTCTCCGGCCGTCTTTCACTTGCTTTTCGCGAACCCCTTCCCCTTTTTTGCTCTCTCCCTCTCTGTCTCTTAACTCGATCTCTTTGTACCTCAGGCTCCCAGCCACTCTCCCCTCCCATCCTCTCCCATGTCTGTACCTTGCCCTCCCTCCCTCCCTCTCTCCCTCCCTCTCCCCTTCCTCCCAAAGTGGAATAAACAGACGCGGGCAGACGTGGAGTTGTTGGCCTCCAGAGATGTCCCGCTCCTCCTGGTTAAAGTCGGCAGGATGAGAACCCACTGGACAGTTTTGTTTTTGGGTTTTGAACAAAGTTGTGTTTCCTTGTCAGGGAACAAGATGACACGCTTGTCTCTTCTGATCTCCTGTCTGCCAACACCTCCTCTCACACGGAGGGAAGGAGGCCGTCGGCTCTGTGGAGAAGGCTGTCCGTCGGGCCGTCGATGCACCGAATCACAGTTTCACAAATCTGCTTCTCCTCTCAGACAGTTGGCCTTGAAGGGCTGTACTGGTGGATGATCTTATTCATGTAAACCAGTTAATACCAGGGTGTGCTGTCACACTAACACTGGGAATACGGTTATTCTGGTGTGTTTGAGTGTGTGTGTGTGTGTGTCCTGGGTCATCGCTTGTGTTTTCGTAGCTCTGTGCATGACCTTTTGCAGTGGGAAGCACAGTGCTGTTCTTCAGGAGAGACTTGGGAGGCTGGAAATGATTATTGATGGGTTATAAAGTAGAATCATGTTGTCACCTCACAGCTTAAGCTTTAACGATACAGATATTTCGGGTTTATACTCCTAAAGAAATACATAGCCCTCTGGGATATCCAAATTCTTAGATTAGGAAAACGGAATTCATCTGTATTTGAAAAGGAAATATGCGCTTTGGGGAAGAATGTAATGTGAGGGATTTTGGTATCTGGTGTTGTGAGAAAAATCTGGGTTGCGTTGATAAAAGCCTACGTAAATACTGACGCTCGAATAGAGCCGTCACCTTTTATATCACGCGGATTGCGAGTGAATTTGGGCAACATGTTTGCAGTCATCCGAGCCCACTCTTTTTTTGTAGTTCAAAGGCAGAGGAAGATCAATGTCTGTACTTTGTCCTCAGGGAGACAACGTCTCTCTTCTCTGCTGCATTGCACATTCATGAGCCCCCTCGCATATTCTCCGACAAAAACTGCAAGTTCATCGTAACCCTGCCGCCCGGCCCCTCTGTGACTGCATTAAACATGGCCTGACAGGTGGCTGCTTGGACTGAAGTCCTGGGGGACTTCAGCATGCTGGAGGGAGCTGAGGCACTGGAGGGGGGATGGGGGAATGGGGTGGGCGGGGTGGGGTGGGGGTGACTGGGGGATATGGCGGGTGGAGGAGGGGTGGGAGGGTGGGAGAGGCTGGGATTGAGGGGGTGAGGGGTGGACGGGTGCAGGCCTGAATTATGCATGAGCTCAAGGCAGTGACAGGACGCTGTGATATGCACAAGCTCTGTCTCGACAGAGACTGTTTGTAACTCTCCTCTACCCTCCAACTAAGCTTCACCAACACCACTACTAAGTCCCTCGGAGCGGACACGAGGCCCGGGGAGAGCTCTCTCTTCTGGGTGTATAGCAGAGGGGACTATGCCCTTGTCACGGAAGCAGAGTGAGTTGGAGGTGATGTGCTGGTTTGTAGGGGAAGGACAGGGCTCGTGAAAGAAGCGATTCCCGCTGTCCCGTGTCATCTCCTGACCTTGTGTGTCTCCATTAGCTGTCACAGCAGCTGCCTCTGCGCTCTCACCTCTGAATGAGGGACACCTTCGGAGTTGTGACGCACTCAATTACCCTCGGCAGCCATAACAATAAAGATAAATGATTATCACATACCAATTAGTAACTATACATAATACCCACAGTCCATAAGTGATATGCTTTTCTTCGGTCAGTAAGTGCGTCGTTCATTAGGAGGCTGCGACGACGGGTGTTCACACAACAGTCTGAAAGAAGTCCTCTCAGATAACGACGTGAATTCGAGCTAATGACTGAGTGGAAATCCAGCCAGGGACGGAGCACATGTTTCTGGAGGCGTGTGAAGACCTCGCCGACAGCACGAGTGTGATCCGGTCCCCTGCATCTGTGAGAACCGTAGCGGAGAGGGTAAGCTAGCGGTTCGGCGGGGTGCTCTCTCTGCACCATCTGCTCAGTCATCGCTTGTGCTAAGTGCTCATGCTAATGCTGGATGAGCCAGCGTTAGCACTGGCAACGGTGGGACCTTTAACGCACGTCGTGGATTCATTCGAAACTATTTTGTCCCTTGCCTAACTCAATAGCAGGCTAACTTCTAAAGAGTTCATTGAGACAAATGTAGCCATTGTGGTTCCAACATCCAAAGATGGCAGTTTGCTAGTCTCTTTTCCATTCCTCTGATCCTGCCCATGCCCAGGCTAGTTGGTAGTGGTGGGAAAGAGGTAAATGTAGCTGCAGCACACTCCGATGATCACAGACATGGCAGAAATGTGGCAGCCACAGAAGAACCGTGTGGTTGGTCGAGATCTCTTCCAGACTTTGCATCTGTCATCCATATCCTGCCTCCTGCCTCCTGCCTCCTGACTCCTTTGAGGCCGGCAGAGGTGGTTTCCGACCACGAAAGACCTCGACTACACGGCCGTCGGCCGCCTCCCTCCATCTCTGCACAGCCTGTTAGCAGGACTCACGGCATGTTTTGGGGACAGGCGGTTGCTGGGTAATGTGCTGTGAAGGTCGAGGGACCTAACCCTGACGTGCTGTTTATCCTGAGAGCTTACAGTACAGCACTGTAGCATATGGAGCCTGCCTTGGTCATAAACATCTTCCACTTCCTTTGCTACCATATTATCTTCTTATAGTGGAGCTCCAGGCCCCAACTCTCTCTGACAGGCCCCAATGAAAGGTCCCTGTGTTGGGGGAAGGAAGGAAGCCAAGGGAACTGAGGCCTGGTTCTATGGTGTCCAGCGATAGTTTAGAACCAGCTATCTTCCCTAGAAGCTAGAAGGACCAGATATATCTTCTAGGGAAGATAGCTGCACAACTAGAGTAGGATGCACTAAATAGCTGGTTTGGATTCAACTAGTGAGCCAGCGGAGAAGGTTGGTAGGGAGGGAGTCTCACCGTAGTTGTGATGAGCATGTCAGGGACTGTCATCGAGGCCTTACATGGAATAACAGAGGGCTGCCCAGCAACGATTATGCAGCTTTGTTAAGAACAATAGTGGAGTGTTACTATGTCCTATCATGCAGACCTTTACGGCCAAAACAACAGATAATATTTTTTTGGGGTATGCTGTATTGCACTACAAAGCAGTGGATAATTGGATTTTACAGTGTTTATGCTCTGAGGGTTTGTAAACATCATGTGTTTTTAAAAGTGTCAGCTACTACTGTACAGTCTTTCCTCATATTTTCTCATTGATTGCCACGGCCATCTGCTTGCGTCTGCTTTTGCGTTACCTCTGACTTCAAGCTAACACTGTGGTACTTCCTACTTACTGTCGGCGACAACACAGAGAAACACACATGCAGGAAGTGTCCTCGGAAGACTTAAGAGCTCTTATTTCTCCCGTTCTGCTGTCATTCCTCCACTGGCAGCCAGGAGCAGCAGTGAGCCATATCAACAGCGACCGGGGACCGAGTCCAAGTGCTCTCACACATCCTGGCCGGGGGACACGGGCAGAAGCGTGATTAGTTTTTCTGTCTCCTGTCTCAAAACCGTTCTCTCTCTGCAGGTGTGACTAAGAGTCTGTCCCTGGACTTGCCGTCTCTCCCCCCGACCAACTTAGTTCCGTGTCCAGCGCCTGCTCTCGACACCTCAAGTCGTCTATCTGCACCGACCTCGACTGGCCACCGGGAGTCCCACGCCGCCTTACCAGGTAAACACCAGCGTAAAAATCTGCCGTTTCAGAGGGCAACAGATAGAGAGAGGGGAAGAGAGAGAGAGAGACATAGCCTTGGCCTGGGTGAGATGTTCGTGCGCGCGAGAGTGTGCGCGAGGTGAGTGGGTGGCTGTTTGTGTGTGGAAGTGTCTATAGCTCTCATTCTGCTCGGAGCTGAAAGCCATGAGTAGGCAAAGTGTGGGTGGGAAAGAGCTTCTCGAGTGTAAATGAGTGTGACGCACACCATCGAAACCCAAACAAAACAAAGGCCGCCGTGCACTCGCACATTGTCTTTATTGGCTTTACAGACACTTGCTTTCACTCAGAACATCTCCTTTTATGTAGTATTGTGTGTGTGTGTGTGTGTGTGTGTCTGTGGCTGGTCAGTAATTGGACATCTGGGCTAATGTGATAATAGACAGATCATTGTGTACGCTTGTTTCCTTCCGTGCCAAGTTGTGTGTGCGTGTGAGTGCTTGAGAGAGCGAGTGAGTAGTGTAGTGCCTACTGTAGTGCAGACCCAAATGAGCCCCAGTTGAATCCAAGAGTCCACTAAGTCTGACATGGAGACAGAGGCTGTGTGGATCATATTTCTGCCCAAAAGACACCTTGACCTAGTTCAACGTCCCACAGGAAAGAGGGTCAGTGTTCTTTGCTGCTCCGGAGGAAGTCGCTTGCCACCTTTTACCTTGACGTACATTCACATCCAGGGTCCCTACTGGGTGTCTTAAGTGAAAGACTGTCATCGTGGCCATCGTGCTGTCCACTATCATAGACCTCACACACACACACACACACCACACACAGTTTCTGGCATGGCCCCCTCTGCTCCCTCCCTGTGCTCCCTGTCTCCCGCAGTGTGTGCCAGAGCCCTGCAATGCAGCAGAGTGAGTCACACACACACATACACACATACACTCACGCACACGCGCACACGCACACTCTGAGATAGACAGGCAAGTGGCTTAAGGAGGAGAAGAGGAGGAGGAGGAGGATGGGTGGGCTCGGTTGAAGAATGGAACCGGAGGAGGGAGAGGAAGAGAGAAAGGAAATGGAGAGGGATGGAGAAAGGAGGACTGGAGGTGGTGGTGTGAGTGGGTGGCAGGATCGGAGGAGGGAGACGAGGAGGATGGAGAGACCGAGAAGCGAGGGAAGAGGTTGGAGGATGGCGCCGACAGAGAGAACCTGGCTTCTACCTCGCTTATTAGCTTGACTTGACAATTGCTGCGTGTTCACTTAAGATAATTGCCACACCGCAGGATATCAGCCATACTGTATCTTCTGCATAAACTGCGTTCGGGGGAACCACTCTGGTTGTTAGTAGGTGTAAAACACGTCTTCAAGGGGCCGTGCACTTTTCTGGGCCTCGCTTCGGCTAGAAACCAGTCCAGACCCCATCCCCCCCCTCCCCCTCCACCACCACCCACCCACCCACCTAGAACTATATATATTCTCGGTTATATATTCAAATCTAACTTGTTACCCTCTCACACACTCTTTCTCCAGACAGCTTGGCACCGGGGGGGCAGACAGAGTGCTAAAACTGCACCTGTCTCTCTCTCCCTGAGGGGCGTGTGGCGAGGAGGGCTGGTCATTTTGGGTGTTTGTTTCCCACGGAAACAGGACTCTCTCCTCGGCCGAGCATTCTGGGTGAGAGCGGGTGGCTGTCATCCCTATGAGTGGTGTCACCAGCCAGTCTGATTCTCATCCTCTTCGCCATTGACATAACTCCTTCTCCTTTTTTTGTGGGCAGATTTTCGAGCATATGCAGCGCATTCATCATTTTGATGTTTCCCCCCGTTTCTTTGTGCAGCCGGTTTGATCGTGGAAGGTTGGCGTTGTTTTAAAAGAGCTCAGAGGCCTTGGGAAGCCATATATAGAGCAGAGGCTGTGTCCTGGTTTCCTCTGTGAAGAAGAAGAAGCAACCTTGTCAAGGGTATACCTCGTCTGAACCTGCCTGGTCTAAACCAACTGATCATCTGCCACCCTACATTACTGAGACTGAGATTAAACAAACAACTCCTCTCTTGTCCCTAGAGGATTATCTCTCTCTCTCTCTCTCTCTCTCTCTCTCTCGCTCTCCCTTTTTGCCCTGTATCTCTCTTTATGTATCTCTTTTTAATCTCAATGTCTATCACTCTCTATCCCTGTCAATCTCACTCTCTCTTTATCTCTCTCTCCTTCTCTTTCTTCCTTCATTTCTCTCTTTTTCTCCCTTTTTCTCTCTTTCTCTCTCTCTCTCTCTCTCTCTCTCTCTCTCTCTCTCTCTCTCTCTCTATGTCTCTGTCTCTGTCTCTGTCTCTCTCTCGTTCTCTCTTCCTCTGTTAAACGGATTGTTGTCCAGGAGTGGTTGCCAGATTTAGCTCAGCTCTCCTTATACAGTAACACCATTTTCAGCCGCAGCCAGTAGGCAGGCAGGCCCACACCTGGGACATAAAATGAACAACCCAATTTCCAACCCACTATTACCCAGACAGAAAGGGAGAGGGAGGCTGAGAGACTGAGGGAGAGGGAGAAGAAGGGAGAGTGAGAGGGAGGTAGGGAGAGAGAGAGTAGTCATAGTCCTTATTGAATCTCCGGGGTGCCACAGCCCCTTATTCCCATCCGGTACACACACAGCCCCTCCACACACACACACACTGTACTTTGATGGTAGGCACTACTGAGAGTGCTCAGAGGGAGACGTCTCCCCGCTGTACCAGTGTGTGGAGTGTAACCCAACATGGCAGCTATCAGCTCCCAGCCAGAACTCTCCATGCTCTCCAGCCCAATATGGGACTCCAGTGCCCTGTTATCTAATGAGACCGAGAGCAGAGGCAGTGGCTAGGGACAGCATGTTGTCGTTTGGTTTGTGTAGATTGGCAGGCGGCTTGGTTTACAAGTTGCAGAACTATAATTGACTTGATTAGTTAGGCACTCCCTGTTTCTTTGATGTCCAGTACGATATTATTCATCTCTTATGTAATAGAGATGCCATTGTTGAAGGGTGTATGTGCAGGGTGGGTGGCGGGTGGGCGGCTGAATGGGGAGGGAGGGTGTTCTTTCCTGGCTCCTCCTGTGCCATTATCATGTTTCCCTCTCAGAGATAACTTCCTGAACTATGTTGCCATGCCAACCGCCTTTACTGTAATTCTCCTTCCACAGCGCTCGGCGGTAGAGCACGTCACAGCAAACATTGTGTTTTTGACGATGACACTCTCGTTTAGTTCCACATGTTCCCCTCCTATCCAGACCTCCTGAGCTCTTACTCCACTGTGGCACAGGACGGGGCTTATCGCTTGGCTGGGCACATGCCCCTCACTCTGCCAGCCTACCCTCCATGCTGTGGTCCCCCTGGCACAGCCTGTCTGCAGATCAAGACCAACCATCAGACTGGCACTCTGCCATCGGCTCTGCTCCAACAGCAGCTCACCTGCTGCCTGACTGGCCACGACTCCCTCACTCACTCCCTCACACTCTCCTCTCCATCCTCCCTGCCTCTATTCCTTCATGCTGGGCAGTCACTGGTCTCATTTTACAGTAACAGGGGTCGGTCTAATCTGGCTTCCCACAGCGTGTGATTTTCCTCAATCAGATCACATCAGATCAGCTATGCCTCTAAGTCAGGGAGAAGGATGGAGGAAGATAACCCTCCAACCATCCATCCCAGCCTTAACCCTAGTATAGTATAGTATAGTATAGTATAGTGTAGTATATTATAGTATAGTATAGTATAGTATAGTGTAGTGTAGTATAGTGTAGTATAGTATAGTATAGTATAGTATAGTATAGTATAGTATAGTATAGTATAGTATAGTATAGTATAGTATAGTATAGTATGGTATGTTATGGTATGGTATGGACAAAGTGCTCTATCCACTGTCTCATGGACTTCCAGGAATCTACACCCCACATCTTCTGTCTTTAGCCCTGCCTCAGACACGTCTGGCTGGCTAACAGGTGGGGATGGTCTGGATGTGTCTGGAAGTCTGCCACTCTGCTCAAAGTCACCTTGAGCGCAGACAGAGAGGGACATAGGGAGTCCGAGAAACAGTCTTGTCTCTGTTTTACTGCGTGTTTAATATCAGAAGTGCTTGTTTGAAGGCTTGAGTTACAACAGCCGGGTTGTTTTTGAAGGGGCCCAGGATGCCACAACAAAGACACAGAGATTTACGGTCTGGATAAGGGCAGAGAGACAGGGACCAGTTCTGATGTTCAGAGTGGTAGGCTACGGTTAGAAACTCAATGGCACATAGCAGTAGAGAGACACTCGGCAAGGTGTTCTTCATAGGCGGATATATCCCATATGTCAAATTGATATCCATCTACTTACATAAAGTATGGAATCCGTTAACAATCAAATTTAAGATTGAGGTGCCGGTATGTCAGGTTTATTACTGTCCAGAAATAACATTAATTTTACAGATTTGACTTAATTTTGTTCTATGTTATTCTATTTGACTCTAGTCTATTCTATGAACATAGAGAGAGAGAGAGAGAGAGAGAGAGAGAGAGAGAGAGAGAGAGAGAGAGCGAGAGAGAGATTTAGCTGTACTGTGTAGGTCTGAGGCATACAGATTGTGGCTGGCTTGCAGCATCATACAGCAGCACAGTATCAGTCTACATGCTGCCTTACTAAGCTCTTTGCCACCTGATTTTGCGTGGCGTAAATCCCGACCTCTGTGGACTGCAGAGGGAGGTGACAAATGGCCTCTCCAAACATTCAATTATGCAGTGCAGTCGACATGGAAAAAGCGCCAAGTACCGTTCGCTGCCGCCCTTCGGAAAAAGTATAAATTCCCCTTTAAGAGCGTACTCCATCTTTCCTGGCTCCTTCTCTCTCTTGCTCTCTCTCCACCCCACACTTGACTTCTGCCTCTCTTTCCTAAGTTTAAACATCTCTCTCTCTCTCTCTCTCTCTCTCTCTCTCTCTCTCCTCTATCTCTCTCTTTATCTCTCTCTCTCGCTCTATCCCCTTTTCTCACACTTTTCTCACAGTCTGGCTACTTCAGTAGTGGGCACGCGTTAGCACCCATCCCCTCCCTCCGTCCCTCCGTCTCTGTCACCCTCCGTCTTCAGAGGGGAGTGGGAAAGCCGGGCTGTCTGGGCGGCTCCAGGCCGATGACGGCTGGATCGATATCCGCGGGGCTGCTTCTCATTTGATCTCTTCCCCGCGGCGTCCTGGTCAATCGGAGCCTCGGCGGGGACCGGCTGAGAACGCTGTGACCCCCGGTGCGGGAGCTCACGCTGGCTACGCCGCTACACACACCCCCCCCCCGCCCACATTCCCACGCGGCTCTCACACCCGCCTCCCCGTAGACCGGAGATGTGGTTGACACGGCAACCCCACTGCACACGCCCAGATCCGTAGGAGGAGGGGCACAGGGCTTTTCCCTTTCGGATTCAGGCTTTTAAGGGAAAGTCACGGAGACCGCGAAGGTTAGTTAAAAGCTGTTCCATTTCTAGATGCACTCGACCTCGGTGGCAATCATTGGATGGAAACCGTCCACCCTCGTGGTTGACCCTTGAACTTTGGCTCCCCCGGTGTCACTTTTTGATGATGACGCTGCTCCCAGCTGCGTGTGGTTCACTGCTTCACTGTGTGTGCAGCACAGCACAGAGCACAGCAGAGCCCAGGAGGAGAAGTATCGATGGCTGTGTGATAGCTGGTGTATGAAATTGAACCTGTAGGAGGTGGACAGGCTGCCATGTTTTATGATCCAAACCAGTGGAGAGTGGGACTCGCAGGATTAGGCCGTACCACCTCTCCATCCCACCTCTAGGCGTGATGGTGTGTGTGTGTGTATGTTTGTGTGTGTGTGTGGAGTAACATGTCCAGCCAGTTTTAAGCCAAGGTTAATTGACTCTAAGTTAATTTCATGCGGGATGGAGTCCTGGCCTCGCCTGTATAGTGATCCTGATCCCGATCACACTCCCTCGATTCAATTAAAACACACACCCTTACACACACCCTTACACACACACACACACACCCTCTTTAACACACAGACCCAGGCCTGGATAAAAGAGAACCGCAAATGCCTTGTCCAATGACATGCGACTTCTAACAAAGAAATCAATAAGACTTTATCCAGCTGCTGCTTGGGCTCCTCTATAAGACAAGGATATATCACACACACACACACACCCCCCACACACACACACACACACACACATGGACAGTAAGCCCTCACCGTTGTTCTTTTGCTCCCCGCTCTCGCAGCCATAAGGAGAGACCCCGCCCCTGCATCACCATGGCAGACGGCCGGAAGCCCGAGGACAGCGCCCCCCAGTGGGAGCCATCGGGAGCCCAGGGCCCCGCCCCTCCCGCGGCCCACGGGGCCAACGGCTACTCTTCCTCCTACCGGGGCTGCCAGTCTGGGGGGGGCGTGGCCCCCTACTCCTCGGCCAGAGAGAACGGCTTCAATGGAGACTTGTCAGGAGATCATGCTGTGACTGCAGGTAGGGAGACCAGACAGTGGAGAACTCTCTTACACCTAGATGGTTCTCCACATCTGCCTCATCACACTATAACAACTTCATATCCAAATCAAGATTTACTCCATGGATAGACTAGGATTGGTGGCTTTATCTGTGGCTTTTATGTCTGTCACACAAACATAATACATTCATGTGTAGGACGGTGAAATACAAGGACAATTGGTTGTGTGTGTGTGTGTGATTGTCGGCCTCCATGCTTGAGTGTGCGCCTGTGTGCTGGTGTGTTTGTACAGTAGGAGTGTGCCGTTAGCAGTCCCCACCTCTCTCAGTGTGTGGGAGGAAGAGAGTGGAGCCCTCTCTAGATCACACACCATTATTACCGTGGTAATTAAGGGTGAAAATCCCCCTCCTTCCCCAGAGCAAGGCTCACTGTTGCCGCTCTGAACGCCTTGTTACCATGGCAGCAGCTACCGTACAATTTACTTTGCCAGGTCTTTTGTTTGACATCCCCACAATCTCTCCTTTTCTCCACCCCTCCTCCCCCTCTCCTCTCTCTCTCTCTCTCTCCTGCTTCTACATTTCTATTTTCTGCTGACGCAGAGCTAACTCTGCTGGCTAGCCCCGCTCTCTAGCCTGTAAGTACAGAGAGCCATTTAACATCACTGACAAGAGTCACATTAACCTCCAGTCCCCCTATTCTAAGTCCAGATGCTGCTACCACTGCAGATGTCAGCTCTATTCTTCACGTCGGGACAGCCCTGGTTATCCACTCTGTGAGATTGACCGACCAGAAAGAGCACAATTAGAAAACCAGCGCACCAATACCATGGTACTGGGAGAGAGCTCCTGAGGAACTCAAACTCGATATTTACTGTATTTGGTCCTCTCAAACCATGGACTTTTCTCCTGGATAGTGATCCAGTAGCAGCCTCTTTGAGAGACATTCCCAAATAAACCATGACAAACTGTCTGTATGCCTAAAACATCTGGCGTCCAATACGCCGTCGGTTCCGAAATGGATTGTTCCAAACAATGAACTTCAAACAGCTCGGCAGACCATTAGGGACACTGTCACAGTGTCTATGGATGTTTACTCTTCACGGCATCTGCCAAAAGCCGAGCGGTGGGGAGAGAGCCATCGCTAAGTGAGTGGGGTCACTGGAGACATCAGGCATTAACACGCGCACCATTAGGTGTTTTGGTAAATGCCAAGCTCTTAACCTTGTAACGATTGTAAGCGTTCAGGACGGCGTCGGGCGATGCTCCTCTTCGGATGCACGCATCCGATTGTCTCCTTCGAGACCTCCGAGCTCACGCAACCTCCGTGCAACGTTAGCGAGCGCGATGCCGTTCGGACTGTGTCAGCGAGTGACGAGGGAGACGCTCCGCTCATTAGCGGAACGCCTGATGTTGCTCGAACGTCTGGAGCCTCCCTCGTGATCACGCATGTTCCACCGTCAGCAGTTTCAAGAACGCGTTAAGCGTGTTGTTTCATCATTAGTTGCCGTGGCAACCCTCTGGCCCATTTAAGGCAGAGCATCAACGGCACGGGGAAGGGCATCTAGGATCCGGGCTGCTTCTATCTCCCAAGAACCTGACTGGGACGACCCCTGTCCACACTCCACGCTGGGGGGGGTTTGGAGGTGGGGAGGTGGGGAGGGGGCTCTTCCCTGGCTGGGTCCCTCTGCTACTCTGTGTTTTCTAGGGCCAGGGCGAGGCGTGTGGCAGGGGGGCTGGTGCTGGCACTCTCCCGGTCCTGGCTGGTCACACTG